>CM053026.1:692295557-692695557 GCA_028564925.1 Lithobates sylvaticus | reverse complement strand
AAAAATGCCACCCCTGGTAAACGCCTTGTTTGCTTTGCACTAAATACGCCCCTGACTGTAGTAGTTGTAGCTACTACAGCGATAGCGGTGGTATGCTGGCTTATGTGCTGAGCGACTTCCCTTCTGCATAGTAACCACAGAGGGCGTCTCTCACTCGGTAAGGCCACCATTCATAGAACATTTTGTATTAAATTTTTTTAGAAGGCAGGGCAGCCACTTAGTGCTTGACCTAAAAGATCGCTTCTATCATTGTAGTAGGCTTAGCACCAACCACTTCAGAGATTGTAAACTTCTCCCGCATTCCTTTAGGTATAAGATTTGTATTCTTTTTACAAGCTACAAATCTACTGTAACTATGCAATAAAAATCACACCTACACTTCCGCTTTAAATAACTTTTGGTGATTGTATAGCTAAGCATTTCAATAGCTTATCTGAATCGTAAATATAACAAAAGGGAAGGAAAAATAAACCATTAAAGCGGCGAGAGTAATAATCATAAAGAATGAGAGTGGAAGTAACTGTTTTCATTTATATGTCCCGTCAGTATATCATTGTTCTCTGACAAGTGGCACAGATATGCAATCTGTTGAGGATCTAAGTTAATGATCTTCTCAATGCAAGTGTTTACAACAAATATTTCCAGAAAATTTGAAATTTAGGAACTGAAACACTTTTGCAATGCGGCACACTGTGGTAAAGTGTGTGTTAGTGCAATGCACAGTACATGCGTTAGCGATTTGTAGTGCGATTTATCTTAGTTGGCACCCCAACCCATGAAGACAATGCAGCTCTGGTGCACATGGACACCTCAACACACATGGTGCACTGTGTCAGAAAAAATGTTGCATGTACTTTTTTGTTCTTTCTTGTGCAATGAAAATGAAAGGCTTGCCTTAACATACCGTAATCAAAAACAAAAGAAACGTGTAAAAATTACACAAAACATCCATACTATGTAATGACAATTAGTCATACACACATGAATAAACACACTGAGAGTCTGTGGTGTAGATAGAAGCAGTTATTGCAATAGTAGATGAATGGTAGACGGGTGAATGAAGAGTGGATCGCTGGATGATGGAAGGATGAAGGGATGGATGGACGGAATGTGGTTCACCTCTGAAGCTCCCATAAGATCTGGGCAGGATCACCTCAAGATCCTGCCAAAAGAAGGGCACTGATGACCACTTTACCCCCTTCCTGACGAGGCCCTTTTTTGCGATACGGCACTGCGCCGCTTTAACTGACAATTGTGCGGTTGTGCGACGTTATACCCAAACAAAATTGATGTCCTTTTTTCCCCACAAATAGAGCTTTCTTCCGGTGGTATTTCATCACCTCTGCGTTTTTTTATTTTTTTGCGCTATAAACAAAAAAAGAGCGACAATTTTGAAAAAAAAGCTATATTTTTAACTTTTTGCTATAATAAAAATCCCCAAAAATTATATATAAAAAACTAATTTCTTCCACAGTTTAGGCCAATATGTATTCTTCTACATATTTTTGGTGAGAAAAAAAAAATCGCAATAAGTGTATATTGATTGGCTTGCGAAAAAGTTATTGCGTCTACAAAATAGGGGAACTATATTCAATGTTACACTAGTTTTTCTCAACATGTTTCACAGAATAACCACTTCTTCAGGAGTTTGAGAAGAAGCGAAGATCTATAAGTAAACAGAAATACATGATAACACACATATAATATACAACTGGGGCACATGTAGGGCGATATGTACATACATAACTATGCAAGTACATTGGATCACAGATACGCTTAACCAGTATATAGCTACACATTAAACAGATTAAAGAAATTAGCCTCATACAGTGCACCAGCCACCCTTCAAAAAAAAAAAAAACAGAAGTAGAGACAGAAATGGCCCCATATCTCACCTAGCCCGCACCCAGAGGGGGCAAAGGTGCCAATAACAAAGGTCTTCCCGGCGAATGTGGGCCGGGGGTCAGGGGTAAAAAAAGATAGATCCTAATATAACGAGAATATGAACAATGACTAAGAATTAAATGTCTTACTAGAAAGTGTGTAGACAGCAACTTGATACATACAGTGCCTTGCAAAAGTATTAACCCCTTGGCTTTTTACCTATTTTGTTACATTACAGCCTTTAGTTCAATGTTTTTTTAATCTGAATTATATGTGATGGATCAGAACACAATAGTCTAAGTTGGTGAAGTAAAATTTGAAAAATATATACATAAAACACATTTTCAGAAAAGGACAATGACCCCAAATACACTGCTAAAGCAACACTTGACTGGTTTAAGGGAAAACATGTAAATGTGTTGGAATGGCCTAGTCAAAGCCCAGACCTCAATCCAATAGAAAATCTGTGGTCAGACTTAAAGATTGCTGTTCACAAGCGCAAACCATCCAACTTGAAGGAGCTGGAGCATTTTTGCAAGGAGGAATGGGCAAAAATCCCAGTGGTAGGATGTGGCAAGCTCATAGAGACTTATCCAAAGCTGTGATAGCCACAAAAGGTGACTCTACAAAGTATTGATGGTGAATAGTTATGCACATTGACTTTTTCTGTTATTTTGTCCTATTTGTTGTTTGCTTCACAAAAAAAAAACATCTTCAAAGTTGTGGGCATGTTCTGTAAATTAAATGATGCAAATCCTCAAACAATCCATGTTAATTCCAAGTTGTGAGGCAACAAAACACGAAAAATACCAAGGGGGGTGAATACTTTTGCAAGACACTGTATAAACACCTCGTATAGAGAGCATGTAGTCAAAAACTGGCAATGTGTGTAGGTGGGCCAAGAATGAGTAAAGACGCTGGGTACTATTAATCAAAGGTCACTGATGCCTAAATAAAGCATGATGTCATTATACTGTGTACATATATCAGTGTGCCTTTAAGAATGTATAAAATAAAATAAAAAAACACCTAACCTCTCAGATAAGGATGGGCCCGGTGCTCGATGCGAACCCACGTTCGCATCGAGCACCGGGCGTTCGCTCGCTCGGCGAGCCCAGAACTATTTTGGCCGCTCGCATCACGTTCGTGTGATGCGAGCGGCCCCGCAATGCATTGCGGCCGGCGCGGCCGACGCAGTGCATTGCTGGCTGATGATTGGCCAAGCATGCACTGTGACCCCGCATGCTTGGCCAATCACAGCCCCGGAAACTCGAAGAGCCATAATTGGCTACAGGCAGGACGCCTGTAGCCAATTACAGCTCAGGGGCTGTAGTACACGCCCCCCCCCTATAAAACGCCGCCACGCCGTCTGCGCCGGTCACATGCTGTTCCGGCGCAGATTGAGCAGGCTGTTTCTGTGACACTCTGCTGCATTTAGATAGATAGAGAGATTCACTTGCAGAGATTGAGTTAGATAGATTCAGTTACAAAGATTGATTGACAAAGAGGGGCTTGTAGTGTGCTCGTGGCAGGCAGGCAGAGCTCCTATATTTTGTTACCAGAAGCACCTATAGGACTTGTAGTGTGTTCGTGGCAGGCAGGCAGAGCTCCTATATTTTGTTACCAGAAGCACCTATAGGACTTGTAGTGTGTTCGTGGCAGGCAGGCAGAGCTCCTATATTTTGTTACCAGAAGCACCTATAGGACTTGTAGTGTGTTAGTGACAGGCAGGCAGAGCTCCTATATTTTGTTACAGAAGCACCTATAGGACTTGTAGTGTGTTAGTGGCAGGCAGGCAGAGCTCCTATATTTTGTTACCAGAAGCACCTATAGGACTTGTAGTGTGTTAGTGACAGGCAGGCAGAGCTCCTATATTTTGTTACCAGAAGCACCTATAGGACTTGTAGTGTGTTAGTGGCAGGCAGGCAGAGCTCCTATATTTTGTTACCAGAAGCACCTATAGGACTTGTAGTGTGTTCGTGGCAGGCAGGCAGAGCTCCTATATTTTGTTCCCAGAGGCACCTATAGGACTTGAAGTGTGTTAGTCCCATTACACACACAGAGCTATATTTTCTTCCCAGAAGCACCTATAGGACTTGAAGTGTGTTAGTCCCATTACACACACAGAGCTATATTTTCTTCCCAGAAGCACCTATAGGACTTGAAGTGTGTTAGTCCCATTACACACACAGAGCTATATTTTCTTCCCAGAAGCACCTATAGGACTTGAAGTGTGTTAGTCCCATCACACACACAGAGCTATATTTTGTTCCCAGAAGCACCTATAGGACTTGAAGTGTGTTAGTCCCATTACACACACAGAGCTATATTTTGTTCCCAGAAGCACCTATAGGACTTGAAGTGTGTTAGTCCCATCACACACACAGAGCTATATTTTTGTTCCCAGAAGCACCTATAGGACTTGAAGTGTGTTAGTCCCATTACACACACAGAGCTATATTTTCTTCCCAGAAGCACCTATAGGACTTGAAGTGTGTTAGTCCCATTACACACACAGAGCTATATTTTCTTCCCAGAAGCACCTATAGGACTTGAAGTGTGTTAGTCCCATTACACACACAGAGCTATATTTTCTTCCCAGAAGCACCTATAGGACTTGAAGTGTGTTAGTCCCATCACACACACAGAGCTATATTTTGTTCCCAGAAGCACCTATAGGACTTGAAGTGTGTTAGTCCCATTACACACACAGAGCTATATTTTGTTCCCAGAAGCACCTATAGGACTTGAAGTGTGTTAGTCCCATCACACACACAGAGCTATATTTTGTTCCCAGAAGCACCTATAGGACTTGAAGTGTGTTAGTCCCATTACACACACAGAGCTATATTTTCTTCCCAGAAGCACCTATAGGACTTGAAGTGTGTTAGTCCCATTACACACACAGAGCTATATTTTCTTCCCAGAAGCACCTATAGGACTTGAAGTGTGTTAGTCCCATTACACACACAGAGCTATATTTTCTTCCCAGAAGCACCTATAGGACTTGAAGTGTGTTAGTCCCATTACACACAAAGAGCTATACTTTGTTCCCAGAAGCACCTATAGGACTTGAAGTGTGTTAGTCCCATTACACACACAGAGCTATATTTTCTTCCCAGAAGCACCTATAGGACTTGTAGTGTGTTAGTGGCAGGCAGGCAGAGCTCCTATATTTTGTTACCAGAAGCACCTATAGGACTTGTAGTGTGTTCGTGGCAGGCAGGCAGAGCTCCTATATTTTGTTCCCAGAGGCACCTATAGGACTTGAAGTGTGTTAGTCCCATTACACACACAGAGCTATATTTTGTTCCCAGAAGCACCTATAGGACTTGAAGTGTGTTAGTCCCATCACACACACAGAGCTATATTTTCTTCCCAGAAGCACCTATAGGACTTGAAGTGTGTTAGTCCCATTACACACACAGAGCTATATTTTCTTCCCAGAAGCACCTATAGGACTTGAAGTGTGTTAGTCCCATTACACACACAGAGCTATATTTTCTTCCCAGAAGCACCTATAGGACTTGAAGTGTGTTAGTCCCATTACACACACAGAGCTATATTTTGTTCCCAGAAGCACCTATAGGACTTGAAGTGTGTTAGTCCCATCACACACACAGAGCTATATTTTCTTCCCAGAAGCACCTATAGGACTTGAAGTGTGTTAGTCCCATTACACACACAGAGCTATATTTTCTTCCCAGAAGCACCTATAGGACTTGAAGTGTGTTAGTCCCATCACACACACAGAGCTATATTTTGTTCCCAGAAGCACCTATAGGACTTGAAGTGTGTTAGTCCCATTACACACACAGAGCTATATTTTCTTCCCAGAAGCACCTATAGGACTTGAAGTGTGTTAGTCCCATCACACACACAGAGCTATATTTTGTTCCCAGAAGCACCTATAGGACTTGAAGTGTGTTAGTCCCATTACACACACAGAGCTATATTTTGTTCCCAGAAGCACCTATAGGACTTGAAGTGTGTTAGTCCCATCACACACACAGAGCTATATTTTGTTCCCAGAAGCACCTATAGGACTTGAAGTGTGTTAGTCCCATTACACACACAGAGCTATATTTTCTTCCCAGAAGCACCTATAGGACTTGAAGTGTGTTAGTCCCATTACACACACAGAGCTATATTTTCTTCCCAGAAGCACCTATAGGACTTGAAGTGTGTTAGTCCCATTACACACACAGAGCTATATTTTCTTCCCAGAAGCACCTATAGGACTTGAAGTGTGTTAGTCCCATTACACACAAAGAGCTATACTTTGTTCCCAGAAGCACCTATAGGACTTGAAGTGTGTTAGTCCCATTACACACACAGAGCTATATTTTCTTCCCAGAAGCACCTATAGGACTTGTAGTGTGTTAGTGGCAGGCAGGCAGAGCTCCTATATTTTGTTACCAGAAGCACCTATAGGACTTGTAGTGTGTTCGTGGCAGGCAGGCAGAGCTCCTATATTTTGTTCCCAGAGGCACCTATAGGACTTGAAGTGTGTTAGTCCCATTACACACACAGAGCTATATTTTCTTCCCAGAAGCACCTATAGGACTTGAAGTGTGTTAGTCCCATTACACACACAGAGCTATATTTTCTTCCCAGAAGCACCTATAGGACTTGAAGTGTGTTAGTCCCATTACACACACAGAGCTATATTTTCTTCCCAGAAGCACCTATAGGACTTGAAGTGTGTTAGTCCCATTACACACACAGAGCTATATTTTGTTCCCAGAAGCACCTATAGGACTTGAAGTGTGTTAGTCCCATCACACACACAGAGCTATATTTTCTTCCAGAAGCACCTATAGGACTTGAAGTGTGTTAGTCCCATTACACACACAGAGCTATATTTTCTTCCCAGAAGCACCTATAGGACTTGAAGTGTGTTAGTCCCATCACACACACAGAGCTATATTTTCTTCCCAGAAGCACCTATAGGACTTGAAGTGTGTTAGTCCCATTACACACACAGAGCTATATTTTCTTCCCAGAAGCACCTATAGGACTTGAAGTGTGTTAGTCCCATCACACACACAGAGCTATATTTTGTTCCCAGAAGCACCTATAGGACTTGAAGTGTGTTAGTCCCATTACACACACAGAGCTATATTTTCTTCCCAGAAGCACCTATAGGACTTGAAGTGTGTTAGTCCCATTACACACACAGAGCTATATTTTCTTCCCAGAAGCACCTATAGGACTTGAAGTGTGTTAGTCCCATTACACACACAGAGCTATATTTTGTTCCCAGAAGCACCTATAGGACTTGAAGTGTGTTAGTCCCATCACACACACAGAGCTATATTTTGTTCCCAGAAGCACCTATAGGACTTGAAGTGTGTTAGTCCCATTACACACACAGAGCTATATTTTCTTCCCAGAAGCACCTATAGGACTTGAAGTGTGTTAGTCCCATTACACACACAGAGCTATATTTTCTTCCCAGAAGCACCTATAGGACTTGTAGTGTGTTAGTGGCAGGCAGGCAGAGCTCCTATATTTTGTTACCAGAAGCACCTATAGGACTTGTAGTGTGTTCGTGGCAGGCAGGCAGGCAGAGCTCCTATATTTTGTTCCCAGAGGCACCTATAGGACTTGAAGTGTGTTAGTCCCATTACACACACAGAGCTATATTTTCTTCCCAGAAGCACCTATAGGACTTGAAGTGTGTTAGTCCCATTACACACACAGAGCTATATTTTCTTCCCAGAAGCACCTATAGGACTTGAAGTGTGTTAGTCCCATTACACACACAGAGCTATATTTTCTTCCCAGAAGCACCTATAGGACTTGAAGTGTGTTAGTCCCATTACACACACAGAGCTATATTTTCTTCCCAGAAGCACCTATAGGACTTGAAGTGTGTTAGTCCCATTACACACACAGAGCTATATTTTCTTCCCAGAAGCACCTATAGGACTTGAAGTGTGTTAGTCCCATCACACACACAGAGCTATATTTTCTTCCCAGAAGCACCTATAGGACTTGAGTGTGTTAGTCCCATCACACAGAGCTCCTCTATTTACTTTGCATAAGCACCCACAGGACTTCTAGTGTGTTAGTGGCATCACACAGAGCTCCTATATATTCTTCTCAGCAGCACCCACAGGACTTCTAGTGTGTTAGTGGCATCACACAGAGCTCCTCTATTTTCTTTGCAGAAGCACCCATAGGACTTCTAGTGTGTTAGTGGCATCACACAGAGCTCCTATATATTCTTCTCAGCAGCACCCACAGGACTTCTAGTGTGTTAGTGGCATCACACAGAGCTCCTCTATTTTCTTTGCAGAAGCACCCACAGGACTTCTAGTGTGTTAGTGGCATCACACAGAGCTCCTATATATTCTTCTCAGCAGCACCCACAGGACTTCTAGTGTGTTAGTGGCATCACACAGAGCTCCTCTATTTTCTTTGCAGAAGCACCCACAGGACTTCTAGTGTGTTAGTGGCATCACACAGAGCTCCTCTATTTTCTTTGCATAAGCACCCACAGGACTTCTAGTGTGTTAGTGGCATCACACAGAGCTCCTCTATTTTCTTTGCAGAAGCACCCACAGGACTTCTAGTGTGTTAGTGGCATCACACAGAGCTCCTCTATTTTCTTTGCAGAAGCACCCACAGGACTTCTAGTGTGTTAGTGGCATCACACAGAGCTCCTCTATTTTCTTTGCAGAAGCACCCATAGGACTTCTAGTGTGTTAGTGGCATCACACAGAGCTCCTATATATTCTTCTCAGCAGCACCCACAGGACTTCTAGTGTGTTAGTGGCATCACACAGAGCTCCTATATTTTCTTTGCAGAAGCACCTATAGGACTTCTAGTGTGTTAGTGGCATCACACAGAGCTCCTATATTTTCTTTGCAGAAGCACCCATAGGACTTCTAGTGTGTTAGTGGCATCACACAGAGCTCCTATATTTTCTTCTCAGCAGCACCCACAGGACTTCTAGTGTGTTAGTGGCATCACACAGAGCTCCTATTTTTTCTTTGCAGAAGCACCCATAGGACTTCTAGTGTGTTAGTGGCATCACACAGAGCTCCTATATTTTCTTCTCAGCAGCACCCACAGGACTTCTAGTGTGTTAGTGGCATCACACAGAGCTCCTATATTTTCTTTGCAGAAGCACCTATAGGACTTCTAGTGTGTTAGTGGCATCACACAGAGCTCCTATATTTTCTTCTCAGCAGCACCCACAGGACTACCGACTACAATGGCTGGAAGACCGCCAAGGGGAGGCAGAGCGTGCAGAGCCAAGAACACAGGGCAGGCAGGCTCTGTTTCTAGTGGACGTGGCCGTGGACGTGGACGTGGTCGTGCATCGTCATCAGCACGTGGCCATGGGACACGCGCGTCTTTGTTTTCGGCAGCTGGACATGTGGAGCCGCATCATGCTGAAGGCTTGGTAGAATGGATGACCAAGCCCTCCTCATCCTCCTCATCCTCTCTCACCCAGGCTCAGGGTACTGACAGAGCATCATCAGCCACCCCTTCCCTAGACCCACCATGTCCTCCTGAGGAGTCCCCCGAACTCTTTGAGCACAGTGTTGGGTACATGCTCCAGGAGGATGCCCAACGATTCGAAGGCTCGGATGACGATACCCAGCTTGAGGAATCTGGCAGTACAGTTCCACCAGCTGCAGCTTACTGCCAGGTTTGCTCTAGTGGTGAAGAGGGAGGGGATGATGAGGTCACTGACTCCACGTGGGTGCCTCAAGGGAGAGAGGATGAGGAGGAGGACGAGGAGGAGGAGGATGCGGCGTCACATGTCCAACGAGGCAGGATGCCCCCTGGAGGCCAGGTAGAGGCCAGCACAGCAACTGTACAACACCGCAGAGCTCCGCCTGTGCAGGGCGCTGCCTCTGCACGTTATCAGAAAAGTTCTTTGGTGTGGGCCTTTTTTGAGACGAGTGCAGCAGATCGCACCACTGCTATTTGCAATATTTGTCTCAAGCGTATCTCGCGTGGCCAAAACATCAGCCGCTTGGGCACGACAAGCATGACCAGACATATGGCGACCTGCCATGCAGCTCGTTGGCAGGCACACATAAAAAGACCCACACCAAAGAACTAAGCGGACCTCTCCTTGCTCCTCCTCAGCTGGGATCTCCATCCCCACTACACCTTCAGTCCTCTCTGAAAGCTGCTCTGAGAGGACTGAAGGTGTAGAATTCGGTGTGTCACAACCAAGTACTTGCAGTACACCGACGTCCGAATGCAGCAGGCAAATTTCCCTGCCCCAGCTGCTGGACCGTAGAAAGAAGTACACTCCCAGCCATCCACATGCCCAGCGGTTGAATGCTAGCCTTGCTAAATTGCTAGCACTTCAACTGCTGCCTTTTCAGTTGGTAGACTCGGCCCCCTTCCGTGAGTTTGTTCAATGTGCGGTTCCTCAGTGGCAGGTTCCCAAACGCCACTTTTTCTCGCGGAAGGCGATTCCGTCTCTCTACCGGCATGTGGAGGGCAATGTCCATGCCTCGCTGGACAGGGCGGTCAGCGGTAAGGTGCATATTACCGCTGACTCATGGTCCAGCAGGCATGGACAGGGACGGTACCTTTCTTTCACGGCCCATTGGGTCACTCTATTGGCAGCTGGGAGGGATGCAGGACAAGGTGCAGTAGTGTTGGAGGTTGTTCCGCCACCACGCCTCCAAAACGCGACTACTGCTACTGGTTGTGACACACCTCTCTCCTCCACCCCCTCCTCTTCTTCTTCCTCCAGTGCTCTGTCCTTGGAACCAGCGGTGCTCCGTAGGCGTACAAGGGGCTACGCAAGTACGCAGGCAAAAAGATGCCATGCCGTGCTTGCGCTGGTGTGTTTGGGGGACAGGAGCCACACTGGGCCAGAGGTTCTGGCAGCTCTGCAGGGGCAGGCCGAGAGGTGGTTGACGCCACGTCAGCTTAAGCCAGGAATGGTCGTTTCTGACAATGGCACCAACCTCCTCTCCGCCCTGCGACAGGGGCAGCTCACCCATGTGCCCTGCATGGCTCACGTCCTCAACCTGGTGGTGCAGCGGTTCTTGGGCAGGTTCCCAGGCTTACAGGATGTCCTGAGGCAGGCCAGGAAAGTCTGTGTGCATTTCCGCCGATCTTATAATGCCAGTGCTCGGCTGACTGAGCTGCAAAAGGAGCTGAACCTGCCCAAGAACCGCCTAATATCTGACATGCCCACCAGGTGGAACTCAACGTTGGCCATGCTGCAGCGACTGCACACGCAGCAGAGGGCCATCAATGAGTACCTTTGCGACTACGGCACCAGGACAGGGTCAGGGGAGCTTGGTTTTTTTTCCCCACGTCAGTGGAGCATGATCAGGGATGCATGCACTGTCCTCTCACCATTTGAGGAGGCCACGAGGATGGTGAGCAGTGACAGTGCATGCATCAGTGACACTGTCCCTCTTGTCCACCTGTTGGAGCATACGCTGCGTGGGATAATGGACAGGGCACTTGAGGCAGAACAGAGGCAGGAAGAGGAGGACTTCCTTGCCTCTCAAGGCCCCCTTTATCCGGACAGTGTTCCTTCTGTCCCACCCATCACACAGGAAGAGGATGAGGAGGAGGAGGAGGAGGAGGAGGAGGAGGAGGAGGATTGTGTGAGCATGGAGGTGGAGCCTGGCACTCAGCATCAGCAGCAGCAGTCTTTTAGGGATGATGTACAGTCCCAACAAGCCAGTGGACTTGTACGTGGCTGGGAGGAGGTGGCTGGCGATCATGTCATCCTCAGTGACCCAGAAGACTCCGGACCGAATGCCTCAGCTAACCTACGCTGCATGGCCTCCCTGATCCTGCAAAGCCTGCGGAAGGATCCTCGTGTTCTTCGGATCAAGGAGAGGGACCATTACTGGCTGGCCACTCTCCTTGATCCGCGGTACAAGGGTAAGGTTGCGGACCTTATCTTGCCGTCGCAGAGGGAGCAGAGGATGAGACATCTCAGGGAGGCCTTGCAGAAAGGTCTGTGCAACGCGTTCCCAGAAACTGGGAGGCTACAAACTCCTGGTCCTGGGCGACGAGTTGCTGAGGCTTCGGTCAGTGGCAGAAGGAGCGGTGGGGAAGGTGGACGTCTGACCGATGCGTTCAGACAATTTTTTAGTCCGCAGCCCCAAGGTATGATCGGTTCCAGCAACCATCGCCAGCGTCTGATATACATGGTGCAGGAATACCTTGGGGCAAGGTCAGACTTGGACACCTTTCCCACCGAAAATCCTCTGGCTTACTGGGTCCTGAGGATGGATCACTGGCCAGAGCTTGCACAGTATGCAATTGAGCTACTGGCCTGTCCTGCCTCCAGCGTTCTTTCCGAACGCACATTCAGTGCTGCTGGAGGATTTGTGACTGATCATAGGGTGCGCCTGTCCACCGCCTCGGTTGATCGACTGACATTCATCAAAATGAATCAGTCTTGGATCACCACCAGCTACCAGGCACCTGAGGCGGATATAACCGAATAATTTTTAATGTCACATCCCTTCAAGACTGCCTATGCTGATGCTGAGTGACTGTCCTCTTATGTTCACTGACTATCCTCTTCCTCCTCCTCAATGATCCATGCCACAGCACCAGTGCCTAAGGCACAATTTTTCAGCCCCTGTTTAACAGGGGCGTGTACTTACAATTTTTTAAAAAAATGCTTCGCAACACGTGTGACTGCTGTGCTCCAAGTACAGTCTCTGTGAGGGCCGTGTTGCAGTGTTGTGGCACCAGCACCAGTGCCTAAGGCACAATTTTTCAGCCCCTGTTTAACAGGGGCGTGTACTTACAATTTTAAAAAAAATGCTTCGCAACACGTGTGACTGCTGTGCTCCAAGTACAGTCTCTGTGAGGGCCGTGTTGCAGTGTTGTGGCACCAGCACCAGTGCCTAAGGCACAATTTTTCAGCCCCTGTTTAACAGGGGCGTGTACTTACAATTTTTAAAAAAAATGCTTCGCAACACGTGTGACTGCTGTGCTCCAAGTACAGTCTCTGTGAGGGCCGGGTTGCAGTGTTGTGGCACCAGCACCAGTGCCTAAGGCACAATTATTCAGCCCCTGTTTAACAGGGGCGTGTACTTACAATTTTTTAAAAAAAATGCTTCGCAACACGTGTGACTGCTGTGCTCCAAGTACAGTATCTGTGAGGGCCGGGTTGCAGTGTTGTGGCACCAGCACCAGTGCCTAAGGCACAATTTTTCAGCCCCTGTTTAACAGGGGCGTGTACTTACAATTTTTTAAAAAAATGCTTCGCAACACGTGTGACTGCTGTGCTCCAAGTACAGTCTCTGTGAGGGGTTGCAGTGTTGTGGCACCAGCACCAGTGCCTAAGGCACAATTTTTCAGCCCCTGTTTAACAGGGGCGGGTAATTACAAATCTTGATCTAATAGTTCACAGCAGGGCCCATTCCTGCGCCCACCAAGAGTAACTATGAGGGCCTGCAGTCTTGTGGCAACACCGTCCACCACCACCGCCAAAGGCCCAATTTTTCTGCCCTGTTCATCAGGTGCTTGCAATTACAAATCTTGATCTAATAACTCACAGCAGGGCCCATTCCTGCGCCCACCAAGAGTAACTATGAGGGCCTACAGTCTTGTGGCAACACCGTCCACCACCACCGCCAAAGGCCCAATTTTTCTGCCCTGTTCATCAGGTGCTTGCAATTACAAATCTTGATCTAATAACTCACAGCAGGGCCCATTCCTGCGCCCACCAAGAGTAACTGTGAGAGCTTACAGTCTTGTGGCAAAACCGTCCACCACCACCACCACCACCACCCCCAATTTTTCTGCCCTGTTCAACAGGTGCATGCAATTACAAATCTTGATCTATTAACTCACAGCAGGGCCCATTCCTGTGCCCACCAGTCTTGTGGCTACACCAACATCTAATAGGGCAAATTTCTGCAGAGTATATACGCCAGGCCCCTACTTTCAAACATCCAACTTACAAACGACTCCTACTTGCAAATGGAAAGAGAAAACAGGAAGTGAGAGGAAATCTACCCCTAGGAAGGGAAATTCTATCCTGTTAGATTTAATTTGGGAAAAAGGTATCTCCTCTCTACTGATACTTTATCACCAATCCTTGTTTCAATTAAAACCCCACTTTTCCAAAAACATTTGTCATTGGGACGGAAAGTGAGGTGACATGTTCTGAACAGATGTGCAAAGACAGCAAATGTTACAGGGGTGATAACCCCTCCCTATGTTCTCCAAAAAGCTTAAAAATAGATTTTTTTGGGATGGAGCTACACTTCATAATGTACCTGTTCAGATTCTACTTAAGATCAAACCTAAAGCCGCAAGTGGTTTTAAATGGCTTCTTTTTTTCCTTTACAAATGTCATTTTGTGCAAGGACAGTTCTAAACACGGGAAACACATGCCACTTCACAGGCATACTTTGGACACCCCCCAGGTACCATATTTAAAGGAAAATGTCACTTTTTTTTTTTCACTTTATGCATCATTAAAATGACTGCTCCCGAAAAAACGTTAGTTTTTAAAAGTTCTTTTTGCATTGATATATGTCCCCTGGGGCAGGACCCGGGTCCCCAAACCTGTTTTATGACATTAACATGCATATTGGCCGTTGTAATTAGCACTTTTGATTTCGAACGTTCGCGTCCATTATAACGTATAGGGTTCGAAAATTCGCGCGAACTTTCGGTCCGTTCGAAGGTTCTGGTTCGAACCGAACCCGGGGGTGTTCGGCTCATCCCTACTCTCAGATTGAGCTAGGGCTGGATAAAGGGATAAGTCCACACCTAGATATAGACATCAAGCTCTAAATTCCAATGATTCCAATCCCATTCAATACGTTGTAAAGCATAAGGATGTAAAGCATAACACAGCCCCCAGCACACAGGAACCTGAGACAACAAAAGGTATATCACAGATCCATTAACAATGGCCACAAACGTGTTTTACCTGTATTGTATCCCATAATAGGGCTGCACAGTGGCATCTTACCTATAAGCTCAATCTACAACCAGGAATACACATCACAGGGAGAGGGGTACCTATCCCCTATTTATGCACCTATTTTATTTTATTCAATCTTAAAGGCACACTAATATATGTACACAATATAATGACATCATGCTGTATTTAGGCTCGATAGGCGTCACTTCCGGTCGAACAGAGCGGTCCCGACGAAGTCCCCTGATGAAGTCACGTGACCCGCGACGAACACGCGTCGGGACCGCTCTGTGCGAGCGGAAGTGACGCGTATCGAGCTCGCCGCTCGTTTGTACACCGCTCTGTATGCCAATTGATCTATGTGAGTAACTGCTTTTATGCTATAAAGTGTTTAATAAAAGTACATACTACACTATGAGGCATACTTCCTTCTTTCCCTAACTACTACTGGTGAGACCTCCCACCCCAGGATATACCATTACCTACACTTAGAGGGGACAGTGAAAGGCAGGATAGTAAACGCCATAGAAGACCTGGGCCACCTATCTGGGATCCACAAGAAGGGACGGTCATTAAGGACCACAAAGGATCCGAAGACACGTTTTGCACTTTATGAACATTTATGGACTTTTATTTATGTTTGAATTTTACCTTATCGTATGCTCCTGATTTTAATTTTTAGCACGTGGAAATACCAGCACTATATATTTATCACGTGGCTACACTACCACTACCATTCACAGCCACATATTTTACTTTGTGTTTTATGCACTATATATATTTATATATTTTTTTAGGATCCATATGCTTTTATTACTCTAGTATTATGCATTGTAATGCACTTTGCTTTTATGCACTTTTACCTCACGCAATTTATACCCAGGATTTATATGCTTCCTTTAATCTGTTGATTTTAGACTGTCTTACTAACCTCGTGTCATTATCTATTGCTATTGTAGTTTAGTTTAATTCTTTACTGCGCACCACTACCTTCTTTTATTAATGTGCATGCATAGTTATGTGTGTACATATGGCCCTACATGTGCCCGAGTTATATATTATATGTGTGTTATCATGTATTTCTGTTTACTTTTACTCCTTCTCAAACTCTTGAAGAAGCAGTTATCCTGCGAAACATGTTGAGAAAGACTAGTGTAACATTGAATATAGTTCCCCCCTTATTATAGAGGGGCATGTCCCCTACTGACCTAGTCTCTTTGAAGGAGTTATGTCTGTTTTTAAACCATTTATTTATTTATATTTGTTGGTAGAAGTGTTTTCATTTTCAATTTCTTTCTTTTTTTGTGATAAAAAATATATAAAATTTTATTCTGTGAGTGTATTATCTGTACAAGTGGTACCATGAAAGTCCTTGCCTGTTTGCGTTAAAAACAGGGGTTAGCACACATTTGCAAATACATGCGTAAGCTGCAGAGCCCCAAAGCCAAAGCATCCAAATAATTCTGCAGTCCATAACTACATTTATGAGAGCCTCCATAGTAGAAGCACATGCATTCTAATGGATAGATAGAGGGCAGGTGAGCCTGGAGGTAGCCCACCCTTACTTAAAGGCACAGGGGCACACAGGCTCTTCTACCAGGTATGTGACAGGTGGTGCCGAGAGAGACACTCACAGCTACAATTTCGGCCAATTCAACCGTGAGCTGCAAAATTCAAGCAGTGTATGGCCAGCTTAAAGCTATTGTTTCAGGACTGTTCAAATCGGCATTCATTTTCTATCACAGTGAAGAGAAAATTCTAAAGGGTGTTGTGCTTTTTTTAAGGAAAGTTTCCCGCACATTTTTATTAAGTAATTTTTAACGAAGATATTTTTAAGATACAAAATCAATCTATAAGACACAGTCTATATATGTGAAACTTGTTCACAGAGACGAGTGATCATACTTAATAGTCACATTTATTGGTTGACAGAAAACAAATATTTACATGAAATTAAAATACAGATTGCATTATTTGAACATTTGACAATTGATGGAAATACCCTCAAAATGGGCGTAGTACCTTGGACACAATATCACCATGATAACTTCTTCAGTAGAATCAATAACCTTATACTTGACAATTTAACAGAATGTCTGTATTTCACACACCCAGCCGTTACTATGCTGCAGGTAAGTAACGTTGAACAATGCGAAAATAATTTAGACATTTGCTTGTCAATAAAATGTGGTAACTATGCAAAAAGTAATTTATAATGAAAAATTTGAGTATTAGAGAAAAATCTATGAAAAGGCGATTATTGATTCTGGAGAATGATTATCAATACTATAATATTCAATGCATCAATAATTAAGAGAACATACCAGATAAAATCAACATGTTATATTTACCCATTCCAAAATGGCTATTAGTCTGGATTTAAGATGGCTACCCGGTTCAGGAATCTCCTTGGAGGTTAAAGTATATTTCCAGGCATGGCTGTCAGTCTATCTGGGAAGATGTTTCTCCCATTGTCCCTTCCCCAGGGTGGGTCCCTGAGCTCTCAGGTTCCCCTGAGCTGTCCTCTCTTGACTATCTCTCTTGCTTCTTAAATACCCTCTCACACAATAAGATTATAAAACTTGTAATATGTTCAGCCCAAAAGGTATGTGTCTCTTTCCTATAGGCCTAAATGTTTTTAATGTAATTGCACCTTCAACCACCAGGTGTCCCACATGTGTTTTGGGGCTGCTCTGTAACATTAATATATTTTATTTTATACTGTATATTGTACTTTAGTGAAAAATATCTATATCTTTAATATTTGGGAATTCTACTAACCACATACTATCAAATACGCTTAGCATAGTTATTGATTAATCACTTGCATAAAATGGTGATATATCTGCATATCATTGTATATTTGTAAAAATGTAGTCCCTTTGAAAAGGACACAAGTTATATGTATATATATATATATATCAATCAGCATCACATACAATTTTTATCTATCTGGATACCTGTATAATTTGGGTATCCAATCAATATTTGTTTATCTAAACATGATTCAATTCTTATATATTCCTATCATGATCATATGTTTTCTTAATACTAATTTGTTCCTAAAACAATTCTATTAATAATCACCCTTTATTTATTATGTTTTCTTTATAACCGACTTCATCAATTCATCGGATACTAAAATGATAGTTTTCTTTTTGTGACTTACAGATATCACATATACTTTGAATGATTTATATTCAGTGTCTTCTGAATATATATATATATATATTTTGAACATATGTCGGTTTGCCTCTACTTTTAAAATCATGTTTTAAAATGGACTTTGAACAGTCAAATAAATGTTTTAGATAGCTTAGCTGTATACACAATTTCCTGGGACTTCACATAATAGGCTTTGTCGGGCAAGGTGTTGGCTTATTGACTTTTTCCTTGATGGTTGTAAATTGTCCAAACAGTCTTTACTTCAGCACAAAGGATTCTTCCCAGTCACGGACCACCTCCAAGTGATGACACACTAATAAATTTGGCCTTCTCAAACTAATCAACAAAAATAAGTACACACCTTTTGTTTGGTGAAAAAGGCTACCATTGTTCCTGTTTTCTTTCTGGCTTCAATACAGGCTTGTAAAAACCCCTTGAATAGAATGGTTGTAGTAATTTAGAATACATAAGTTTACTGTGTCTTAGAGGTCTTCTATAGGTCAATTATGGTGACCTCACAGTTCACGTGTCTTTTTGAAATGATGCATTTCTGTCATTGAATAGTAAATATATTTCTTCATAAATTCACAACAGAGTAGGATGGAAATTATTTTTCAAACAACAGTAAATGTGGTTTTCATTCAAGGAAATAGCATTCATTCCAAAATCAAATGGTAAAAGCAAGATTTTGAAGTACCTTTGAAAGACAATAGAATGTACTATGCGCATTTTCATACAAAATGTCTGTATGAATGTTGGTACAAAGGTTTGTTTGAAAATCTGCTAGTATGGAGGCGCATGTGCGGAAGCGTCCAAGATGGCCACATAGCCCTGGAGCTCCGCAACGGCTCTCTAAACCTAGCCACAGCACACAGGAACGCTGTCCCCGGCCCACACAGCTACCAAAAGAGAGGGAAATACCCCAGGAACTACCCGATCAGCACGCAGGGACCTCTCAAGCCAGCTGAACTCGGCACATCCACAACCCGGCCGAATCAAGATGGCAGCCACAACTACACAAGGCCCGGACCGGGAGGCAGAGGAATCCATTGCTGATCAGGACGCAGCTCAGGACATGACAAACCTCACACCGCTCCCACAGAAGCACAATGCAGTGAGTACCTGGCAGCACTCCACTCACTCCCCAGCATCCACTGAATCCCTGATTGGGAAAATGATAGGAGGCCTCAATCTATCACCACTGAGCAATGTTTTATCTACCCCAGGCACTCAAGGTATGGGGGCGCCCGGCTATCCCTTCACCCCCTCTGACTTCCCCTCTGTGATGGAGGCCTTTGCCAGCATGCTATCAAATGGCCTGGCCCAAACAGCAGCACAGATCACTAACTCCATACGTGCTGACCTCCAACAAATTGGAGCAAGGATAGACACAATAGAAAATAAAACAGACCAATCCGTTGCCAGGATTAATCAAAACTCAGCCCGAATCCAGGATCTCCAGGATCACTTAGAGACTGCACTGTCCAAAATTGACGACCTGGAAAACAGGTCAAGACACTATAATTTTAAAATCCGAGGCCAACCCGAGTCAGTCAAGGAGGTACATGCGGCAGTCCGTAAGCTGATAAAATATTTAATCCCCGCCATACCAGAACATCGTCTGGAGCTTGACAGAGCCCACAGAGCCCACAGAGCCCTGCAACCATTGCGCACGGATGGCCTACCATGGGACTTTATTGTCAAACCCCATTTTTTACACGGTAAAAGAAGAGGTAATGAAAAGGTCCTGCAATGCTATACGGTCAAAAAAAGACGCTCCATAAAACCACTTCTTCAAGTGATGACGCAAAAATAAATGACTTACCGCTGGTCATTCCCCTTCAGGCTGAACTTCTCTCATCGGAACAAGCCTTTTGGTTTCTCATCATTCACAGAGGGTGAATGTTTGCTTTTACACCTGAGGCTGATCACACAAGAAAACCCGATCTCATCTACCTTCAGAGGTTCCTCTTCTACGAAAATGCCATCTCCATGAGTCCCCTCACCCTGGTCTGGCAGCAACAGCAGTCAAAGAAGTTGAGGATAGCTCATCCTACCTGAGGAAGAGGCCCAGGATGTGGACAAGGATGTGGTCTGGCTTTACACCTTCAGGTACTGAACTTTAGAGAGTAACTTTTCCTTTACACTTTATTGATATGGTGCTCCACAGTTTAGGCACAGATAGTGCACTAAAACCCTGGAGTAGTCCCCCGGGAGAGTAAGTTAGGGCTGAATTCATGTTTATGCCCAGCTCTGAAGTCTACCGTATGAACTTCCAGTTATCATAACAAACCGAGCTGGGTCATCTGCTTTCTACAGTCTGACTTAGGTTTACCTGCAGCGTTAGCACATACAAGGTCCTATGTTGTGTATCAACCGTAACTCTTGCCCTTAGGACAGGAGGCCTAAGTTTAGCAAGCACAGTTTATAGTTCTAATTTAAGTTCCCAGGGTGGTAAGTGTGATTGTCCCCTGTCCCCCCAGCCAATGAAAACCTATCCCTACCTTGGGGGACATGGCGAAGGGTTTGCTGAGATCAGGGGGTTCTAACATGGGGGTTCTAACATGTTCTAACTGTAGGGGGATGGGCTCACTAGAACATGACAGAGATCACTGCTCCCAGTCACTCAAACTAGAGGGTTTTCTGTTATCAATTGATCTCCAAAAGGCATTTGACTCCAACTCCTGGCACTTTATTTTTGAAATACTAGAGATTTGGGGCTTTGGCCCTAAATTCCTGCATACAGAACATTCACTTTACTCCAACCCTACAGCACAAATCCGTCTGATGGGTCACTGCTCTGATACAGTCAATATACAAAAAGGAACCAGACAGGGATGTCCTCTTCCCCCGATAATATTTGCGAAAGAGATCGAGATGTTAGCATTAGCTATCAAGTCCAATCCTGACATTAAGGGAATGATTTACTGCTTCACCTCCCCACTAATCTCCACACCCAATCTGCTTCAACTACTAAAAGACTTTGGCAGGTTATCAGGCCTTAAAGGTAAACGTCGCTAAATCGACATGATTAAATATCTCAGTCCCTACTGCATTAATACATCAGCTAAAGGGTCACTTTCCCATCCTTGATAATCAAACTGCCTGCTAAAATGGAAAATTTATTCTCAGCTAATTTCCCCCCAATGTTCCGAAAAGTAGAAGAGGAATTAAAGGCATGGTCGAAGTGTGGTCTAACCTGGTTAGGGAGGATTAACACGGTCAATATGACGTTACTACCATGCTTGTTATACCCTTTTCACGCCCTCCCCATACTGCTACAGAAAAAGTCACTCTGGAAAGTTCAATCCAAAATAATTAAATTTATTTGGGGAAAAAAGGCTCATCGATGTAATAAAGAAACACTTTTTCGTCTTAAAAAAACAGGGGGGATTGGAACTACCCAATTTATGGTGGTACTACAAGGCCGCACAATTGACTCAAATCTCCATAGTATACTCTAAAGGTCCTAAGTTGGATTGGGTCACTATGGAACGACAGGCCTTCCCAATACCTTCCCACACAATAGATTACCTCCTCTGGTGTCCTCCAAAACTAAGAACCACAGTGTTGGCCCCCACACTATCTCATTCCCTAGCCCTTTGTGACTCACCTCATAAACAGAAGACTCTAATATCCAACATGAAACCTCTTGCACATTTATCCCATAATCCAGCATTTCCTCTAGGCATGAATATCTTAGCCTTCAAATTGTGGCTAAATAAAGGACTATTTAGAATTGGACATTTCCTCACCTCACTGGGCCCTATAACATTGGGGTACTGTAGTAAACTCGAAGTCAGATCTGGAAATCCACATAGGCCCGGAGAAATGGTTCCATGCATTCCAAAGGTCCTACAAGGTTATTATGAATATCTCCGTAATCTAAGCTAGTATCAAAATTCTCACAAGGTGGTACTATGTTCCAGCTAGATTGTCCAGGTTTTATCCAGATGTATCCCCCCTGTGCTTCGGAGGGTGCAACATGATCGGCTCCATGTACCATACCTGGTGGACATGTCCACGTATCAGGTCCTACTGGAACAGGGTGTTCCACTTAATACGCAAGGTACGGGGTTAGAGGTCCTTCAGGACCCGACAACCGCCCTTCTGAACCACAGGGTTGATAAAGCGCCTAAAAGTGCTCAGACCTTAATCTTTTTCATGCTCTTGGGTGCTAAATCTACAATTGCAGGTGACAGGTACCAGTCCCCACTTCCGGGAGACCTGGCTGTCACAACATCACTCAGATCACGAGTGGGCACACGCAGTCATAGGCCACCTTCCTTAAGAGTGTAAGCGCTCTATGTGTGGTTCACTTGAGATGCCAAAATTTTTTGTTAAAAACAAAACAATATACCAGTCCAGAGTAAAAACTTTTACAAATGGTGGCTGACAAAATCTTACTTCCCAAGATACATGTAATAAAAGAAAGTCGTTTTTTATTATATATTTTATATTTGATAATGTATTTTTTTATTACTTTATATAACTTGTTTACATTGTTTTATATAATTTTTGTATGGCAGGGCCCTTCTGTCATGGGGCCCAGGGCAGTTTCCCCTTTTGCCCCCTTATAAATCCAGCACTGCATGCCCCAAAGGTATTGAAAAATTCCCCTCCATGTTGGCCCAGGCCAGTTACAGCTCTACCCCTCTATAGGCAGCCCTGTATGGCCAGAGAGGGAGATTACACATTTCGTATCTGTATCAACTCTTATCAACAAGGACAGTAAGTGAGGGGGAACTCTCTCTAAGGCTGCATTCACACCTGAGCGTTTCAAAGTCGCGCGTTTTTACCATGATTTTACAGTGACTTTGCCACGTTTTTTTTACCGCGTTTTTGCCGTGATTTTGTTCAGATCACCAAAATGTAAAAGGCAGAAAATGCCTGTGATCTGCCCCAAAGAAGCTCATGTTTTTTTTGAGCTTAGCGCGTTTTTCAGGCGTTTTGCTTCAGGTGACAAAACGCTCAGATGTGAACAGGTGCCATTGAAATGAATGTGATTTTGCTTGTTGGGCATTTTTCAGGTGTTATTCGGGCGTTTTACAAGCGTTTTATGAGCTGAAAACGCTCAGGTGTGAATGCAGCCTAATGGAGCATCGAATAGCTATTAAAAAAAAATTACAAGTTCTAACCCTTCACAACTATCCAAAACTAATTGGCTACATTTACACACGCTATTGCTTATCACATTGCTTTTTAACAGGTGACACCTTGTGATATTTTAGTATAGCAGCATTTCCTGGTAAAGCAGGGGGACTCTCCAGATTTCTGAAAATATACTGGAATATAACACATCTAATAATAGCATTAACTGTATGCTGCCGGTAAGACATGTGACTTACAGATAAGATCAGACATAATGCCTAAGAGCTAGGGTTATGTCATAACAGCTGATCTCACCTTTCTTGTTTGTGACTTTTTTATTGATCTAGTTACCTTTTTGTTATCTTCTTGTCACTGCTATGTGAAATATGCAGTTCATTTTGTAACCATAATTTATTTATTACAGGTACCATAGCTCCCAACTGTCCCTGATTTCGAGGGACTGTCACTGACTTGGAAAAACAAAAGTTCCTCTGTCCTTCTTTATTTCTCATTTGTCCCTCATTTTTGTCTGATCTATATAGTTTTATATAAAAATGCACTTTTTATTTTTGAAAAAGTCATGCTAAACCTTTCATCCAACCTTTAAATTGCTGCATTTCTACATTTCAGAAGCCAGTATAAATTAAATAGCAGTAGTAAAAAAGCACTTGTGGGTTTAAGTAATATTTTTTGTTTAATACTCCGTAGCAGGGTGTGTGTCCGACTCCTAGGCTTACATACTTTTGCTAATAGGTGTCCCTCATTCCCATCTCAAAAAGTTGGGAGGTATGCAGGTAGTTACTCAGGGCCAGTGCTACCACTAGGCCATGCTGCCTAGGGGGCGCCGGACACTGGTTTTCCTACTGTCTTCTCTCTGCAGCAAGCAACTAAGTCTCAGCATCAGCAGGCAGCCACCCCTCTGTTCACAGATAGTGTCAGAGGCGCAGCGGCGGTGAAGGACTGTGTCTGGAAGCAAGCAAACATTCATTGATGGGCACTGGTAGGCTGCATTTGATGGGTCCTGGTGAGGCTAAATGTGATGGGTGCTGGTGAGGCTGCATTGATGTGCGCTGGTGAGGCTGCATTTGATTGGCGCTGGTAGGCTGCATTTGATGGGCACTGGTGGGCTGCATTGATTGGCGCTGGTAGGCTGCATTGATGGGCGCTGGTAGGCTGCATTTGATGGGTGCTTCGTTAAAAGGGTGGGGTTTACATGGGCAGGGAAAAGGCAGGGCAGGGGTGGAGTCAAGGGGGGCGGCAAAATTAGGTTTCGCCTAGGGTGTCAAAAATCCTTGCACCAGCCCTGTACTTACTGTATATAGTACAGACAATTTACGCAGCGCTTTACATATACATTATATTGTACCTTCACATCAGTCCCTGACTTCAAGGAGCTTACACTCTAAGGTCCCTAACTCACATTCATACATACACATACTATGGTCAATTTAAAGACAAAAAACCTACCAGCATATCTTTGGAGTGTAGGAGAAAACCAGCACAGGCATAGGGAGATCATGCAAACCTCAGGCAGGTAGTGCGCTGCCAGGTGGAAGTGCTAGCCACTGTGCTGCCTGTATGTATATTGCTTTATCCAGTCTGTTTTTTTTTTTTTTTTATTATTATAATTCCAACTTAGCTATTTGAGTACTGAGAGTTGAGGATTCATTATTTTGTTTAAAATCGGGACATTTTGGCCAAATGCATTGTTTTTGATGAGCAAGTATTAAGCGGATTTAAAAAATGCTTGGGATAAGCCTAGGTCTATACTGGGTTGAAGAAAAGAAAAATAAAACAGAAAAAAATATAAAAAAAAAGGATAGACTTGATGGACAACTTGTTTTTTTTCTGCTGTCACTCTTCTACAGTGTGTTTCTATGTTTTTTGCTGTTATTTAACCACTTGTCTATCAAGGAGCGTGTATAAACATTACAGTAGACAAGTGGATAAATCAACACAACTGCTGCTTGTAGGCATGATACTGATTTTAAGAGCAAAGGGCTTTCTAATAAAAGTGATCAGGTGGCTCTATAGCCACCCGATCACATTTACTGGGCTCTGAACCCTTCGGTAGTTCCTGGGTTCTCCCGTTCCACCAGGGAACACAGGAAAAATGTTTCCCCGGTGAGTACAGGAGAAACTTGGGGAACTCTGATCCCTCTTGTGTCTAATGACCCCTGAAGCAACATGCATTATGTCACATGAGCCGAGTCTGAATAGTTGCACTATTCAGACTTGGGGAAGACATTGGGGGTGGCAATAAAATAAATAAATAAAGAGTTTAGAAAAAAAAAAAAAGAATTAGATCAAATAAATAAAAATAATTTTAAATAATGTAAAGCAACCCAGTCACCCCCACACACACCCCATATAAAAAGCGCAGCGTAGGATGAGCACATGTATGTAAACATCAATTGTTCCACACATGTGAGGTACCGTCATTAACAATGGCGTGAGAGTAATAATTTTAGGGCCATAGTTCATGGTTAACTCTAAACTGATGACCTGTAAAGGATTTGTCTAAAAGTGTCACCTGTAGAGAGTTTTGGGTACCATCATTTTCTTTGTGATTCCACAGGCGTGCACAAATTTAGAACTTGAAATGTTTGGTATCTATTTTCCTGATGCAACCCCATCTTTTATATTTTACCAATAAATTAGGTATAATATTGTGTTTGCACTAAAATTCATTTTAGTGTATTTTTTCCTGACAATATGTGTTTGAAAAATAACTGTGCAAATATCATGCAACATAAAAAATTAATGAATAAATAAACTACCACCATTTTATTCTCCAGGGTCTCTGCTTTTGGAAAATATATTTTTTGGGAGGTTTACAATCATTTCTAGCAAGAAATGCATATTTTAACAGTTGAGCAAAAAATTAAAAATGTGTCCTGGTAGACAAGTGACTGTACTTACCTTCAACATGAAGTGTCCCTTGTGCTGCTGGCTGTAAATTATTCTTACGGGTTAAGGAAGCTTCTTCAACTATACTGAAAAAAACATGCTCTCACTACCTGGGAAACTTGAAGTTAGATATTGTAACATAAATAGTGTATTGTCACAATTCCCTTTTCCTTGCCCACAAATTATCATGATTCTCTGTTGCTCATGTATTGTAACAATTGCCTCCTTGTTTTATTTGTTTTTTTTTTTTTTACTTAGGCAAAGTGAAAGAAAAACATGGCGTCAGTCTCCTGGGTAAATGAGCCAACAGGTAAGCAAATAGTTATAAAACCGAGGGATCTAAAATAACCATTGTACCAATTCTGGTATTATAGTGACATCAGATTTCAAATATGTGGAACCTTAGACCACGTGTTCTTGTCTTTATTAGTGCAGGGTTAAAAACAACTCCTTTAGGTTATTGCTGCTATTGCTATATATTTTATGTTGACTACATGTACCACAGACAAAGCTCCGATTATTGTAAAATATAACCCCACTGAAGAGCTAGAATATTTAACATGAACCTATCTTTGTTTAGCTACCTGTCAGTTTATCTCCATATATATTATATATATATATATATATATATATATATATATATATATATATATATATATATATATATATATATATATATAATATATATATATATATATATCTGCCATTCTTTGTTTTGCTTATTATATGGGCATGAGTTTTGCATCTTGGTTGATAACTACAGAATTCGAGTTTACAGAAAGAAGCTATTTTGGTCTTAGGTTCGTATTATCTATGTATTTATAATCTTTGTTGTTTTACAAGATTTTACATTTAATACAGAGTGCACTCATGACAAAAGATTCATGGAGCATTCTGACAAAGCAAAACAGAAGCGCTTTCCTCCAGGACCAGCCAGTCCCAATAAAGGTCCTGCAGAGGTTCCCAGGGGTTCCTTAAGCAGTGGCAGACTTACTTCCCATCTGAAGTGCCTGTATAGTTCTGGGGCCAACATCCCTTGTCAGAATCAGTGGCTTGCCACCAATAAACATTTGTTAGGGTGGCATTCTTATTGACCAACACTGATCACCAATGTTAGGTGGCACTTAACTACTGATGTAAGGGGAGTAGAGAAAAGGTGTGGGGCGCTTAATCTCCTAAAGAGGTAACAAACCCAAAAGCAATAGGTTTGTATTAAAAAAAAAAATGTTATTAAAAAAATGCAATACAAATAAAAACTACTTACACCATCCACTGCCCTTCTGACACCAATCTCTGCCCTACTGACACTGTCCACTGCTCTACTGACACCGTCAGTATATATATATATATATATATATATATATATATATATATACACACACACATTATTATTATTATATAGCGCCATATACATGCACACACACATATGTGTTTGAGCTTTGAGGTGCACACCCTAATGCAATAGGCTGTGCACACCTATGCCTACACTAGACACCACCTTTCATGCTGGACTTCTCTGTACTATATCTTCTGTAACCTATGGTCCACCGATGTAAGCCTTGTTATTTGATAAGCAATGCAAATCCATTATAGTTTCCCTTTAACCATATTGTATAAACTCTCTTTGCTCATTAGTTGTGTATAAGGTCAACATTGAAGTGTCTTTGGTATGACTGCCCAACTGTCTCGTTGGGGTTGATTTACTAAAACCGGAGAGTGACAAATCTGGTGTAGCTGTGCATAGAAACCAATCAGCTTCCAGCTTAATTGAACAAGCTTAAGTTAGAAGCTGATTGGCTACCATGCACAGCTTCACCATATTTTTCACTTTACAGTTTTAGTAAATTAACCCCATTCTGTCTATAGTCACTGTTAAGTAAATTTTTGGGTATTTAACATTTAGTTTTCTACTAAGCATGCATGTTTTTGTTTTTTTTTCTCTCCAACAGTAGAGGTACTCAAGCCAGTTGTAGAAGAATGGGGTAACAATGTGCTACGGCTTTGGGCCCAACTGTGCCAGTATTTAAATTTTCCAGTGGAAGATGGTAATTTTTTAAAATTAACTATTACTACTATGTCAATGAGACCTGTGCTTGTGCCGATGGCATCAGTTTGAGGTGCTTCTAATATCATTCAGAATTAACTGAGAGGTTCATTTTACATGCAGTTGACCTCCTTCTGACCTGTGCCTTACTTGCTTCAAGGGGATTTTGCATTGCCTTTGGTTTGTATAGGAATGTAAAATCTGTCTGGTGTGAACAAAAGGCCATTGACACCGGCCCTTACTTCCTTGTTATGTATAACCAGAACATGTCTACACACTTGGCTTTTGGTACCCCAATATTAAAGAAAAATGGCCATTTAGATTATTTTGTGAATTATCTCTTACATTTTTGCCAGTTTAAACTGAAATTACTGTGTTCACATTACCATGATTAAAATATTTTGAGATATTTTCTTAATTTTTCTCAGTCACTATGCGGAACATAGGTTTGCTAACATAAATTTCCTTTCAATAAACGCTAGAGCATACTTCTGAATAGGGATGAGCCCGCGGTTCGAGTCGAGCGTAAGTTTGACTCGAACATCGGGTGTTTGTTTTAAAACAAACTGAACATAGGGGGCGTTCATGGGAAAATCGAGTGCCGCAGAACGCCCCATAATGCACTGTGAGATCACAACGCATTGCTGTATGATGATTGGCCAGAGCATGCACCTAACCCTGAATCACAGCACACTCTTCTAAGAGAGACATAATTGGCCAAAGACAGGGTGCCTTTGGCCAATCATGGCTCAGGGGGACTAAGTCCACGCCCCACACTATATAAGGCTGCTTACATAGTGGCCGTGTGTAGTGTGGTGTGGACAGAGAAAGTTTGAGCTAGATTAGGCAGGCAGGTTAGTTAGTGGCAAGGTATTTCATATATATACATATCAGACCCTTATCGGAGCATGCAACATGGCAGGACCGCAGGAAAAGGGGGGGACAAGAGAGTGCCCCCCCTCCTGAATGAACCATACCAGGCCACATGCCCTCAAAATGGGGAGGGTGCCTATGGTCCCCCCCAAAGCACCTCCTACCCATGTTGTTGGGGACAAGGGCCTCATGCCTACAACCCTTGCCCGGTGGTTGCGAGGGTCTGCGGTCGGGGGGGCTTATCGGAATCTGGAAGTCCCCTTTAATAAGGGGGCCCCCAGATCCCCCCCCCATGTGAATGAGTATGGGGAACAAATCCTTTGTCAATCATGGTGCCGATGATCAGGAGAAAAAAAAAGCAGAAAAACTCTGCCTCCATGGGAGGGGTCCCGCCGACTGCACCCTTTCTGTGGTGACAGCTGTTATATAGCCAAGGGCGGGGCTACCGAGTGAAGTAAACGGGTGACCCCGCCCCCTGTGACATCACATAAAGTTTGGCGTGGAGTTCCCCTTATTATCTATACCAGACCCTAAAAGGGCCTGACAATGGACTGGGGGGGGGGCCCACGCAGTTTTTTAAAATATTTTTTTAAGTATATTTCCAGGATCGGACAATACATTACAGCCGCAAGCAATTTTAAATTACATTTTTTCCTTTAGAAATGACATTGGAAACATGGGAAAGAGGCGCTACTTTACAGGCAGACTACGGGGACCCCCCAGGCACTATATTTTTAAGGAAAATTTAATTTTTATTGTTTCACTTTAAGCATTATTAGAATCACTGCTCCTGGAAAAAACATCCGTTTTCAAAACTTTTTTTGCATAGATACACGTCCCCTGGGGCAGGACCCGGGGCCCCAAACACTTTTTATGGCAATAACTTGCATATATGCCTTTAAAATTAACACTTTTGATTTTTCCACGTTCTTATCCCATAGACTTTAAAGGTGTTGGCATGTTCGCACAAATTTTTGGTCTATTCGCATGTTCTGGTGTGAACCAAAGTATTTTTCACATGAACCAGTTTAAGAAAATGATATCATTTAAATACAGTATCTCTTTAGAGAGCAACACCAAACTCCAAAATATATTTTTGTTTTGGGAGGATCAAAGAAAAATGCATGCCTATTGTTTAAGAGCCCATTAGAGATGGCCATCACCCTCCACTGGCATGTCCAGATGAGAAGCTAGCTGCTTATTTCCAACAGTCCCATCTTTCTCATTAAGTTTTTTGTGGAGAAGGTATATATTTTTTGTGGAGTAGGGTATACATTATATCTAGGAGAAAGGTAAGGCCCAGTGCCCCCAAGCCACTCATATTCTCAGTTAGCCTAGCTACTCTGAAGAGAATCTCCGCACTGTGCTCCTGGACAGCAGGACAATCAAGCCGGAGAGTGAGCCCTGTTCCAGATAGCAGCATTATATAGGGAATTCCATCTGGAGTTGCTTGTACAGTCTTCTGCTGCACAGTTATGTTATACCAGCTACACAAAATGTTCTTTTTTTTTTCTAGCTTCCCCTCCTCAATCTTCTCCTTCAACCGAGAGAAGTCTACAAGAAATTATTAAAGACTATGAAGATAAAATTGCAAAACTGACAAAGACAGTGGAAGGTATAATATAATTTATTTTTCTGCTTATAACACTGATGGAGAGGTAACAATCTGCTGGTTTAAGAAATATCCATCATTCTAGTTTTTTTTTTTTGTTTGGACCAAGTGCATATAGCACGTGGTCCCATTTAAATCCATCCATTCGATTTTAAGCAGCGTGGTCAGACAGGTCCCCCCATCAGATAATGCTGCTAGAAAGGAGACAGATCTGTGACAGTTCTAGTCTCTGGCAGCATGGGCCACTCTGGAGACCAGTGCTGTCATTTCACAAAAGAAAAGAAGAAAAGTGCACAGCAGTGTAATACATTAAAAAATGCGATGTCAGCACAAGTTCATTTAATGCATGTCAATGCATGCTTTTCGTAGCGGACCAAACCAGCTACTGACAAGACTGTGCTTGCAATCACACTGGAAAAAGTGATATTAAAGGTCCAGTTAAGTTCTAGTCTATTGAACCCCCCCCCCCCATTCCCCAAACACATTGGCTTTTGTTTGGATTGGCCCCCTGACTTGGAATACAGTTGTATCTGGACCAGGGCTGGGGCAAGGATTTTTGTCTACTCTGGAAAGGTCCATTTTGCTGCCCCCTCCCCTTTTTCCCCACACACACTAATTTCTGGTAAAATGTAAAAATTGAGGATGTGCCAAGTAAACAGACACCCAACATGTCGAACCTTAACACCCATAAAATTATGAAAAAATTCAGTACCCTAAATTTTATCGTAGGCAACGCTTTAAAAGCTCCTACAGTCCATCAGTTTACAGTTACGCAGGTGACCTCACTCCAGCATGTGCGGTGATATACAGTATAACATGGGTAGGGCATTTGCCATTAGGTGACCTAACACATGTGTTTGTGTATGTGAAGGGGGGAGGATCTAAAAAAAAAAAAATGTATGTGTCTATTTAAATGTTCAAAACATTTTTAAATTTTTTTTACATTACTCTATTTCTATCACCTAGGGCAGTGGTCATCAACCCTGTCCTCAGGGCCCACTAACAGGCCAGGTTTGCAAGATAACTGAAATCCATCACAGGTGATATAATTTGCTGCTCAGTGATTGCAGTATTCTAGTCTGCATTTCCCCAAGGTAATACATAAAACCTGGCCTGTTAGTGAGCCCTGAGGACAGGGTTGATGACCAGTGACCTAGGGGACCAATAGCCCCAATGTGATAACATATAGGTGACAGGATATCTTTATGAGACATTCACACCATTTCCTGCCCATCAGCCTTTAAGCTCCCACTGCCCTTCCCAGCGACACCTGCCATGACCGCATAGGGTCTGCAGGTGGGACAGCGGAGCCTGGTGAACATGGTGGGGGCCGCATGGGGCAGGGGGGGGAGGAGGCACATTGCGGTGCTTGAGGAAGCAATCAGTGGCTTTACAGCCACTTGTATCACTTCCACATTTAAAGCGGAGAGTCGGCTTGTTTAAAGCACATGTCTACAGCACATTAAAAATCTGAATCCCCAACATGTGGCTGGAGATTCAGATTTTACCCCTCCCCTTCCCCTATCCTGGTGCCCTAAAGCGGCTGATTAGGCCACCTTTATGGTTGAACTGGCCCTGATCTGGACCCTCCTAGAAGTGGTGTGGCACTTCAATTTCCATTTTTGTTATAGTCACAAAAACATTTTTTTTTTGTAAATCTGACGCAATTTTGAATGGAGATCCTGCCAGTAACAGCATTTTCTGTTTGAGGCTGACAGAGCTAGACTGCATAGTTGCAATTAGCAGCAATGCTGTCACCCTGCTGCACATATGTCTTCTGTTGGAATAGCTATCAGATCTGTGCATGCCTACAAATGTGATAGGCAGCTCAATGGTTAACTGAAGTAGCACACATAGCAGGCTGCCCGTAATTGGAAGGCTCCAAGCTGGTCATACACGTATAGTTATTTTTTGTGCAGAATTAACAAAATCCAATTGAGACCCATATCCATGCTACACAGCACAAATGGACGAATCTCATTGTCGCTATTGCATTTTGACAGCTGTCAAAGTACCCCAATAGTGTCTGCATCTGATTGGATGCAGGCACTGTTCGGCAGGTACTTATCTGTCTGGCTTCTTTGAATTCTCAGTCAATGGATGTCTAGCGGTAGGCGACCATCAGGGCCAGCCACTGAATGAATTCTGGCCAGTTCACTGGCAACTGACTAAATTCACTCCTTGCATGGCCAGCTTTAGCATTGTCAGCCCTAAACAGCTGCCATTACTGGCAGGATCTCCAGGTAAGAAAACTTTGCAATAGATTTACAAAAAACTATTTACCTAGGGAAACTTTATGAAGTGATACATATGGGGGTTATTTACGAAAGGGAAATCCACTTTGCACTGCAAGTGCACTTGAAAGTGCAGTCGCTCTAAATCTAAGGGGTACATCTGAAATGAGTGGAAGCTAAAATGCTGTTTTTTTTTTCCTTGCTTGTCCCCCTCGGTACCCCTCGGATCTACAGCGACTTTACTTCCAAGTCCAAAGTGGATTTTCCTTTAGTAAATAACCCCCATAATGTCAACCATACTGAAAAATTGATTTTGAGTTCTACCCACATTTTAAAGTCTTAGTAAAGCCTCAACTGCTGATTTGCAAATCTCTTATGGGCCAATAACTCAGAAAGTGTAGGATATCCACTCAAATAGCATTTTTGGATTGATATTATTCAGTGCAGATTTTTTTTTTTTTTTTTGTTCAATACATTTTTTTATTCTGATTTTATTTTTAACAATATTACATTCAGATATCAAGTTTTTTAAAGGCTTTCTTTTCTAATGCCAGTTCTTTTCTCTTTTTCAGCTATATCCCAAAGACAAACTATACATCGTAAGTAACCACTTTTTTTTTCTTTCTATAAGTGCATGTAAATCCTAACAATGAATTCCTTTTATTTGGTCCCTTTTCTTCTGTTAAATACAACATTGAAGGTGTTTTGTTATATCTCTTCAAGAAGTAAAAAAAATACCTGCTGATCCTGCCAAAACCCAGTGAGATGATAACTTCCTGTGCTCTCTGTGCTGCACTGAGATCCCAATCAGCCTTGCATGGTTGGGAGAGCAATGTGACAGATAGCAAGCAGCAAGTTGAGGTTCCTCACTCTCATTGTCCTCCACCTTGACCTGAAGCTCTATGAACACCAAACTGTAACCAATGTATTAAATCAAAGCAGCAAGGTAAAACCGTTGATGCGTTTCACACCGTAACGGTGTGAAATGCGTCAGAGGTTTTATCCTTGCTGCATGGATTTATTATACCAATAAAGAAATCGTTTTCATTGGAGTGCGGCCATCTGGACTTTTTTGTTCAATTTTTGCATATGGTTGCATATTGAACTGCACCCACGCCTGGAGAGGGGAGAGATCATTAGGAAGCAGACACCTAGAGCAGGTTCTTCTTTTCGCCACCAATGTATTATGTTTTCTTTTCTGACACGACTGGACATAACATAACAGTTGTTTCTTCTGTCTCCAGATTTTGAACAATATGAACTCTACTTTTTAATAAAGAATGTGGAGGAGCATAACTGGATTCATCTGATGAGGATCCTCAGAGTCAGCGATGAAGAAATGGAGAGGTGTAGAATTCTGTCCAGAGATAGAAGGGAACAAAAATATCAGATGTTACAGGTGTGGCTGAAAAAAGGCCAGAACGGGGTCACAAGCTTCAAAAATGAACTGATTTTTGCCTTGGAACTCATTGACTGTACCAACATTGCTTCAATGTTCAGAAGCGGCCGTTCCGTCATGTCAAGTAAGCAACAGTTATTACGTGGTTCAAAACATGTACAGGCACTCCTCAGGTTACAAACAAGATATCATCATACTTACCGTAATTTTCCTTTCCTGGTGCCTATCCATGCCAGTATACTGAACCCACCCAATTCATTCCTATTGATATAAAGGGAATGGGCTGTTGTGTGGGTGTTAACTTTTTATAGCTATGCACTGGTCCTGTGGTCAGAAGTAGGTGGGGCTACTACCACATGTATGCTACCATGGATAAGCACCAGGAAAGGAAAACTGCTGTAAGTATGATACAATTTTATGTTTTTTTTTTTTTAATCTTCAATAGTGCAACGGGGGGTTATAACCCGTCAGATTTTTTTACTTTTTGCCATCTGTGTCCCATTCCGGAGATTACCCTTCACATCCTATCCCATAGCCAAAACAGGAAGTGAGAGGAAATCCCTGCAAATTAACCACTTCAGCCCGGAAAGGTTTTAACCCCTTAATGACTGGGTCATTTTTTGCAATACGGCACTGAATTACTTTAACTGACAATTGCGCGGTCATGCAATGCTGTACCCAAATACAATTGATGTCACTTTTTTTCCCACAAATAGAGCTTTTTGGTGGTATTTAATAACATCTGCGATTTTTTTTTTTTGTGCTATAAACAAAAAAAGAGTGATGATTTTTGACAAAAAAAAAACAATATTTTTTACTCCCTGCTATAAAAAACATACCCAACATTTAAAAAAAAAAAAAAACAAATTTCTTCATCAATCTAGGCCAGAGGCTCCCCCTCTGTCCAATGCGCCCACAGTATCTATTGCATGAAAGTACATACAGGTACATGATTTTGTGCAGTAGAGCCACCCTGCCGCAGTATATATGCGGTAGGCGGTCTTTAAGTGGTTAAGGGAACTCCTTGGAGACCCTCAAGTCACCAGGACTAGTGTCCCCATTGGAAGATTTCCCATCTATTAGTTTTTTGGGGACAACTCAAAGTTTGGGATTTTCTTTTACTTTCACTTTCAATGATAATGGTAATAAACAAGATAAATAGAGAGGGTGACTCCTTAACCACTTGCTTACTGGGCACTTAGGCCTGGTTCACACTTGTGCGATGGCAGACATCGCATGTAATTCGCAGCGCACTGCTGTTCCCATTACATGCAATGTCTGTGCGGTGCAATGTCAGCCATACAGATAGTACAGATATGCGATCTGATTCATGTCTGAACTGTCAGTTCGCAGTGCGATATGCGAGCTGAAATGGGGGTGTCGTTAACATATAATGACACTCCCCAGCAGTTCACATATGGCAGTGTGAACTGCCTTGCATGTTGGGTGCCTGCAGTTGATTCGTAGGGTTCTCGCATCGTACAAGTGTGAACCGGGCCTTAAACCCCCCTCCTATCCAGACCAATTTTCAGCTTTCAGCGCTGATGCACTTTGAATGACAATTGCGCGGTCATACAACACTGTACCCAAATAAATTTTTATATTTTTTTTTCTCCCAAATAGAGCTTTCTTTTGGTGGTATTTGATCACCTCTGTGATTTTTTTATTTTTTGTTAAAAAAATGTAAAAAGACCAAATAAAAAAAAATGTTTATATATATATTTTTTTTTGATTTTGTTATAAAATTTTTAAATGGGTAATTTGTGTCCATCATTGATGTACGCTGATGAGGCGGCATTGATGGGCACCGATAGGTGGCAGTGATGGGCACTGATGGGTGGCAGTGATGGGCACTGATCGGTTACACTGATAGGCAGTACTTTTAGGTGGCACTGATTGGCACCACTGGTGGGCATTGATAGGTGGCACTGTAGGCATTGATAGGTGGCACTTGTGGGCATTGATAGGTGGCACTTGTGGGCACTGTGAGATGGCAAACATGAGGCATAATTGCCTCTTCTTTTTTAGGACCGATGTCCCTTTAAGATGAGCGGGTGACCGGCTTTTTTTTCTCCTCCGCTGTCAGCGCGAGGAGAAAAAAAAATTGATCACAAGCTTTTGTTTTGATCATGTGATCAGCTGTCATTGGCTGACAGCTGATCGCATGGTAAGGGGCCGGGACCATCATACCGTCATCATATGACGGCCTCCCGGGAATTCAGATCCGCGCTGTGGCCGTCATTCGGCCATAGCGCGGATGTCAAGTGGTTAATGGGGGCACAGACAGCAATACAAACTGACAGGTGTTCTAATCCCTCTCCACTATACCCAAAAAAAAAAAAAGGTTTTGCCTTTAGTTATACTTTAAGTTGAATTTATATGTAAGTTACATTTTTTTAGTAACCCCAGCCCAAAAATTTTTTTTTTTTACGTTTTTTGACTAGCATGGGAAGGGTTAGCACCCACGTTAACGTGTGTAAACGCATCTAAACATTCCCAAGCACTGACACATTTAATGCTTGCGCTAGATGCGACCCAAATGCGTTTGAAGAGAGAAGAAAAGCAGGCGCCTCTGAGACAATTTATTAAGAGCTTATATGAATAAAACTCATATGAAGGTGGTTAAAACAGGCACATCATAGGAGGTACATCCAAGGGACGTCAGTGGGTGTAAGGGCTTTGTAAGCCTGCGCTGCAGCAGTCTGCCATTTGCAAAGGCTGTTCTGGCCGGTGTTCTGTCAAATTAGCCAACTCAGAAACTGTTGTCGCCGCCACCTCGAAGGCGGCCATTTTGTTGGCTAGTATCGGAGCAGAGTGACAATCTCCGCTCATATTATCGTGCACTGGGCTGTATTCGGTTGTCGGTGTTGTGTCCAAACAGCAATTCGTCAAAATCTCCAATTACTGATGGTTTAAAGAAACCGGAAGTTAAGTAGTTGGAGTTTCTGACGAGTTGGCTATTTTGACAGAACACCGGCTGGATGGTAGGAAGAGCTCAAAGTAAGGGCTGGAACTCACACTGGAACGCAGCGCCGACCCAGATGATGTCACTAAGCAGCGACACATTGGAGCATGTGCAGTAGGAGAAAAACCAGGGAGACTGCGCGCTCCTTTCTCAAGCAGAATTAGGAAGGAACCCATTAAGTCCTTTATATTGCCATCTAGTGGACATTATGATTATCACACGCAGCACAGTGCCCACCCAGACATTGGATTAACCCTGTGCGGCCCGTGGCAATCCTATAACAAGATGCCAGTAACAATATATATATATATATATACATACACACACACAAATCTATATATCTATATATAGCCACTGCAATTAATTTGTCTCTAAATCCAAAAGCAAAAATATAATATACTGCAGCTTACTATCCTTGGTAATAATGTGGTAGCTGCATTCGTTTTTTTTTTTTTTAGCCTCTCGTTCCTACTTTTTGCTCATCCTACTAGTAAGTCTGGTTTTTAAACTTCTTTGATCAGACCAAGCTGTCCAGATAAAGTAGCAGTTAGAGGGTTGAGACAAACCATTTACCACTGACAGGGGTGCTTACGATGGTCAGCTTTTATTCATCTATTTAAAACCTTTATCCCAAAAGGAAACAAAAAAAACAAACGTAGGCTTTTTAGTCAAGTCCATCAAAATTTTCTAATGCATCTAACCCTACCCTCTCCCTAGACAGTGCTGCTGTCCAAGGGTGTCTCTGTTGCTCCCGCATAGAATGGAGCTACCGTAAAACTGGCCATACATGGATCAAAATTTGTCTGGTTCCGCAGGGGCTGGCCGAATTTCAATCCATGTTTGGCTAGGGTAGTTGTACAGAAGTCAATCTACCAATAGACCTTTGTACAACCGCCCTGTCAGATTTTTGCTGCTCGATCAGCACTGCCGGCTATAGCTGTCATCACTGATCAGTGTATTCTGACAGCAGGGAAGTCTTTCCACTGTCAGAATAAAAAGGCACAGCAGGAGAATTCCCCCATCCACATATCCTAAATCCCACATATGCAGTAATTGAACAGATCACTAATGAGCCATCAATAACAGTATTGAATGTTTTATGGTATCTATAGAAACTTTTAGTGGCAGGTTGCCAACAATGGGCACCGGAAGTTTATGGTCATACAGTATGTGTGATGGAATGCGTGAATGTTTCTATTTGAAAAATGATTGAATGATGAATGTCAAGAATATGCTAAGATGTTCCTTTTAGATCGTTTGTAAGCAGTTTGTGTTATACTAGTTTGACATTTTTTTTATTTTACTAATTTCCAGCACCTCTGTGAACAAACACCAAAGGAGATTTTCCATAAGGTAAGTTGTGATTGTGTAAATAAAGTATAGAAACCTGCTTTTCTTTACAAACACACAAATGTGTCAAAAGATATAGCTTTAGTACTCAGGTTTGCCCTAAAGAACACAAGATTTTAACAGATTTTATCCCTAGTGATGGCTCTCTTCTGATTGGCTAGTTATATTCTTTGGCAACTGCTATACAGAAAAAAAGCCTAGGTCAGATGAGATTTGACTGCTCAGTTGTTGGATCACTTCCAATATCAAAAAAGCAACCTCTATGGTTGGAAGGACGATATGTTATTGTTATGTACACACGACCGGTTTCCCCGTCGGAATAAACTCTGAAGGTTTTTCCAACGGAGTTCCGATGGAATTCCGCTGAAACTGTCTTGCGTACACACGATCACACCAAAGTCCGGCCGTCAAGAACGCGGTGACGTACAACACATACGACGGGACTAGAAAAAGGAAGTTCAATAGCCAGTAGCCAATAGCTTTCGTCTCGTACTTGCTTCAGAGCATGCGTAGTTTTTGGTCCGCCAGAACAGCTTAAAGACGAGTGGTTTTCCCGATAGGAATTGGTTCCGTCGGAAATATTTAAAACATGTTCCATTTCTAGGCCTGTCAGAATTTTCGAAAAAAAAAAAAGTCCGATAAGGCCCACACACGATCGGAATATATGATGAAAAGCTTCCGTCTGACTTTTTCTGTTGGAAATTCGGCTTGTGTGTACGCGGCATTAGAGCTGTGAAAATATTTAAATAGGCTAGAACTGGTTTCAGGAGATGTCGTAGATTGTGTCCAAATAATGTTACTTACAAATTTATGTTTCAAAATTATAATAAACATATCACGCCAAATGAACGTATCGTGAACATTAAATATTGAAGCCCCTATTACACCGATTGCTGCTTTAATTATGAGAAATTGTACATCGAAGTCTAAAACTAACATGGAGCCACAAACAAATACCCAAATAATCACACAAATAACCCTGTATAAAATTTTGATAGATCATCACACCAGACACAAACTTGGTACAAGGAATAGGCTGCAGCATTATTTATTGGTTTAAATTTTACAAAAATTTATATATTTACAGTATTATATCAAACCGAAAAATGTCTTTTATAATAAAACCACCAACCATCCATCGCTAATGCTTGGCTAGAAAGGCTAGAGCAACATGTGCAACATTCACATTAGGGGACCACCCTTAGTCAGGCTTCACTACACAAGCTGGGCTTCCACCAATACTGACGTATTTTCTATTAGACATGGGCGCCATCAAAAAATTAGTTTTGTTTCGTTCCGTTTCGTATTAAAAAAAAAATCGTATTTCGTACGAATCGTAAATTTAAACGTTTCTGTTCATTTGGATTGGAAATTCGTAAACAAAATTTCGTATTTCGTACAAAATTCTTATGCATATTAACACCAGTCACGTTTCTGATACTTTCTGTTATTTTGGAACGGAAATTCGTTTACGAAATTTTGTATTTCGTACAGAATTCTTATGCATTATTAACACCAGTCACTTTCTGATAATTTCTGTTAATTTGGAACGGAAATTCTTTAACGAAATTTCGTATTTCGTACAGAATTCTTATGCATAAACACCAGTCACGTTTTTGTTAATTTGGATCCGAAATTCGTAAACGAAATTTCGTATTTCATACGGAATTCGTATGCATAAAAATGTGTATTTCGGATTCGTACGAACGTACGAATTTTGAAAAATTTGTACGAAAATTTCTGATTCGTACGAAACTAATCGCACATGTCTATTTTCTATGCATCCCAAGGGTAAAGATATCAAGGTCCACGTTGGATAGATGACTTGCATTGTGCCTGTAGAGACTTCAAACTCTGTATTCTATTAATAGCAACATGTTAAAAGGAACATCAACACAACTGATGCAAAAGTTTATAACAGCTGATTTTGTCTTATTTCTATGAATAACGCACTATAGGACATGTTCTGGTATGGTTCTAACACTCTCACATCTGTATTTTGTATTTATAGGTTTAAAGTGAGTGAGGACAAACCGGGCTGAAGTATTCGTCTACGAAGATTTTTAAAGCACTTTGAGGATCTCATGGATTTCCCTTCTTGATGCATAAAGACAGCAATAATATGGGTGGAAACAGCATTCCCAGGGATACCTTATGAGTGGAGCTGGTATTCAGAAGGACACTACTGACCAGTGTACTAAAAACAAAAAAGGCAGCTGGGTTTGACCCTAAATGCCTCAAGAATCCCTCAGTCTCTAGTGCTGGACGGTCATTAGGAACATATTTATAGCATTCAGTAGCGAGGAGACATTGCTGGAAGTAGCAGCAGAGGAGGCTTATCCCCCATTAATTGGGGATCGCTGGGCTGTTATCCCCATCCATCTGCTGAGGACCCCCAACACCTTATACCATCGGAGGGAGCAACCGGTCAGGACACCATCCAGAGTGAGGACCAGAGGAGCACTCAACACTGACACCTGTAAAGCCATTTACCCCTGCAGGGGTACATAAATCTGGTGAGTGAGGGAGCCTGAGGGGGAGCACCAAAGTCACCATCACTGTTGGAGCACAAAAAGTCACTGTTTGAAACCACTGCTGCAAGAAACCTTTTTGTTCATTGCAAATTTGACCTACACACTCACCTAAGTCCGACATTTTTTATGGCATAATTATCCAGAACTTCTATATGATTTCTCAATTTTTTCACTGGGACTGATTATTAATTAATGAATTTCTTTTAACAAACTTTTTTTCACTTAATATATTTTTTCACTGATTTGTCATATTAAGTAATTAATTTTTTCCAATGGGATTGGTATATTAATTATTCAATTTATCAATTTTTCACTGATTTGCCACACTTTGCATATTTATATATTGTTGCACTTTATTATAATATTCCACTCTATATTATTTTTGATATTGTATTTTCACTATATACCTACATATATTGTCTACCTTACATTGGGGATTAGATAACCAGGGGTGGGAACTTTAAACTTACTCTTATAGGTTAACCCCTCCCTTTAATTTTCCCCTTCACTTCACCACAGCTTATTTTCACTGTCTAGGAGGGGAGTATAAGGTGGTGTCGCCAGGTATATAGGTGCACACTCCTACTCCTCTTTTGTTCATTACCTCTGGAGCACATTTATATTTCACAGCTAATTCATAGCTGTATCTATAGGCAGAGTAAAAAATAATATTTTTCCTGAATCCATGGTAGTTCTCACTATCCTGCACAGTTTATCTACACTGTATAGGAGGGGAGTATACAGAGGTGTCGCCAGGCTACAGGTGCACAGCTCCTGCAGCCCTCGCTTATCAACCCTTACACTTGGATCAATAGGTAGCGCCAATATTTCCTATATTCTGTATTTATTATCCAAATTGTCCTCTAGGGGGCCATTTTTTGGAAAGGCTGCACACCTATACCATTTATTCCTAAGCGCGGAGTTATTTGTTAATTTTCATATTTATAGCATTACCTTGTATATATGCAGTATGAAGGAAAACATGATTGTCTTATAAAGCCATATATGAATATTCTCATCTAGCTTCTAATGGCTACTTGAAGCGGTGTGGGAAAGACCAATTGTAGAAATGTCTTATCAGAAAAGGTTACAGAGCCCACTGAGCAAATAAGCTGAACCATTGAGAGCTTTTCTTATCACCTGAGCTCTGTATATATCAGACTGTGACTGAAGCGCTGTGGTGCATCCTCTAGTGGTTTCTCCAAAGGAATATATGAATGGATGGAGAAGTTGCTTCAGCAGGTGTCAATAGTAGCTCAACTGAAAAAGTTAAACTGATAAAGGATATGCAAGGGGTGAAGGAGGCCTATCCAAGCATAAATGAAAAGCCAGCACAAAAACCTGCCACACTCTACCCAAAGTGGAGCTGCCTTAAGGGTCATAAATGTAATATGGAAAGATGTCTGTTCTGGCAGAAGTCCTCAGCACCCTTCCTCCTGTGGCCACAGTGTGAATGCGTAAGCTTGTTTTACACTATGGCAGGGATATGCAATTAGCGGACCTCCAGCTGTTGCAAAACTACAAGTCCCATCATGCTCTGCCTCACTTATAAGCTTCATCATTGGACTGTCATCACTCATAGGACTTTTTCTTTCTTTAAGGTCTTTATTTAGATTTTTTTATATATTGTATCCATCACTATTTTGTATTAGTGCTGTATTTTTGTATTTTGTATTTTGTTTGTTGTTCAAAATTGCATCCAGGTTGTTGTTGGAAGGTGCTTATTGTCCTCATTTACCAGTGCAATAACATATAAAATGTTGTAAGCCTTTACTATTGCTGTATTATGTGACAGCCGTGTATCTGTGAAGGAGTAATGCAGAAGTAAGCGGTACCTGCAGGGATCATTCTTGAGCTAGGACAGGAAAGTTTATATATTTGAAGTTGAACTTTATTTTAGTTTGGTATAGAGTAGGAAAGGTTTACAAGGGGTGTCTAAAAGGTTTGTGAATGGTCCGATATCTCAACGGCAACATGGGCCGCGTTCACGCGCAAGCACACGGCTATGCAGAGACACGTTGAGAAGCTCCACCTAGCATGGAGTACACGTGACTGTCAGGGTAAACCCTCTGCGGGCAGTCGAAGAGTCAGTTTGAAAGGTAGGGTCACAGTGCAATGGTGTAACGAGTGAACATCAAGTCCTTCTTCAAATTGGGGAAACCTGCAATGGAAACGCATGAAATGTTGGTGCAAGTGTACGGGTCAGAGCGCACCATCATCCGTGAAGATCTGTTTCTGGTTTGTGCCCCCACAAGCTGACATACGAACAGAAAGCAAAACAGATAGAAAACTCTGGAGATTTCATTACCATGTGTGACCAGGATCCATTCTTTGTTTACCCGCCTAAAGAGCGGCATGAAAAGCACACGTTTTGCGGACATGGCAGCAATCAAGGAATGTGGGACAGCGGTTCTGCAATTGATCCCTAAAGAGGCCATTGCTGACAGTTGCCAGAAGCTTTATGAACGTTGCCAAAGTGTGTCGTCAAGGATGGCGATTATTTTGAAGGCCAATAGAAGTAATTTGTTTGTATCTTCTGTTTTGTTTGTTTTATGATACCATTCATCAAACTTTTTAGACACACCTTGTAGAGTCTTTACTTTACTTTTTGCTGTCCCAGAGACAAAACAGTAAAAGGAAATCCCACCACCGATAACTGGCACCGGAACCAGTATTTCCATTCAAATATTGCCCCCTATTCCTATTTTGATGATTGCTGTGAAATGTTGGATTTGCTCTCCTCTCTTCTCTGTCCCAGGGATAGTGGCCATCATCAGGACAAGTATTGATGGTCAATCTCCCCTCAAGAGCACGGACAGCATTAAAATCTCTCACGCTTTCTAAATCTATTGAAGGAAAAAATATATTTTTTTTTTGGCTGTATTTTTCATTTACACGTATGTATAGAATATTTATGTAAGAGATCATTAATGCACTTTAACACTACATTTGTAGTTAAACTTGATCCTATGTTTGTTTATCCACGACGAAAAAGGGTCCTTATTCTCTATATTTCTGTTTAGTTCTTCATGTAAAAACTTGTGTGGTTATTTTTCAAAAATACTTGTTACATTTTTGCACTATGGCCATAGTAGCCAAGTGTATGTTATGTGAAACTTAATTTGTTACATACATCTTGCCTTGCTGGTCTTCTCTTCTCCGTTTTCTATCCCTATCGACGTTGTTTTGAAAGAAATGTCCACACATCTTCACTGAAAAATAAAAATGCATAAAGCCCAACTCCAGACTATGCAAAAAAAAAAAAAAATGGGTGTGCCCATCCTCACATGTTTCAGGAAGGGGATTGTAAGACCCCTTTCACACTGGGGCGGTTTGCAGGCGCTATTGCGCTAAAAATAGCGCCTGCAAACCGACCCGAGGGCTTTCACACTGAAGCGGTGCGCTTGCAGGACGCTGGAAAATGTCCTGCAAGCCGCATCTTTGGCTCGCTGTAGGAGCGGTATATTTACCGCTCCTATAGCGCCCGTTCCCATTGGAAACAATGGGGCAGCGATCCGAACCCGTCTGCAAAACGCTGCTGCAGCGGCGGTTTGCGGGCGGTATTAACCCTTTTTCTGTCGCTCGCGGGGGGGTAAAACCACCCCGCTAGCGGCCGAAATGCGCTGCTAAAACGACGGTAAAGCGGCGTTAAATATAGCGCTGCTTTACCGCCAGCACCCCCACCGCTCCAGTGTGAAAGTAGCCTTATAGCATGGAATACCTTGATTCAAGGTCTCACAGGCTTCCCCCCCACCAGTTCCCCAGCATCCAATCATCTTCCTACTTGCTGAAATCTTCATATACAATGCAGATCCAGTGGGAAGAGAAGGGGAGTGTAATGTGGGCACACGCGTTTATTATTAATGCCCAGATTGGAGCTCAGGTTTGACATATTGCTAAGCTACCAGAACAATAAGACCCCTTTCACAGTGGGGCGTTTTAGACCCCTTTCACACTGGGGCGTATTTCAGGCGTATTTCAGGCATTTTTCAGGCGCTTTAGCGTTAAAAAAAGAGCCTGTAAAGAGCCTGAAAGAAGCCGCAACTGCAATCCCAATGTGAAAGCCCGAGTGCTTTCACACTGAGATCCCTTTCTCACTATGGCATTTTTCAGGCGCTTTAGCATTAAAATAAGTGCCTGTAAAGCGCCTGAAAGAAGCTGCAACTGCAATCCCAATGTGAAAGCCTGAGTGCTTTCACACTGAGGCGCTGCACTGGCAGGGCGTCTGAAAAAATCCTGCAAGCAGCTTCTTTGCAGCGCTTTTGGAGCGGTGAATACACCGCTCCTAAAGCGCCTCTTCCCATTGAAATCAATGGGAAGCGCCTGAAAAACGCTTGTAGCAGCAGGGCTTTGTGGGCGCTTTTAACCCTTTTTTGGCCACTAGCAGGGGTTAAAAGCGCCCCACTAGCGCTCGAAAAGCGCTGGTAAAGCGCCGCTAGTTTAAGCGGCGCTTTACGAGTGTTTTTCGGGCGCTGGCAGTGTGAAAGGGGTCTTAAAGCACTTGAGTTTTCACATTGGAATTGCAGATGAGGCTTCTTTCAAGCGTTTTCCAGGCGCTTTTTTTAACGCTAAAATGCCTGAAAAACGTCCCAGTGTGAAAAGGGCCTTAGCGTTTAAAAAAAGCGCATGTAAAGCGCCTGAAAGAAGCCTCATCTGCAATCCCAATGTGAAAGCCCGAGTGCTTCCACACTGAGGCACTGCACTGGCAGGGCGTCAAAAAAAGTCCTGCAAGCAGCTTCTTTGCAGCGCTTTTGGAGCGGTGAAAACACAGCTCCTAAAGCTCCCCTTCCCATTGAAATCAATAGGAAGCGTCTGAAAAACGCCTGCAAATCGCTTTTGGCAGCAGCGCTTTGTGGGCCCTTTTAACCCTTTATTTGGCCACTAGCAGGGGTTAAAAGCGCCCCACTAGCGCTCCATAAACTCTGGTATAGCGCCGCTTAACCGCTTCCCGACCGCCCCATGTAGATATACGTCTACAGAATGGCACGGGCAGGCAAAACCACGTATATATACGTGGCCCTTTAATTGCCTGCCCGTGGGTCGCGAGCGCGCTGCCCTGTCGGGAGCTCCGTGACCCCGGCCGCGGGACCAGCGGACCCAATCACCACTGGTGTCCCGCGATCGTGTCACGGAGCTGAAGAACGGGGAGAGGTATGTGTAAACAAACCTCTCCCCGCGCTTCCTACTCTGTCTGTCATTGATTGGCTGTTCCCGGTCATCGGGAAAGCCGATCAATGACGTCAGACGTCAGCCCCGCCCCCTGATGTAAAAAAAAAACACACACGTCACAGCCCATAACACCTCCCCTCCCCCTAGTGGTTAACCCCTTCACTACAACTGTCATTTATACAGGAATCAATGCATTTAAATAGCATTGATTGCTGTATAAATGACAATGGTCCCAAAAATGTGTCAAAAATGTCCGATGTGTCCGCCATAATGTCGCAGTCACAATAAAAATCGCTGATCGCCGCCATTACTAGTAAAAAAAAAAAAAAATATTAATAAAAATGCTATAAAACTATCCCCTATTTTGTAAACGCTATAACTTTTGCGCAAAACAATCAATAATCGCTAATTGCGATTTTTTTTTTTTTTACCAAAAATATGTAGAAGAATACGTATCGGCCTAAACTGAGGAAAAACATTTTTTTTTATATATTTTTGGGGGATATTTATTATAGCAAAAAGCAAAAAATATTGCATTTTTTTCAAAATTATCGCTCTATTTTTGTTTATAGCGCAAAAAATAAAAACCGCAGGGGCGATCAAATACCACCAAAAGAAAGCTCTATTTGTGGGAAAAAAAGGACGCCAATTTTGTTTGGGAGCCACGTCGCACGACCGCGCAATTGTCAGTTAAAGCGACGCAGTGCCGAATCGCAAAAAGGGGCCTGGTCCTTTGGCTGCCAATTGGTCCGGGGCTTAAATGGTTAAGCGGCGCCTTACAAGTGTTTTCTGGGCGCTGGCAGTGTGAGAGGGCTCTTAAAGCACTTGGGCTTTCACATTGGGATTGCAGATGAGGCTTCTTTTAAGTGCTTTACAACGCTTTTTTTTTTAACGATGAAGCGCCTGAAAAACACCTAAGGGGTCTAAGGAATATGTACAGTATTTCAAAGGCTTTTGGAAAAGTGTTATAAGAGTTATGAATACAATTTGAATTGAGTTTTAAATAGTGGTGTAGATTTGGGTTTGGGTTTCCATTAGGATGCATTTTTAAAAATACAGGCCTGTGCCGATTGCTACTATATAAGTAAGATTATTTTTTTTTTTTTTATATGTCTGCTTGTTCCCAGTCTGTGTTTTTAATCTATTTCTTTCCTCCTTTTTCCTTGTACACGGTTCATTACCTGTAATGGTTACAATATCAGTTGTGGCTGCTGATTAACAAATGTATATAATAAACTGCACTGTGAATTGAAAGATTTTTGCCTTTTTACTGTATATTTTGGTGCCTTTTTTGTTGTAGAAGAAAATGTTAATAAAAATGATGCTTAAGAAAAACGAAACTACCTTTTCTGCTCATTAGTACTGTATCTGTTTTTTTGCCTGTATTGTAGTCATGGGAAAAATATAGCGTATGACAATGCATTTGTGTCTACCACAATGACTGTGCAAAAATGGAAAAAAAAATTCCTTTAGGAGAAACAGCTTGTGAACTCGAAACTATTCCAAAAGTATTGTACATGCATGTCACACAGTCATCACAAAAGGTTCATAAAGGGCTAAAACTAAAAACGAAATGTGAAGTTTAAAAGAAAAAAAAAAAAAACTTTAAATCAGTATTGAACCCAGAAGCAAACATTTACAGCACCTAAAATTTTCCACATTTTGTGATGTTACAACCAAAAACATAAATGGATTTTATGTGATAGACCGACCCAAAGTGGCACATAATTGTGAAGTGGAAGGAAAATGATAAATGGTTTTCAAATTTTTTTACAAATAAATATCTGAAAAGTGTGGTGTGCATTTGTATTCAGCCCCCATTACTCTGATACCCCTAACTAAAATCTAGTGGAACCAATTGCCTTCAGAAGTCACCTAAATAGTGAATAGAGTCCACCTATGTGTAATTTATTTTCAGTATAAATACAGCTGCTCTGTGAAGCTCTCAGAGGTTTGTAAGAGAACCTTTGTGAACAAACAGCATCATGAAGGCCAAGAAAGACACCAGACAGGTTAGAGATAAAGTTGTGGAGAAGTTTAAAACAGGGTTAGGTTATAAAAAAAAAAAAAAAAAAATATCCAAGCTTTGAACATCTCATGGAGCACTGTTCGATTGATCATCTGTAAATGGAAAGAGTATGACACCACTGCAAACCTACCAAAACATGGCTGTCAATCAAAACTGACAGGCCAGGCCATGCTCTGGTCAGAGAAGCAGCCAAGAGGCCCATGGAGACTCTGGAGGAGCTGCAGCGATCCACAGCTCAGGTGGGAGAATCTGTCCACAGGACAACTATTAGTCGTGCACTCCACAAATCTGCCCTTTATGGTAGAATGGGAAGAAAATCATTGTTGAAAGAAAGCCATAAGAAGTCCCGTTTGCAGGAAGCCATGTGGGGGAACACAGCAAACATGTGGAAGAAGATGCTCTGGTCAGATGAGACCAAAATTGAACTTTTTGGCCTAAAAGCAAAACGCTATGTGTGGCGGAAAAACTAACAATGCACATCACCCTCAACACACCATCTCCACTGTGAAACATGGCGGTGGCAGCATCATTTTGTGGGGATGCTTTTCTTCAGCATGGACAGGGAAGCTGATCAGAGTTGATGGGAAGATGGATGGAGCCAAATACAGGGCAATCTTAGAAGAAAAACACTTAGTGTCTGCAAAAGACTTGAGACTGGGGCGGAGGTTCATCATACAACAGGACAACAACCCTAAACATTCAGCCAAAGCTACAATGGCATGCTTTAGATCAGTGTTTCTCAACTCCAGTCCTCATGGCGCCCCAACAGGTCATGTTTTCAGGCTTACCATTATTTTTCACAGCTGATTTGATCAGGTTCACTGCCTTAGTAATTACCACAGCTGTTTCATCTGAGGGAAATCCTGAAACATGACCTGTTGGGGCGCCTTGAGGAATGAAATTGATAAACACTGCTTTAGATCTAACATAAATATGCTTTGAATGGCCCAAAGTCCAGACCTAAATCCAATTGAGAATTTGTGGCAAGACTTAAAAATTGCTGTTTACAGATGCTCTCTATCCAATCTGACAGAGCTTGAGCTATTTTGCAAAGAAGAATGGGCAAAAATGTCACTCTCTAGCTGCGCAAAGCTGGTAGAGACATACCCAAAAGGTGGGGACTTTCTTTATGGCTTTCCCTGTGTTTTTAGAGAGGGGGGGTGGGGTCACCCGTTACGTAAACAGGGTGACCCCGCCCCCTCTGACATCACAGGGAAAGCCATAGGGAAAACCCTGTGAGTCAGAGGAGGGCGGGTCACCGGGTGGCCCCACCCTCCGTTATATAACAAGTGTCAGAAGAACTGAAGCGTCACGTGGTGGAAGACACCCACTGAGGCGGATCGTGCTGATGGAGAGAAGAAGAAGCCGGAGCAAGATGCGGAACGAGAAGAGCGGCGGAAGAAGAAGATGAAGAAGTTGGAGGAAGAAGAACACCACCGAAGGAAGACCAGAAGAAAGAAGATGGAAGAAGAAATTAATACAGGACTTATCTAAAACCGTTTCTTGTTTTTTAACCTTTTTGACACTTTTTTTGTGAAATGGTAGGGGTACATTTGTACCCCATTACCAATTCACACGGGGGGCTGGGATATGGGGGTCCCCTTGTTAAAGCTTGTTAAAGGGGGCTTCCAGATTCCGATAAGCCCCCCCCGCCCGCAGACCCCCACAACCACCGGGCGAGGGTTGTGGGAATGAGGCCCTTCTCCCCCATCAACATAGGGACAAGGTGCTTTGTGGGGGCTACCCCAAAGCACCCTCCCACTGTTTAGGGTATATGGCTTGTTATGGTTCGGGGGGGCGCTCTCTCGTCCTCCCTCTTTTCCTGCGGCGCGGGGTTCCCCTTAAAACCCATAACAGACCTGAAGGGCGTGGTATTGAATTTAGGGGGGCCCCCACGCATTTAAAAAAAAAAAAATTAGTAGTTAGTATTTTTAAATGACTTTTTTTCCTTTAGAAATTTCATTTTGCTGTCAGACTGTTCTAAACATTGGAAACATGCGCCCCTTTACAATTTAAAGAAATATTACACTTTTATTGTTTCACTTTAAGCATTATTAAAATCACTGCTCCCGAAAAAACTTTGTTTTTAAAACTTTTTTTTGCATTGATATATGTCCCCTGGGGCAGAACCCATGTCCCCAAACACTTTTTATGACAATACCATGCATTTAAGCCTTTAAAAGTAGCACTTTTGATTTCTCCCATAGACTTTTAAAGGGTGCTCCGTGGCTTTCGAATTTGCCGCGAACACGCCAAATTGTTCGCTGTTCGGCGAACTGGCGAACAGCCAATGTTCGAGTCGAACTCATGTTCGACTCGAACATAAAGCCCATCCCTACTTGTGATCCAGCTAATAAGTCTGTTGTTTTTCCAAATAAGCTCTTCTGCAAATGTATCAGTTAGCACTGTTGAGAGAAACCATTTACCACTGAGGTGCGAATGACCAGCTTTTATGTATAACCTTCATCCCAAAAGAAAAAACAACTTTTGCTATAACAGCTTGTGCAACTGTAGTGCGAGCTGGAGTTTGGCTTCAATTTGTTAGGTGGACTGGCAGATTTAAATACACTAACACTCCACACCCCCAGGATTAACAATGCTGCTCTCTGCTGTGCCTTTGTGCTCCTTCATCCAGAATGGAGGCACTCTAATACAGGTGGTGTGTTACTGGCAGTGATGTAAGTAACTGAGTTAAAATAAACTGAGTTACCTAACGCAGTTACTTTAGAGGGTAACGAGTAATCTAACTGATTACTTTTCCCCTCATGGTAACTCAGTTCCCATTACTTTGGCTTAGTTACCCCAATTACATCTACCGCCACTAGATGGCAGTACTGTAATTCCGGTGTCCTGCCGAAAAAGTTCCCCCGCCGGATAAGGACCCCCTGTACTGCCCAGGCGCAGGGCTTGCGCAGTACAAAGGACTATGGAGCTTCCGAAAATTGCCGAACCTAAACAGCTCTGAGTGAACTCTACACCGCGCAGGTGCAGTTAACATGTAATTGTACGAGGCGATGCCGTACGCTCCCGATGCTCGTGCTACTCTGCAAGGGGCGTCTATTGTGTAAGTAAGGGGCGGGTCTAGTATTACTGTAACCAAGGGGCGCATTTATTATTATTGTTATATATCGAGCTCTGCCCATTAATTTAACATTCGCCCTCTTCTGTAGCCATCCGCCCCTTACACGATATAATAATAATAGACCCGCCCCTTGCTTACACGTTATAACAGATCTGCCCCTTGGTTAGAGTAATAATAGAGCAGCCCCTTGGTTACACGATATATAACAATAATAATTAATGCGCCCCTTGGTTACAGTAATACTAGACCCGCCCCTTAGTTACACGTATAGAATATTAAAAAAAAAAGTCAGTTACTTTGCTGCATAACTAATTTTTTTTCCAATGTAGTAACTGAGTTACTAACCCAATTACTTTTTGGGAGAAGTAATTTGTAACTTAACTAATTACTTTTTTAAAGTAAGATGACCAACACTGGTTACTGGCCAGATCATCATTTTCATGTGACATAACTGAAGAAATTACACTTTGCTACAATGTAAAAAGTAGTGAGTGTACAGCTTGTATAACAGTGTAAATTTGCTGTCCCCTCAAAATAACTCAACACACAGCCATTAATGTCTAAACCACTGGCAACAAAAGTGAGTACACCCCTAAGTGAATATGTCCAAATTGGGCCCAATTAGCCATTTTCATTCCCCAGTGTCACGTGACGTGTTAGTGTTACAAGGTCTCAGGTGTGAATGGGGAGCAGGTGTGTTAAATTTGGTGTTATCGCTCTCACTCTCTCATACTGGTCACTGGAAGTTTAACATGGCATAGAACATAAAAAAAAAAATAAAGAATTGTTGCTCTACATAAGGTTGGCCTAGGCCAGTGATGGCGAACCTTGGCACCCCAGATGTTTTGGAACTACATTTTCCATGATGCTCATACACTCTGCAGTGTAGTTGAGCATCATGGGAAATGTAGTTCCAAAACATCTGGGGTGCCAAGGTTTGCCATCACTGGCCAAGGCTATAAGAAGATTGCAAAAACCCTGAAACTGAGCTTTAGCATGGTAGCCAAGAACATACAACAGTTTAACAGGACAGGTTCCACTCAGAACAGGCCTCACTATGGTCGCCAAAGAAGTTGAGTGCATGTGCTAAGCATCATATCCAGAGGTTGTCTTTGGGAAATAGACGTATGAGTGCTGCCAGCATTGCTGCAGAGGATGAAGGGTTGGGGGAGTCAGTCCGTCAGTGCTCAGACCATATGCTGCACACTGCATCAAATTGTGATTTTCTATATTTTTGGATGCATAGAATGCACTTTTTGGTTAAGTTCTATTGGGAGAGAGCATGTCTAATTTTATTTGTTTTTTTTTTTTTAATGCACAATAAAAAAATTGTGGAGAATAATAATGTGTGTTCTACTTCAAATCACAGTTTGGAGTAGGCAGTTACATTTAAAAAAAAATACAATGTAAAAATGACAAGGGACACCAACATAGTTGTATCTTTGATCTTAAAAAAATACGGGATAATGGTGATGATGTAACTTGCCCCCCCCCCCAAAAAAAAACAAAAAAACATAATATTATTCTTGATATCACTAGAAATTAAAAGCCTTTTAAAATACGTTTGGCAGAACTCCATCAGTATCACCAGCAAAGCAGCTTCATTATTATCCCATTAAAAAAGAAGAGAATTGTGCGCTGCATTTTGAGATTCCATAATTTGCTGCGTCACGAATGTCAATTCTCCATTAAAAACACTAGTTTACAAGACCGACCGGTTCTGGCTCGCCCTTGCTTCCGAGAATGCACGTTTGTATTTTGAACTTTTGTCCGACGAACTTGTGTACACACGCTCGGGAAATCCGACAACAGACATTTGTGCTTGGAAAATGTTAAAGCCTGCCCTCCAACCTGTTGGAAAATCCGATCGTGTGTACGAGGCCTAAGATGAACTTATTTGGTTCAGATGGTGTCAAGCGTGTGTGGCGGCAACCAGGAATACAAAGACAAGTGTGTCTTGCCTACAGTGAAGCATGGTGGTGGGAGTGTCATGGTCTGGGGCTGCATGAGTGCTGCCGGCACTGGGGAGCTACAGTTCATTGAGGGAACCATGAATGCCAACATGTACTGTGACATACTGAAGCAGAGCATGATCCCCTCTCTTCCAGACTGGTCCGCAGGGCAGTATTCCAACATAACGACCCCAAACACACCTCCAAGACAACCACTGCCTTGCTAAAGAAGCTGAGGGTAAAGGTGATGGACTGGCCAAGCATGTCTCCAGACCTAAACCCTATTGAGCATCTGTGGAGCATTCTCAAATGGAAGGTGGAGGAGCGAAAGATCTAAGATCCACCAGCTCAGTGATGTTATGGAGGAGTGGAAGAGGACTCCAGTGGCAACCTGTGAAGCTCTGGTGAACTCCATGCCCAAGAGGGTTAAGGCAGTGCTGGAAAATAATGGTGGCCACACAAAATATTGACACTTTGGGACTAATTTGGACATTTTCACTTAGGGCTGTGCTCACTTTTATTGCCAGCGGTTTAGACATTAATGGCTGTGTGTTGAGTTATTTTGATGGGACAGCAACTGTACACTTTTATACAAACTGTACATTCACTACTTTACATTGTAGCAAAGTGTAATTTGTTCAGTGTTGTCATATAAAAAGATATAATAAAATATTTACAAAAATGTGAGGGGTGTACTCACTTTTGTGAGATACTGAATATAGCCAACCATATCTGCACCAATATTTTTAGTTAGACCTACATGATGGGACAAATTGAAGTGCTATTTTTCAACAATGGAAAGCTTAAAAAAAAAACAAACACACAATACAATTCAGAAATAGAGAAGAAAAATATAGGCTAATGTTAAACAGTTCTGAGCAGAAGAAATTACCACAGGCTTCTGCACTTAAAGGATAAGTTCACCTTTCGTAACATGCTACACCCATATTCAGGACCCGCATTCTCTCTTCCTGTCAGTGTACCCGCCTGTTCGTTCGGGCACACAGATACACTGACAGATCTGTAGGAGTCCTGCATTGCACCAGCAATCTGCCGATCATTGGTGCAATGCTTTACAGGCTGCAGAAACAAAAACTAAAATAAATCAATGCATTTTTTTTTTGTCAAAAAGGTGAACATCCTTTAAAATGAGACCGATGTTCAAAAGAGTGAAGATCTGCTGTTATAGGGAAGATTTAGAAATGTTATTTGTGCCAAAGCAGTACTGTGAAAATCTTACCTTTTGTCTTGAATTATAAACAAAACTTCCTGTTATTTTAGGGTGCCTAGGCACTCCTGATCTGTAGCCTTATAGCTGTAAATTTGTAGTGAAACATCTAAAAACACTGCTGCCTCTGACTACTGGTCCCAAAAGATTTGAAGTATTTGGTGCTGTCACTACTCCAAAAAAAAAAAGGGGTAACACTTGGTCAGTTAGATTGAGCTGATCCACAGGGGCAAATGTCTGATGCGATTTCTATGAGCTAAGAGGAACTTTACAACATTTAATTACCATTTTATAGATTGTTCTAGACCGCTAAAACATTTTTCTGACTCTTTTAAAAGGGAAAGATTGAGGGTATCTATACCTTTATTCATCTTATGTATATGGACGGCTTCCCTTTTGGTTGAAGTAGTTTGGATGATAAAACATTTTGCAGGTAATATAAATAAAAGCCATTTTTGGTGATTTATATCTTTATCCTAATATTGAATAACTGAAAAAAATCTTCTATTATAATCCTTACAGAGTTTTTGAAACTACACTCTGTCCAAAGTCCAATATCGCTACGATGGACTCTGAGACTTGATTGTCTTGGTTGTTATCTCCCTCTCTGTGGTGCATCACTAGTGAACCCCACTTATTCAACGTTTGGTGGACTGCGGGGTATCTTTCCTGAATACACTGGTCAGCTTTGGAGTAATGTCTCCGCCCACTTATCTTTTAAGGCAGCTATATTGTTTTCGATATTGATGTGGTTTGTTCATTTTTTATGTTTTGTATCTGATTTTTTTTTTTTTTACTTTCAAGATTTTTATTAGTTTTTCAAAACATAAATAACAAAGGAAAAATTATACAGTTACATATTCTAGATACTGCATCTCTAGGATAACTGGATCAGTTTCACGTTTTGTATCTGATTTTTGTTCTCTTATTACAGTGAATATAGCATGTATGACACTAGTCAGTTCTCCTGAGTAAGCCCTATTGAGGGCAAAACATGTTGAGACATACTAATATCTGCCAACTTCTACCTGTATTCAGAGATGTGTTTCTTTAGATATATGCAGGGGTCAAGTCCTGGGGAAAAAAGTGTGGGAACTCACACTCAAGATCCACTCTACCCAACCAAAAAAAAAAAAAAAATAATGATAAGCTCATATGCACGAACGCTTCAAAAGTGGTATTTTTCATCCAATTTTCGTATTGTGTGTATGAAGCTTAACTGTTAGTACATAAAAAAAAAAAAAAAAAAACAATCCTCAGTAAACATAAATATGGTAATTCTCTGAATAATCAGCATTCATTCAATTGTGCTTCCATGCAAATGTGAACATCATGTTCTGATCTTTATTGGGGAATTTTATTTTGTATATAGAGGTGTCCTTTTATGAAGCAGTGAAATCTATTCACTGCTTCATTCTAAGGCATTCACAGAGGAGATCTTTCTCCTCTGTGTGCCAGTTTATGAAGCGGAGTAGAACGATTCACCCTTGGAGGAGTGAAGAGATCTACAAACGCTTCTAACACTTAAGAACGGCCCCTGATACTGGAATATTGTGAGACTTTACAAGATTACAGCACCGGAAATTCACAGAAACACAGAAATGTCAGTTTATTAAGCTGTGATAGATTATCACTACTCAGTACACAGACAGACGGTCTACATAATATATACATGTATACACACACATATATATATATATATATATATATATATATATATATATATATATATAATATGTATACGGATACATATGACAGGGGGACATGGTTACTGTCTTGGGGGGTCTGAACGAGGTAGAAGGAAGTTAATTATCTTCCTCTTTCCTCCTCGGATTCCCCCGAGATTCTCTACCTCTGAGTTGGTGAATTGGGGAGTGTGAATTCTGACACAGATCGCCAGTGAAGCGCTGAGATCGCAGCTTCATAAACTGGCCGTTACTGTATCATTCTATGAGGATTCTCCATGTGTGGAGATAATCGGCGGGAGAACAAGTTCAAACACTTCTCCCCCCAATTATCTCATAAACTGTGTTATGGGCTGTGATCAGCGGCGATCCTCGGGATCTCTGCTGATCACTGCTTCATAAAAGGACAGTTTACACTTTTCATTGAACAGAGTTTGGATAACACAGGGTTAAACGGAAAGGTCATGAATTAACTGCACATTATCTGGACAGAATGCTTGGGGAGATAGTGATGTGTTCCTGCTTAGGAGATGTATGTTAGCTTGGGGGGCTGCAAACTCTGCAGGGCTCCAATACACACTCGCTGCTATTCCAACCCTTCACATATTTCCACATAAACTTCCCTCCTGGCATTAAACTTTGCCAGGAATTGTGCTCAGCTTACCACCCCGAAACTGATGTTCCTCCCTCAGCTCACCTCTCTCCCTGTGTGTCCTGTGAGCAGAATAGCTGTGCTCCTCCTCTGGGTTCTTTCATCATATGGCACTGAAGATAGAGGACAGTACATGCGTTCCCGCAGGACTTGAGCCCTGGATATATGATGTTGTTTATTTCTAGGTTCTATATTTCAAATAAATATATATTTTTGTATAAATTTGTGTCTATGCGCTTAAAAAGTCCCAATCCTACAAGTCTTTAAATATTGTCACTACTCCAATGCTCATTGTTCTCTTTGCTGGAGGCTCTAACATGAACAAACCCTTGCTTCTACCAAGATGGCTGCCTTCACACAGAACCACAGTGCAGAACAAACCATGCAAAAAGATCAGCTGCAAGGGGACCACAGGAAATACTGTTTACTAATTCTTTGCCTGCCTTTTTTTACATGGCTTTTAGAGTTTCCTCTTAAGAATAAGAACTGTTCATTGAATAGAGCAGTTTGTTAAAAAAAATAAAATAAAATAAAGAAATATTTAGCAACAGCCAATAGTTTTTCTTTTGACGCCCTCTTGTAGTGAAAGGAAGCATTGCCACTGTTTCCTCTCCAACAGACAGAAATCACGTTTATTCTGTTCCTCATTCTTTATGTGCGTAATTCCTATCAATTCTCCCCTAGCTGGGTTACCAAACAGAAGGTAAGGGGAACCTTTGTTCATGAAAACTTTTTTCCTCCAAAAGCTCATTAGCAATTTGCATAAATTAACCAATATGACACAAGTCTTCCTTCCAAAAAGAAAATGCATCAGTGTCACGCTGGGCGTAGCACGCATGTCGTCCTACGAACATCATGCTCTTTCCAACGGGGAGAAACTTTGCGCCAAATCAGATGGCGGGTGCCGCCCGGATGGTGATGCATCTCCTGAATTATGCCAGCGTGGTGCTTAGGACACCTATAAGAAATCCCTCACCAACAGCTTCTATAGCTGCATACCTGGAAACGCTGAAAACTACACATGGATCATGTGACAGGGTAGGCACTCAAGATATCTATTAAAGTACACTTTTTTCTTTCAGGTTTTTTTCTGTTTTCTTATTATTTATTACACTAAGCCAGAGTACCTATTTAATACCCAGCACAACAGTCCTACCTATTTGCCCATGGATACACTCACATGTGCACAGTTCATGTTTTTCCACACTTTTTTTCAACCCACTTACACCTCTCGAGAGACACTGGTTTCTACATGTATACCAGTACTACTCGTTTTTGTGAGTGTTATTTACCAATTCCACAGATCCCCATAGAGTAATCAATTTCTGCCACTTCACAATACCACATGGAGATATCTTGTCAGGGGAGTGTTTGTGGGCGGTCACCCAACGTTTGGTTTTACTGCCTCAGCTCCCGGTGCAGACTACAACCTTAGTGGCCCTTGTTTCACAGTATCGTACGTGCTCATACTCTAGTTCCATGTGAGCAATTGTGATTAGGTCCATTTTATTTCTACCTACCTTTTTTTGGAGGAGTTTTGTTTAGTTAAAACCAGATTACATTGGTGTGTATAATTTATTATATATATATATTATTGTAGACATGTGGATGCATCCTCTCCTGAGGAAGTGGATTTACCACAAAATGAGTCCAGCATTGTAGGATGCAACCAGGTTCTTCATATATTACCACTGTATGCACACCGCATATATATTTTTTGCTATTTTTGTCTTTTTTTTTAAATAGATAATTTATAAACAATTGGTGTGTATATATATTTATTATATATTGACATACCCTGGCAGAATTTAGGATTTCTTGGCCATTTTTCAGATATGAAAGATAACACAAAAAAACTTTCACGGATGGTCAGTGTTTGGCTGAAGCCATTATGAACTGGGTTTACTCTTTAAATCATAATCACAACAGAAACTACCCAAATGACCCTGATCAAAAAAAGTTTACATACCCCAGTTCTTAATACAATGTATGAAAGAAATGGGGGATCCCCTATGTGGTGGACTTACTTTGGGTAAAAACTGTGTGCCTTAAAAGTCCATCACATAGGGGATCCCCCATTTATTTTTCTCTAATATTGGATGTGGCACAAAATTATATTAACCCCTCAGTTGGAGTAGCAGTATTGGCTAAAAACCCTTTCCTTAATACAATGTATTGCCCCTTTAAACATCGATGACAGCTTGAAGTCTTTTGTGGGTGAGGCTCTTTTTCTCAGATGGTAAAACTGCCCATGCCTCTTGGCAAAAAGCCGCCAGTTCCTGTAAAATCTTGGGCTGTCTTGCATGAACTGCATTTGAAATCTCCCCAGAGTGGCTCAATGATATTGTAGGTCAGGAGACTGAGATGGCCACTCCAGACCCTTCACTTTATTCTGCTGTAGCCAATGACAGGTCGACTTGGACTTGCGTTTCCTGGCTGATGAATGGAAAGGTTCCTCCAGTATATTTTGATAATATACTGCATTCATCTTGCCATCAATTCTGACCAAACTTCCTGTGCCTTTGTAGCTCACACATCAGCGATCCACCTCCATGTTTTACAATAGAAATGGTGTACCTTTTCCTCATAGGCCTGATTGACTCCTCTCCAAAATGTAGCATTTATGGTTGTGGCCAAAAAGCAAAAATTTGTCTTATCACTCCAAAAGACTTTGTGCCAGAAGGTTTGAGGCTCGTCTCTGTGCTGTCATTTGGGTAGTTTGTTGCGATTAGGATTTAAAAAGAGTAAACACAGTTGATTGGCTGAAGCTATTTATCAAACACTAACCATGGGTGAAAAAAAAAAAAAAAAAAAAAAAAATTGGCCAAGAAATCATAAAATTCTGCCAGAGTATGTAAACTTATGAGCACAATACATACACACTTTTATATGAACTGTACCTATATGAAATTACTTTAACATATTTACTGTGACGTGCTAAATTAATTTAGGACAATAAACATTTCAAGTTATATACGTTTATTTGGTTGTTGGCCACTCGCCTCATTTAAAAGTTTCCAACCCCCCATAAAACCCCTTCACTCCTAGCAAGCTTCAGTTTTATAGCAAGCAAAAGAGATCGTAAGAAGTGTGGGCAGAGACCTGTGTCATGTACTGTACACCATGCAATGGATTTTACTGGCCAATCAAAAATTCAGTTTTCTTATAGTAAAATATCTTGTATAAAAACATGGGGATGTTTTTGGGGTCGAGTTCATCACTCAGACTGAAATCCCAAACTATGTGGGGGAATATATATATATATATATATATATATATATATATATATATATATATATATATATATATATATATATATATATATATATATATATATATATATATATATATATATATATATATATATATATATATATATATATATATATATACACACACATACATATACACACACACACACACACACGTGTGTGTGTCAATGGACTACCAGAGGGCTCACAGCCACGCTCTTCAAATTTTGACAGTGGGTGCAGGAAGAACCCCCTCCCACTGTCACAGGGAGAGCTGCAGGAGCTGGAACATGTTTAGAAAGGGAACTTTTCCTTTACAATTTGCATCTATAGACAGCTTAGATGGTGTCCAAATGCCAGAACCTGGAAATAAGCATGATTACTGAAGGTTTATATAACCATTGTCATTCAACTGAGATATCTCCATCTCTCTCTAAATAAAGTAAACAAGAAAAAAAAAAATGCATTACAAAGCAGTGTTTTCGAATGGTTTTATCATTTATGTAGAAAAGGTCAGTAAGAAATTAAGGTTTCACAAAAAATTAGCAACTGTGCAAAAAAAGAAATGAAAAGGCAACAATCTCAACATATATGTTATAAATAATAAAAGCAAAAAAGGCAATGAAAACATACTTTCCACAATGAAAATGACATTTGGCAACATGCCTGTATCATTAAGAGAAAAAATACTGAATCCAAGCATTAGCTTCTAAAAATAATCTCATTTGCAGGAAACAGGCAGAATGTACATGGAGCGCAATATAAGAACACAGACTATACAAGTGTTGATCGAAGAGTGGAAGAAAAAAAAAAAAACAGTGAACATATTTACAAATGAAAGGTAGGCTATGATCACACGGGCATAACTGTTCCTTAATCACACTAGATGATCAGAAAGCAAAAAGGATAATGAACTACTGTTCTCCATGTAAGGATGGGTCTTACAGGGCACACAGCTGAACTGGATGTAAACTCATTGTAATGCGGAGCATAAATTTAAACCCCACCTCCCACATACACACAACCAGTCTTGGCCAGGAAACATTGTGTTCAAGTGGAGACAATTTCATCAATCCTCATATAGGGTTCCTATGTATTCCTAGATAATCCACTATAGGCAGCAACATGGATGCAGTGAAAGCATGCTTTAGCATTTTGTGCAACCAGTAAAGTATGTGGAATGCACTTTAGAGAAGAACAAGGATTAGATGACAATAGTAAACATCTAGTGGGACTGAAATAAGCCTCACTACACGGACTGTAAAAGAAAAAAAAAAAAAAAAAAAAAAAAAAAAAATTGGGTGGAATTCTGCTTTCCCTGAAACTTTCCTGCACTGTACTTGAAAAAATAAAAACGCACGGACACATGAAATGGCTTGAAACCTTGATATTTGTATCCTGAAGTCGCAAACATCAAAAGTACATGGCTACCTGCATCACAACCCTTTCACATCAGTGAACTCAAACTGTTCTGCATCATTAATGAAGTGTTGACTATCAGAACCTTTAGCAGCAATACAGTGTAGGTGTGATTACAAACTGGCCAGCTACCTGGGACTAGTACCCTACACGGGGGCAGATATCTATCAAAATCTATGCAGCGTGTATAAAAAAGGCAGAAGCATTAGTTGTTCCTCTAAACACATTTCTATGCTTTTGGGGCTTCAGGACATGCATCTGTTGTTATGCAGGTATCCACAGCAGATTACCGAGACCATTGCAGGCGTCTAGTTGGGACTGACATCGCCTATTCGGGAACTTTGTCAGAGAGCGTCTCACACAGTTGTCATTTGCTGGTATTTTGTCTGTCTTTCTATATTTCTAAGGTAGTCAGAAAAGCAGAATTATCCTTGCAGTCAAAACAGAATTGTTGTACCCACCATTAAGTCCTTTATTTTTTGGCACTCACTGAGGGACACCGGAAGTCTGTCACCTTCCGCCTGCCTACAGAAGGAACGGACACTGGCAAACAAAAAATGTAGACCAGTCCAGGATAACTTGCTACTCCCAGCATGCTTCAGTTTTTTTTTTAGTAAAAAACAGTATAGAGAGTGATCATAGATGGGTGGAACTTTTCCTTCAATGGATTTCAAGAAAAGGTTTTTAAATGGTCAATACAAAACATTTTCATCTATAGAAGTAGTCTTTAAGGGTTGGGGCATCCAAAAGCAGTCCAACTGGGGAAATGGGCAACACAGCAAATGCCGAACAGGCCCAAGAAAAAATAAAAATAAAAAAACTGAAAACGGAGGACTACATGCAGCTCAAAAAGCCTCCTTAAGGACCTAATGTCCAAAGCTGGCATCTGATGAATGTGCAACAGAAAAGTGAATTGGTCTTTATGAAAAAAAAACAAAAAAACACAGTGGCTGAGAGATAGACTCACAGACAGCCACATCTAGACAAGGAAGGGAATTTTACTTTTGACAAACTGCAGCCAGAGAGAACAAAGCAAAAATTAGGTCCTAGTTGAGGTGAAACGCAGGAACCACCTTAGGTTTTGCCTATGCAATACCAGGTAAGGTTCCTTTCAGGATAAGGCCACAAGTTTAGACACTTGCAACAGCCATACCATTAAAGCCAGTGAACATGAAGCAGGCTTGTAAAATATGAGTCCTTAAGGCTGAAGATCTGGGTGATGTTTTAAAGGCCATGGAGCTTTGTTCAGTTTGGGAAATGAACAAGATGGAGTAAAACACCCCTGAAAACACTGCCACAGGAACTGGGGCAATGACACCTAATCTAGAATACCCAATGAAGATCTGCTAAATGAAGTTTGCAGGCGAGAAGCAAGGAGGGGGGACAGGGAGTGAAATTCCAGCTTGTAGCCCTTGAGACCACATTCTGCACCTAGGTGTCTGAGGCAAAAACTGTTGATGTGTCTGCAAAGGTTAACAAGTGTCCCCTATTCTTGAATGTGGGGGGGGGGGGGGGGCACACCTTCATGTGGAAGAAGGATTGTCTGAAGATATGGCAGATTTTTAAGCCCCAGAACTTGTAGACTAGGAACCAAGTTTGCAGAGTCTGAATGTTGATGTGGACATTCCTTAACCAATAGTGAGGGTGAAGACTTCGCAGTCTGTTTCTTGGCTAGCTTCTCTACTACTGAGGAAGATGGGTGTTCGTGCTACCAGTAGGATCCTTGATAATGGTATCCAGAGAAGATCATAAAGTGACATCCTTTGAAGGCCTCGGATGCATCCTAGATGCCTGTTCTGCAGTCCAGCACTTTTAAAAAAAGTGTCCTTCGCATTGTGTGATAGAAGACCCATGCGGGAGATGAGAAACCTCCAGCAGACCATCAAAGCTGTAGCTTAAGGCTACAGCCATTTGCTCTAAATGTTCTATGACAAAGGGATCTACTACAGCACTAGAAAGAACTTTTATTAAGGGACGTTGACCAGTCCGCTATGGTTTGGCAAACATAGCCAAGATGGGGTGAGGAGCAAGGCCTACCAGTGAGAACAGTGCTTTAGAGAGGGTTTCCAACAGTTTATTGGTTGGGTCCTCAGACAAGTCCACCCTTCACTGGCATGGTGGTAACTTTGCTGAGGCCATTAAACTGCATTTTACAGTGCACAGCAACCTACGTCCTTGACATTTTAAACAGCAGAGCTCTGAGGACACTAGCAAGGCATGCTGGTAATAGGAGGGGTTATTCTGGGCTGGCTTACATTTATTTTTGCCAGTGCGTAATCCACTTGTAGGCAGCAGTATAAACTGAAGGTAACAGACTTCCTGAATTCTGAAAGATAACGTCCGGTGTCCTTCAATTAATGAAAAAAACTAAAGTTACTATTCTTACTGTTGTGCTCTTCGGTGCATTACCCTTGCCTACCCATTTTTCTCCAAGATACATGTGTGAATAAGCCCTACAAGAAAAGTACATACAGCTTTTCAGTAGAAACAGACCACATTATCCTGGTAGCTTCAGAAAGAAAAAAAAAAAAAAAGACGAAGAACAGCCAACACAAAAAAATACAACTCCTTGAACAATGTATATTTACAGCGTTTTATAGTTAAAAAGGACATGAACATTTCGGCAAATTGTGAAAATAAATAACTGCCAGCCATCTATATACAGGAGGTGGCTTCGATTTTGCTTTATAATTCGCATTATTTATGAGAAAAGAGTCCCATCGATTCTACAAGAGCGATAGACATGTCTAAAGTATGAGGCAAAAAAAATAAAAAAAACTTTCCTAGAAATGAATAAGCCAATTTCTTGTAAAGGCAAGATGTTAAGGCTAATTTTATAAGACAAAGTCAAAATGTCTTAAGTCCTAGCAACCAGTCAGGTCATCAACCTGATCACACTGTACTTGAACACCTGTGGCAGGTACTGTATACAAAAAAAAAAAAAAAAATCCATGTAGGTAAAGTTGTCTGCACACTAGAATTAAAGTTGAATACATACAGGGGGTCCCCTAGTTACAAACATCCGACTTACACACAGAGGGAGACAACAGGAAGTGAGAGGAAATCTACCCCTAGGAAGGCAAATTCACTCCTGTAAGTTATGGGGAAAAGGTACCTCCACTGATGCTTTATCAAGGCTTGTTTCCACAACAACCCAAAATCTTCCTGTCCCAATTGTCATTGGGACAGGAAGTGGTGAAATCTTCTGAACAGGGGCACAGACAGAAAAACAAACATTACAGGGGTGTTACCCCTTCCCTATGCTATCCAAAAAGCTTAAAAATCGTTGTTCTGACTAACAGATTCAACTTAAGAACAAACCTACAGACCCCATCATGTTGTTTGTAACCCGAGGACCCCCTGTATTGGTCTTCATTGCATTATAAATCATATACTTTTATTTATGAAAGAAAGTACGATTTAAACTTTACTCTGATGTACAGAAGGCACATCTCACATGTTTCCATTTTGTTATTTCTGGAGGGGAAAGTTTAAATTTGATGGGCTGGTGGTAAACACAGCACACTAGTACTCTTGGCCCTGCCCTATTAAATTAAAAACTAAAGCAAACTGCTATTTTGTCAGCTAAATCAAACAAAATGTGAATCTGACACATGGTAAGACAGACCTCAGATGGAAATAGGATTTTCTCTTGTGTCCAGGGCTGCATGCCAATTGTAGGACGGTGAGGTTATTCTCTAAAAAAAAAAAAAAAAAAAAAAAAAAGGACTTCAGTTCGCCTTTACTCTAGGCCTGAAATGTGGCCCAGGAGTCCAAAAATAATAAATAAAAAAAAATTCATCAGAAGCTTCTCGCAGTTTTTATTCCCTATGAACAAAAATATAGCAACTCTTGCTGTGTCCATATTCTATAAAATGATGGCTATATCATGAAAGCTTTCACAAACTATACATTCTTGCCAATGAAACATGTAACTGAAGCATTAAAAGAGAAATGCACTACATGGGTTTCAGTAGTGGGAGGAAGGGAATCTTGTTTGCATCCTTCACCTCTGTGCAATCATTTTTAAATCACAGCCTGGGCACCTCCAGAACAAAAGAATAGACTAGGCATCAGAGATTTGCTTTAAACATTCAATGCAAAATCTGGTGCAGCTCTGCATAGAAACCAATCAGCTCCCAGGTTTTATTGTAAAAGCTTAATTGAAAAAGCTGAAGATAGGAGAGGATTGGTTGCACAGCTGCATGTGGTTCCTAGTGCTCTAGAGTAAATCGTAATGTCTTAAGAAAAAAAACAAAAAAAACAATTGAAGTTAATATATAGCATCAAGTCTTTCATTTCAGTGAATTTTGAGTCACAGGTAGTTCCAACTAACTGTACACCCAATTCCTATACCAGGGGTCTCAAACTGGCGGCCCTCCAGCATGCCTTTGCCTGTGGGGGTCATGCTTGTAATGTCTCATGGGCTGTCAGCCTTGCAATGCCTCATGGGACTTGTAGTTTTGCAACAGCTGGAGTGCCACCAGTTTGAGACCCCTGTCCTATACTTGACATGAAGGCACTTTGCTAGCTTTAATGCGTCTGTTCCTCCAAAACCAGTCTTACAGCTACCCCTAGCTGTATTTAAAAAGAGAGAGTTAGTTCCCATTCAGTAGAGTGACAGTGCCTCTCCATTTCTCCCTCCCAGCAAGGTAATCCCATAAAATGCAAGCCCCCTTGTCACTTTCCCATGGCAGGGGTTCACTCTGGGTAAACCCCAGTGTCAGAGCTTACCTAGGGTGAATAGCGTCATGGCGGCCGCCACATGACAGTGTTTCAGTCTGATTACTGACCACTCAGGAACACTGTCACATGTGGGAGATCACACGCTCCCTATCTTTAAAAGCCCCACCTTTGTTAAACAATGAATCAAGGGCTCCAAAGGAATGTGGGTGTGGTGAGGGGTGTGAATGGGCAAGTATACCTTGCTGAGAGATGGAAGATCTTTTACTATACCTTGAAAGGGTAACTTGGCAGTGTCTCCAAGCAGACCATGGAGGCTACTAGATCTACAGAAGTCTTCAGAATCTCTGGCACTCTGGCAGAAGTGGCTGGAGGAAGATCAGATCTAATGTGCACAGTACAGAGTCAGAGATGAATGACATTTAAACACCACACCTACTTTCTCACCAACCACTGAAACCCCTTCAGTGAGCGTTACCTTTAAAAAGTTTACACATTCCTTTAAAACATGTACTATTGAGAATGATGATCCATTAATGAAAAAAAAAAAAAAAAGTGAGAAGAGGTTTAGAAATACTGCCCAATGACTTCGGTTTATAATTCTTCAAACAATATCTTACATATTTATACATATATATTGCAGCTACACTACAGACCTCAGAAAAACTAGTGGAAAGGAATTAAGTGGTTGTTGTCTATAGCAACCAGGTGCTTCACTTTCTAACTTGCATGAGAAAAATCAGATGGGAACTGATTGGTTGCTACTGGCTATGACTTTTCTTTGCTGCTCTTCAGTTTTTATATCTGAGACCTAAGTGATTCTTCTGTACATTTAATAAATCCGGAGTTACAATGAAGTGGGGGAGTGGCTCCTACATACAACTAAACAAAATATGAAACATTTCCCCCATAGAATGGCATTAATATTGTATATTAATTTACATTTCTAAGCACCTTTGACACCAAACTTTTTACAGTGTATTAAATTAGAATAAAATACTACAAAAATGACCTATGAAATTTATACAATCATTGGCGCTTCATTTTTTTCCCTGCCGTTTCTCCTGAGGTGTTCCGTCCTCTAGTCCTTGGTGTTTGTGGGCTGGCTTCTCTCTTCCTCTTTGTTCCACTTGCTTGTGGTGTCTGCTGTGGGCTTGACCTGGAGAGAGAGAGAGAGATCAATAATTACAAGACTATGAAACATAAATAATCACTGTTATAGAATGTGTATATTCTAAAGTACTTTGTCATGCATTAATAATATTAGCGAAGATTCTAGCCAACCGCCTCAAACCCATAATGCTCACAATTATTCATCTTGACCAGACAGGTGTCATTATGGGAAGAGAAGCCAGGGACAATTCTAATCGTGCCATCCAGTTGATACATCGGGCCCGACTACAGACCAACCAGCCACCCTGTCTTACTCACACATATGCTGAAAAAGTGTCACACACACACACACACACACACACACACACACACACACCTTTGTTAGCATTCAAAGCCAGTGTGTTTTGGGTATTCCAGAACATATTGACCTTTTATTGAATGCAAACATACAATTATTCTGAAAATAAATTATTAACCTGGTACTCTCCTCAAATCTTTGCTGAGGACTCATTAAGAGGATTAAATTACAGGCTTATTTCGGTATAGACCTGAAAACATGAAAAGGCACTTAAAAGGTCCACCTATTGGCTCAAAAGTGGAAAACTATAAAACATGGTATAATTCATATTTACCTGCCAAAAAAAATAATTTTGAAAAAGGCCACATGAAAAAAACTCAAGGTTTCAAAAATTAGGTAAGAGATTGTCTTTTCCACTGCAGGATAAATTAACTCACCGCTTTGCTGTTTTTCCAGTCTTGGAATCAGGAGACTTAATTTTACGCCGTCTATCAGCTAAAGAAGGTCGTTCAGGGCTGTTTAATTTTGCAGCTGCTCGGGTTGTTGGCTTGTGTGGGAGTTTACTAAAAGTAGATATTACAAATCAGTTACAGATACTATACATACTAGGCAGATGGATGTTTGTTTATTAGTCCCAACTAGAAATGGGCTCGGGCGTGTTTGAAATCCAACGTGCCCGATCCCGCCAGGAAGCCGGCTAATCACAGGCAGTGGGATTTTCCAATCAGTGTAGCTGCGAACCGGGAAATTACTCACTGCCAGTGATTAGCAGTGTCCGCTTCCTGTCGGGATCATGGGATTTCGAACACGCCCAAGCCCATCTCTAGTCCCAACCATCTAAAAACGCCAAAACGTAGCATTACATGTCCATAATGATAAATGCACAAATGAAATGAAGCACTAGGCAATGCAGGAATGAAGTTGAACCATGTGTGAACAAGCTTTGTTCATACTGGTTTTTGTTCTGAGAGGACTTGCTATTAAAAGTGTACAATATGGTCCATGAAGATAACAATTTTCCAAAATAACCACTCACAGATGCACTGCTAGCAAACACAAATAGAGCTGCATTTAAAGTGCATCTCCAGCCAAACAATTTTCTTTTGGATGGATTCAGAAGGGTCAGCACATCTGCTATTTTGTACTGCTCTGAGGGGCATTCATTTGCCCACTTGACTGTCCTAATAGCTAAATCATTGGCTGCCAGCATCATTTCAAGAGTTGCCAGGAACCTGGCTTGGGGAAAGAATACGGTTGTTTTGGCTAAATAGGCTGCAGGCAAAACTACCTTATACAACAGTCTTAAAAAGCTAAGTTCCAGCCCAGCCAAAAATGAAAAGTCAGCAGCTACCAATACTTTTGCTGCTGACTTTTAATACTAGGACACTTACCTGTCCAGGGGTCCCACGATTTCGGCACCCCACCCGATTGTTCCATCGGCTCTCAGGTGCTGCCACCACCATTCCTTGTAAGGGAAACCGGCAGTGGAACCTTGCGGCTTCACTGCCAGTTCCCTACTGTGCATGCACCAAGCAGCCTGCGCTTTCTGAATGGCCCAGTGGCTGGGGAAGAGGGGGGGGGGGGGGGGGGGGGGGGGGGCGACTCCTTGGGCAAGGTCCGCAACGAGGTCTCCCGGAAGTAGAGATGGGTACCTGTCAAAAACGCAGGTACCCGATCTCCCCCCCCCCCCCCCCACAAAAGATGCCAAACGTGGCACCGGAGGGTTGTAGTATGAGAGGAAGCAAACAAGCGGAGCTCCCCCTTTTGGATGGAGCTCCGCTTTAACAAAAGAGGGGTACAAATTAATAGAGTGCGATGAATAAATTGTTCAAATGGTTTTATGTGAAATTAGATGTCAAAATTAGCACCCTAGAAATTTTCATTGAGTGCATTAAATACATAAAGAAAATGTTAAGCCAGAAAGTCAGCTGCTCTGCCAACAATATATTATCAATGTACCATATATTACAATCTGTTCATATGCTCGTCAATCATATTCTGCTAGATATTCTGCCATTAAACCATTACACACACTACTTGCAGTATCCCTTAATGTACAGAGGCTGGTCATTGCGCCATGACTGTTACTGCCCAAAACGCAGTCATTGTAATCACATGCCTGACACTGCCAAGGATGCTCTTACCATTTTTATATGCTTGTAGCCCCACCATTTCTTCTCCACTGAAACCAATTTGCAGAAGCCATCATTAATGCTGTATGGCCCTGAGCCGAACACTTGGCAGAGAGGAAGGATCACCAGTTTCAAACACATTAAGCTGCCGCAAATGTACACATGAAAGCATATCTAATCAGAAATAAACATGAATTCTGCATCTGCTGAATCGTATAACAAATGTTACGACACATGGGGACCCTCTTTGACCAATATGTCGATAAAAAACGTTTTGATTTTATCTGCACACTTGTTCCTGGTCAGTGACTCACTGAATTGTAGGCTCTGTATAACCAAGCTACTATTTTCAGAAGGTGGTTCACAATAACAATTTGTCTGAGATCTGTTTGATGAGTTTGTTTTAAGCGATGTGCTTAGAGATGAAAGGTCAAAACTCTACAGCAAAATGCTCTGGTGGCCTGCAAGCTCTATGCCATCATCCACATGTTGTGTACCTCTGGGCTTCCAGACGGGAGGCAGCTCTTGTTGTCGCCCTTCTAGGCGTTTCGTCGTCTTCATCTTCTTCGCTCTCACTATCTTCCTGATCTTCATCCTCTTCGGTACTTTCTGTTTTCTTGCGCTTTTTCTCTGGATCGGAGCATTCTGTTATGGCAAATCAGACAAAAGTATATTATATATACTGCTCTGTGTGAGAAGTTAAACAGTGATGCTGAGTGACTCAACTAATAAACCAGGCCAAATGACATTGTAATTATTTTTATTCAGCCTGATTTTAAGCAAATTTTAAAATTCGTAAATCATAAGGCCTCCTTCACACAGCCATTTAGAAATCCAGTGGCTGCAGCTAAACGGCCGTGTGAAGGAGGCCGAATGGCCTGGGATTCCAGAGTGGTGTGATTTTCTGAAGATCAGTATGCAAATATTCAGGTAATCAGAAGTTCACACATTAATGAATCTTCCGATTCGATGACCATTATTACATGGTTTTAATATGTTCATGCAAATCACTACTAAAAAAAATGAAACATAAGGTTTCCTGGAATGCGATATTTAATGTTAATGACCCCTTTCATTCCAGCCTATTTTAAGATTAAAGTCCTGCCAGACTGCACCAACAGGCTAGCGACCTGTGTATAATCTACTGTTGCCATGTTGTTAGGTCAGCTCCCTACCTGCCTTCAGTCTGAAATTGGACAGTGATGGAGCAATATCATTACTGATGAGCTCATCCCTCTGCTTACTGCCCCTGTGTGCATGTGTACATGCAGCACACCTGGCAATGCAGCACTGACCCTCCTTCTCCAAGCCTGGGGTTGTACTATAAAAATAATTACAAGAGGCTGATGCCAAATCATATTCAGCTTTTCATTTGTGGTGGGAATTGCAACAAGAGAGTCTTCACGTGTTTTTCTGGAGTGCAGATTCCAGAAAATGCACTTCCTATAGGAATGAATAATGTCGCGTGTAAAGTGCACCATGTATGCATTTATGTGCATCTTGATGTCCAGAGGCTGACAAAGAAAATGAATTCTCTGACAAAAAAAAAAAAAGTTACAATGCATGTTCAGGAGTGCATCAAAAAAACTTCAGTGTGTTATAAAAAAAGTCTAAAAATGCTTTATAAAAAATACATGTATTTTTAAGAGAAGACTTTGAAAACAGCCCTTTTTGCCGTAAAGCAAAAAAACACCCCAGATGGAAGGATTTTCTAATTCCTAGGCGGCTTCAGAGCACCAATACAAAATACGTTTGGCTTCATTGTCAGATCACTGTCCCAGAACTAGCATCCAAGAGTCAAAAAGACAATCTTCCATCTGAGATATCTCAGACAGGGGTTTTGCTTTAAAATGGGGGCACTTTTAAAAAGGTTAACTCTGCAAACATGAACTATGAGAAAAGCCCATTTTAGTCCATAAACTTGGCAGTTTAGAGCGCTTCCCATAGTTTTTAGCCACAGCAACATGCCAAAATTTTAATAGTTTCCAGATTTTGAACGACTAATAATCAAAGCATTGAAGTTTACAGGACATGCATGATCAAAGTTGTTTCGGTCAATTTCTAACATCATTCGTCCCTTTAAGATAGGGAAACAAATTATGTTTTGGGTTGCAGATTGATGTGCCTGAAAAGATGATAGAACAGTTGCAGCGTCTGGCCAGTAGAGTAGAATGTAGAGCTAACTGTTGGTAAAGTTGCTGGAGCGTGATTGGAATTGTTCCAAGCGTAAAAAAAAAAAAAAAAAAAAAATACCCAACACACACAGTAGTGTTAAGTGCTTGTGATCAAATATGAATACCATTATCAGAAGAACTTTGTGAACGTCTCTTTTTTCGTCCTCTTCGCGGTACAGTTCCAGGACTTTTTTCTGAATCTGTGACCTAGAAAATATCAAGACTGTTTCATTTACTATCCCCAAAACTTGGTTTTTAGAAAGTTTTACAGTTTCTAAAAACAGGACCCCTGAATCAGCTCTCAATTCAACAATCTTTAGTGGTTAGATGTTCTACAGCTTAACTGCTCTTACTGTAAAAAGAGGCCCTTCTATATAATGGTAAAAACGAATATCCTTCTTACAGTATGGCACCGTATTTCACACCCCAGATAGAGCCTTACAAAAAAAATGTTATTAAATATCCCAAGATTGCATCTGCTATTTGGCAGTGGTGCTGCCCAACATTGTTCTTGTTCAATCCTTATTGATAAGAAAAACTGAATTCTCCAATATTAGGTGTACTGTACAATGCACAAATTCGTTAAGTGGTACAAAGAAGAATCATTAGGACAAAGCGTTCACAAGGAGTATAAAACATAAATCATGAAACTGGAGGCACAAGGCCTCTGGGGTATATAGAACACACATGGTGGTAAAGACAATAACAAAAACAAGTTATGCAGAGAATGTCAGAACTAGTGAACACGAGGTAAATTAGCACTGTACTGGTGGTGTAAAGTAGGGATATAAGAAAAAAAATTGTGAGGAGAGACGAGCAAACCAGGAACTTAAGGCATAACACTGGTAATGGGGGCTCAGGATTCCAGAGGGAGGTGGTAGGAAATTATCCACCCAGAGTTAAGGCATTTAGGAACATTATCCTGGATAGTAGCCTCAATTTTGCTATGAATAAAGGCCTGGGTGATTCTGTGTTGACTTCCAAGCTCCTGCCATGGTTTGTTTGGGCGCCGTCATGACCTGTAATATCAGACGGAACAGGGCTCTGGTACAATCTTGGGTATTACAATTCATCAGCACGAGGGATGGTCTAGATCCAATTCTGTGTTGATCAGGGTAGAGGCCATACAGAAAATTTGGTCCAAAATTGCTGCACAACAGGGCATGTCCACCAAATATGTGCATTCCCTCTTGACCGCAAGCTTGGAAGCACACAGAGGGGTAGCCAGGTAGAAAGAGAATATAGTCCATCCAACATGTCCAGTGGTATCTTTGTCAGCAGCCACCAACTGTTCCGTTTGCATTATATCATAAAGTATTAAAGAGAAGGTCCAGCCTAAGTGAAAAAAAAAAAATAAAATACTGTAGCTGCAGATTTAATATTAGGGCACTTACCTGTCCAAGGAGCCCACAACTTCAGCACCCCAGCCAATCTTCGGATCGACTCCTGGGTGCCGAGCCACCATTCCTGGTGAGGGAACACGGTAGTGAAGCCTTTCAGCTTTACAGCGGGTTCCCTACTGTGCATGCGCGAAGCACGCTGAGCTTTCCAATTGGCCCAGCAGCAGGGGGAAGGAGGAGGGGGCTGAACCTCTGGGAGATCGGGCCATGGCCCGTCTCTGGAAGGGGAGCGGACACACACACACACACACACACACACACACACACACACACACACACACACACACACACACACACACACACGTCCCCCTTTCCATTTTTGTGAAGAACTCCGCTTTAAGTTATTTGCCATATGTCGTCCCCACCCATCAGTATTAAATGTTATTAGTCATTTAAAGTTGAACTCCAAAAATGTCACAAACAACCCTTGTAGTTCAGCCCCTTGCACTGCAAGAGTTAAATGCTTGTATAGTCTAAGGATATACAGATGAGAGAAATACTTATTTAACTCCTGGCTCCGACAGGCTTTCACAATGGGGCTGCAGTCACAGGCTTACACCCAACACAGAGTTACTAGCCCTGCATTGCAGAGGGAGAGAGCACCGAAGCATGGAGTCAGGCAAGTAGTAATTTAGACTATACGAGCATTTAAACCTTGCAGAACAGGGAACCCATTGTCACAATGGCCACTGCCCAGGTTACCACTTTAAAGATCCTTCTGAAATATGTCACTACTTTTTAAGTAGTAATGAATCATAAATGTGCAAAAAGCAAAAATTATCTTGCCGTCTATTCCAGCCACCATGTCATTAATAAAAAAACAAAAAAAAAACCAAACAAACATCAAACTGACCCAATAACGATCCTTGCGGAGCACCATAATATATTTAGCTCTCTCAAAATTGACTTCTGGCGATCACATGGATAGTGTTTCTCTAAAATCATCTCCTATTTGGTCTAATGTCATTGTATTCCAACTATCCCTATGGTTTTCTTTGTAGGATACCAAAGTGGTTTACCAGTACCTTCTTTTGAGAAATTTTAGGTAATGTCTTCTCCGTGGTCACTTTTGTGATGATCCACCATGGACAGTGTCCTACAATGCTGCTGCTTAATAAAAGGCACAAGGTTTTAGTCTGCCAGCTCTACTCTAACTGGTCTGCCATGGGAGACCCCCGACAAGGATTTAAACTCCAGGTAGCATAGTTGCCTAGCTTCCCTCTGCGCCTTAGGCATTTTATGAATGAGTACAAAGGCTTTCTCTGATTGAACAAAAGCCAAACGCTGCTTCTGAAACAGGTTGTGGGAGGGAGGTCACAATAAAAATGTTCATTCTTGTAGAGGGCACAACCTCCTGTTACACAATATACAATCTGTATAAAAAAGGACCTACCTCCGATTTTTTGGACTCTCCATCTTTCTTCTCTTGATCAGAAGTGCCTATGGACATAAAAGTAGAAATGTTAATTAACCACTGTATTATTCGATACAGATATTTGTATACTGGTTCTTATTATTGGTTCAAACAGAATGCAAAGCATAGCTTAAAAAAATAAAATAAAAAAAATACTTAGTTACCGGTACAGGGGGTGCCCGAGTTACGAACTCGTTAGGGACTGCCCGCCTGTACGGAAGTCAGAAATGTTCGTAAGTCGGCCGCGCATGCGCAGACCGACAAATACGGACATTTTCGATGTTCCGCCTAATGCCGTTCTGCGCATGCGCGGCAAATTACGGACATTTCCGAACTTTGCCGTCATTTTCCGAAGGCTCCGCATGGCCGCGCATGCGCAGAATGGCCGGAGGACAGCGAAAAATGGCGGAGGGTCCCCGCAGCGCCCCGTTCGTAAGTAGGGGATGTTCGTAGGTCGGGCGTTCGGAAGTCGGGGACCCCCTGTATTTCTATGAGCCTTTCAGGACAGCACCTTGGAGAGCGTAGCTCAACCCTTCACAGGAAATACTGCTGTGACAACACCCTTTAAAAAGCAGCTGCTTCCACCATGCCATCAGTCATTCCCGAGAATTCCTCCGACATGCTGGAAGATTTAAGCATAGAAAACACCAACCACCAGAGATTCTATAATGCATATAATAAGCAAGGGAGGGAAGTAGCTGCTGTCCTGAAAAGCTCATAGAAATACTGTTACCGGTAAGTAACTAAGGTTTTCTCCCCTCACCTTTCAGGACAGCACCTTGGAGACAACTGACTTTAGGGTGGGACCACAGCTTATAAGACTTTCCTGCCAAAGGATTGATCCAAGGCAGACAGCAGATCTAACCTGTAGTGCCTTATAAATGCCAGGTAAGCTTCTTTGGATAGCCTGCTTTTAGCCCCCTTCCCAAAGTACTTCTGGAAGCTCTCTCTCTCCTTTGTGTGCTCCTGTTGCTAGGATGAACATGGCGGTAGACTTTGGAGGTGTTTATTTACGTCAAAATATTTTAAAAGACATCATCTGACATCTAGAATGTGAAAGGCCTCCTCTTCCGGCCTGGAAGGAGCCAGACAGAATGTGGGCAGTATAATTTTTTGCATACGGTGGAACGCTGTAGATATTTTTTGGAAGAAAACCCAGATCTGTCCCCAAGATTATTCTGTCTGGAGAACATCTCAGGAAAGGCTCAGCATTAGATAGGGCACGAATCTCGCTAATCCTGCGGGCTAAAGTCACCGCTATCAGGAGGATAGTTTTCAACCTTCGCAATGCTATAGAGATATCTTGCAAAGGATCAAAAAAGGGGCTTTCAATGACAGTACGACGGTTTCTTGTCCACCCGAAACCTTTTGTACCTGACGGATCATCAAATTCAAGAGCAGCCAAAATTTTCCTGAAGGTTTTCTGGCTAGAAAGATGCGAATAGAAGCCTTCCGCTTATTGCTCCCTCGGGGCCCCTGTTGAATCAGTTACCTTAAAAAAGGGACATCATGGCCAGAGCTTTCGCTTGATCCTTTGGGAGACTGGTTAAACCTGTTGGATGGGAAGTCCGGAAAATTATGGATTGCCACCTCCCACTGCGCTCGGAAGGCTTGAAGCCTTCCCCCCATTGCAAGGTGGTAATCATTGCTTTTTTGCTCTTTGTTCTGGAGGCCTGAACAGCACGCCCCCTCTACCTCTTCCCCTTCCCCTTATCTCTCCTGGCTTTGGTCTTTTTCCTTTGGAGACTGAAAAGGGACAAAAACTTTTTGGCAGTACTTTTAGTCAGAAAGGCCTTCTTATCCGCTGTCCTGACTAGGACGGTTTCCAGGACTGGACCAAACAAGGAGTGTCCTGTAAAGTGAATTCCACATTTTTTCACCTTTAACACTGAGTCTCCTGACCAGGTCTTGAGCCATAAAGCCCTCCAGGCTGAGTTTTATTAAGAGCGGACGATCTCGCTGACATCCAGGTGGATTCTGGCGAAACGTTCGTCGTGTATTTTACGGCTTTTAACAGCGTAGGAAAAGACTCTAGTAGATCATGGTCTTGATGTTCCTGACCCTTTAACTGCTTAACCCAGCATTTAAAGGTTCCTAGCGACCACTGTAGAAGCCATTGTTGGTTTTAAGTTGGACAGGGACTAGTCCCAAGCTTTCTTTAGCAAGGAGTCTGCCCTCTTGTCCATGGCGTCTTGAGCATACCTGTCGTCAAATGCCCGGTCCAATGGGAGGTCCTCAGCTCCTCTTCTCCCTTATACTCCTTTGAGTCCAGCGTAGGAGGGATACTCTTTTCTTCCTCAGACTCACTCTCACCTTTTTGGAGGTGGGTGGCAGAGGGTTGGAGCGGAAGCTCTGTTGCCGACCTGAACTCGGCTTCAACGGAGAGTGTACAGACCCCACGGTTTCCACATGCTCCTCCTTACCCAAGAAGAGTTCTATGCATTGCTGTGGAGATTCCCTCACTAGCCTTGCAATACCCCACAGAGTGGTTTAGGCCAGGAGTCCCCCAGCAGATTCTTACAGGAGGGGCTTTTTCCCCTTAGAAGGACCTCTCTTATTTGGCAGTGGTTTCAACCCCACAGTCCAACCAGGTGCCACAGAGCCTTTAATGAAGGGAGAGATTTAGTCAGGAAACACCCCTTTCCTGGCTAGTCTGCTGAAACAAACCTCTAGCAGACAGCACAAGCTTCCGTGGAAGGACAACACAACAAAAGCAAACACCCAGTGAGTAAGATTAGAGGCACCTCTGTACCCCTTGACTGGGTCTGGCTGGTGCACCGGGCTCCTGTATCCACCCCAACCGCTGTGGCAATCCTTCCAATGCAGGGTACGCAGCGGTTGCTGCCGCCATCCTGGCTCTTTAAAAAAGTATCCTTCTGGCGTTTTTTTTTTTTCTTTACTTACTGCTTGAGGGCCAGAAGGATGCACCAGCTGATGACCCCCCCTCTTCCTCCTGCGTTTTAACAGCCGGAACCACTTGCCGTACACCCACCTCGGAAGTCTTGCCTACTGGAATGACATCACTCTCCCTCTGGGACTCGGACCCAACATGCCGATAGCTCTGGGCTCTTAGCATGCATGCTGCCTGCACGCCCGTGGCCTCTGAGCACACAGGCGGGTTCCTCCTGGGTGGCCATAACTCCCATGAGCCGGAGAAGAAAGAAGGTACTGGAACACCCCTTTCCCATGCTGGGCACAAACAATTCCTGGAGGTACTGCCAACCCCTCTTCCCTAAGAAAATTCTTGGAGAAAGATATCGGGGTGAAGGAACCATTCTCCCAGGAACAACTGCTGGCGACTCAAAATAGACCGCCTGACAAATTTTTCCCTAGAATGAAAAACTGCAGATAGGATAGAATTCACCTTTCTCTGGGCCGCACAACATTCTTGTGCCCCCTTGGTGATTGATATAGGCCACTGCTATGGCATTGTTGAATTGGATCCTGACACGATAGCTACGTAAATTAAATGTCCAGGCCCTCAGGATCAAGCGCTCTGCCCAAATCTGTAGAATGTTAATGGGCAAGGTAATTTCTGATCTTTGCAGATTTTTGGTTATTAACCATAAACTGAGGCTCCGGCGCACCTTTGGAGTCAGACACATTGGAAAATCTAGAGCTTGAACCCTCTTGTTCCAAGCCGATGAGATACTGTTTTGCAGCAGTCCTAAATTAAACTGAGCATAAGGAACGGCCTTGAAGGAAGCTACCATCTTTGCCTCATGCAAGCTGAATAGAAGGATTTATCTTGCTTCGACCACCTCAATTAGTTCCTTTATATCGCTGATCTTTGCCTGGGGCAAGAGGACCCTTTTCTGGGTGTATCTATGAACAGACCCATAACCTTCTTAATGGTTTTAAGGAAGATTTCTCTAGGCTGAGAATCCAACCTAGGTATTCCAGGTAGTTGAATGTGGTGACCATACTTTGGTCTAAGATGGCAACCGACTGGTCTATCAAGAGCTGCTCTAGGTAAAACTATAATCGTTATACCTTGGGCCCTTAACGTAGCCTCTGTAAACACTTAAGGTGCAGTAGCTAGAATGAAAAGCAGAGCTACAAACTGAAAATGAAGATTTTCTACCTTGAAGTAGATATTACTGGTGATCGGGGAAATATGCCCACAGAGGTATGCACCCTTGAAGTCAAAAGTTCTCCTTGTAGGATGGAGACAACTGATTGGATTGACTCAATGCGAAAAAGCAGATATCCAGGAACCGGTTCAGATTCTTGAGATCCAAGATGGGTTTGACATCTCTAGTCAATTTTGCTGTGAATAAAACCTCAACCCCAGCTCTTTCATGGGGACCAGCATGACCACTCTTTGCTAAAGGATGGTCCAATGCTAGAAAGACTTATTTTTTTCAGGATCTTTAGGAACGTTTGATCTGAGAAAACAAGGAGTCCAACTCTTGAAACCCCAGACTGTACTCTAGAGCTATTGAAGAAGCCACCCACCTGTCTGGACATGCTATCTGCCAGACCCTTGAGAACTTCAGAAGTCTCCTCCACCTCCAGCACGTGTTCTCCAGCCAGCAGATGGACAGTCTAGAAGGGGAAGCTGGGCTCAAGAGCTGACAGTTCCTAGGAGAGCAAGGAGGATCTAGGCAGGATTTCCATGTATGCCTGCACTCTGAGTGCTACTTGGAAGATTCTGGATAGAGACCCTGGCAGGGGGATAAGCCACAGGCCCTTTTGATCTCTGACACAGAGATCAAATCAGCTGGTAAGCGGCAGTGTTTTTTACTTGGCGGAGGACCCTTCTCTCCTTTGGCTATCTAATCACTTTCTTTCCGAAGGTGTCAAGTATAGGAGCACTACGGAAATAGCAGCAATAGAACCCCAATACCCATTGTGGACTTTTTGCATGACTATATTATTTACAAGTGACTTTTTCGTTTGGCTTTCAGCCTTTTATGATGATACTGTATTAAGTTTTGATTTATGGTCACACGCTTATAAGAATTGTATTTATTGATTATACACTATTTGGGTTGATTCCGAATTTATATTGAATATTGGGCCAATGATTGCATCCAGTGGTTGCCCAGTATGTTTCTATTTATGTACAAATCACTAGTTCAAGGTTGAACTCATTTTCACGATTGATTTTCACGTTTGTTAATTAACTTTCAGCGCAGCCATTTTTTTGCATTGTATTTTTTGTGTGTATCTCACATTAAGTTGCGGCAGGAATTATTATTTATTTAATTAGTTTTTCGTATTTTCACATAAATTGTTATGATCTATGTAGAATATTCACTGCTCACATATATTAGACAGTGCTGTTACTCCAATATACAGATCTTTTGACACTGCCTTGTCACCCATAATTGATTGCTTGCTTTAGTTTAGCACTACTAGGCATTAAAAAGCCCCAGGAAAGCTCTTTTCATGCTCTGCTAATCAAAATGCCAAAAGCTGATCACAGTTGAAAGTCAAATGGCTTTGTGTGCCATTGAGATGATGATTAGCTATACCGGATTGAGTTTACAAGTCATTTTTTTTTTTTTTTTTTTAGGAAGGGTGATCCTTTTTCCAACTTAGTGATTCTGCTTTTGATTTTTTTTTTCTGATATATTATCTTTCACTTGGATGTTATAAGTTGCACTGAGTAAATATAGCTGGATAAAAACCCAAAAACTGTGTGTCTTTACTTCAGGCTGTAAATCAACAAAATTTGATTTTAAAAAGGTGGGTGGTTCTTTTCTATACCCACTGTATGCAAGTGTGCATCTTTTTATGTTCACAGAGCCAGAAGGTTGAGTAAAACCCCCAAAACATTTTTTTTTACAACACTGGCTGGTGCTAGGATATGTTCATCTAGAAGGCATCAGAGGGCTTGACTGTAAATTTCTGAATGTATTTACAAGGCAGGCCAAAATTGTCAGAATGCGTTTCATGGCTATTGAATTAGCAGTCAATCCCTGCGAATACCATATGTATGCACTAGTAATTGTAGTTTTCTAAACAAAAACTCTCAAGGCATTTGTTAAGCATGGCCTATAACAATGCACTGATATTTATTTACATACCTTCATTCAAACTAGCTTCAGCCTCAGTTTGTCTTTTTTGCTGGATTTAGAAAACAAGAAAAAAAATATATATATATTAACCAAGCAAATGACAAATCAAACTAAACATTTTAAAGAGTACCAAAAATTAGCAATCAGTAATTTTACTCAGAAGATCTGAATTCAAGACAATCTGTTTAAGATTTTTAGGGTTTCCTAAAATACTTACACGGACAGCATGTTCTTCAGAACTTTTTTTCACTTCTACAACAAAAAAATTGAATGCATTAAACAAATGAATGTAGCCTTTTGGCTTTTAGGATACAATGGGTTTAAAAAGTGATCAGCTTAAAAGGCCAACCCACTCTGCTCATGCAGCCCACCCTTCCAAGCATGCAGGGCAGGGACAAGGGATGGGCAGAAAACAGCTGCCCTGGGCGCAGCATGTATTGTAGGGATGGGGGAGCCGCAACTTCCTTCTATTATAAGGCTGACAGGAGCAGTGACAGTGGCATCACTTCTGTCAGCCCAGTGCAGGAAGCAGCAAGGAGAAGAGGAAAGAGATAGGAGGTGCGGGCTGTGCTCTTTCCCCTGGCACAATTTGGCATCTTTGCCCTGGGCACTGGATGATCATGTCCGGGCACTGCAAGCATGTACACTTAAACAGCCATACTGCCTTTCCATTGTAGCATGGTGCTGAAGCTTAGACATAGGAATTATGTCATGGCATCCTCTTACAATGTTCTGATCTGGCGACTGGCTGCCACATTGGGATAGCACGTTCTACCCCTCTTTCAGAAGCCATGCCCTACTTACAAAAGACATTTGCAATGCAGGAAGGCAACAAGTGTGTCTGGGGATAGAGAGAACGTATGTGTATGTATATAAATATAATCAGGGGGTAGCCAAGTGCTTATTCAAGGAAAAGTGACTGTCTACAAACTGACAGCATCTCTAAACAAGTTTTATAAGTTTCATGTCTCACACGAAAACATGTAAGAATTTTCATGTAAAATTCAAGAACCTTACCAGCATCTGCATTTGAGGATAAAGACAGGGTACGCTTCTTTGGAGGTCGCCCTCGTTTTCTCTTAGGCGGTTCCTAAAAACAGGAAAAGTGTGGGTGACTAAAAAAGGTGAACACAGCGGTTGGCCTATGGATATTAAAAGTGAAATTGACACACACACATACAAAACTAAATAGTTTGCTGAAGAGTAGTCACGGTACTAAAGAGATTTCTGAAAGTAAATTTAATATCTTCCAAAATTATTGTTTGCCCATTGACCCAGGGCACACCATCCTCCTTTAACCACCTCAAGACCGGACACTTTTAGCCCCTTCCATACAAGCTCTTAGTGCTCACACTTTCAAAGACAATTACTCAGGCATGCAACACTGTACCCAAAGAAATTTCGATAATTTTTTTGAGTCAGGCAGAGCCTTCTTTTGGTGGTATTTTAAGAGTAAGTTAACCCTCTCTCTTTTTTTTTTTTTAACACCCTGCAGGACAAAGGCATAATGAGCTAGTATGCATAGCATACTAGCTCATTATGAATTACTTACCTGAGATCAAAGCCCCCATAGCGACCCTCGTTCACGTCCTCCGTCGCCCCATGATACCCCGGAGTGACCTCCGGGTATCACTGTTCCGGCGCTGTGACTGGCCAGAGCAGCGATGACGTCACTTTGGCACATGCGCACGAGAGCCGTCAATGACAGCATAATCGCCTTTACCCACGGCACACTCAGTTCGCCATTGTTTACGGCGTGCATGCGCCGTAGACAACGTGCCTGTTTTTAGGAAAATCTCTTTAACCGTGTAGGTTAAGGAGATATTTCTTGCACCTACAGGTAAGCCTTAATCTAGGCTTACCTGTAGATTAAAGTGGTTTGTAAGGGTTTACAACGGCTTTCATCACCTTTTTTTTTTGCCACAAACGAAAAATTACTGAAGCTTTTTGAAAAAAAAAAAAAAAAAATAAAAAGTTTAGGTTTGTTATTAAATTTTGCAAATGATCCTTCATTAATTTAAGCAAAATGTATTTGGCTACATTTGCTTGAAAAAAAACAAAAAACAAAAAAAACAAAAACAAAAACAATGTAAATTTAGCCTGTAGGAAAGTTAGTCTATAAACTATGGTATACAGCAAGTCCCCTACTTAATAAGTTCCGTTCCGGGAGCTCATTTGCAAGTTCAGAAAAGATTAGTGCTTGCAGATAAAGGCTGCGAGTGCTGATCAGTGTGTTCTGGCGAATGAACTCCCCTGTTGGAACTCAAAGACACAGCATTGGAGATCGTTGCACCAACATTGCTTGTGTTAATATGGCAAGCTGTCAGTCAGCCAGCTGGGTTAAACAAAGTTGTCAATTCATAAAGATCTTTCTAACACACATCATTGGCATATTTAAAATTACACCCCAAAACACATTCTGGTACTCAAGTAAGGCGATAAACAAGTGAGACTTTCACAGCCTAGCCACAAAGGGGCCCAAAATCCAAAGAGCACCTTCAGGGGCATAAATGACACCTTTAATTTAATGACTTCCCATCACATTTTTGGAAGTGCAGGAGAAGCAGGACAGTGGAAAGACAATGACTACATTTTGGAGAGTAAACACCCCAAGGTATTTAAGAGGTATGGTGAGTCTTTTGAAGACTTCATTTTTATGCCACAAGTTTTTGGAACACAAAAGTTGTCAATTTAATAATATACATTTCTCACACACACACCATAGCATACATAGAATTACACCTCAAAACACATGATAAATACTCCTCATATGCATGGCGATACTTTTTGGATCATTTATGTCCCGAATATTGTATTTTACGTATCAGACAAATCAACTGATTGTTTCAAAACCGATGTACTGTAATGGCTGCCTCTGAACGAGTGGTTAGAGAATATGGCTTAGTGTAGCATCACCTAGAACTTCCCCAGTTCCTATAGGTCAAGAAGGCTTAGCCTACTGATATGTGGCTGCCCCCAGGAATGTCATGTTCACAGGCCAGGGGGTACAGGAGGCTGAAAGAATTCCTGTGGTTCCAGGAGTGCAGGAGATGGCTAGAACTGTAATCAGAATGAACGACCCGTCTGCACAGGCAGACAGATAAGCAAACAGGCAAAGGATCGGTCCAGAAAACAGGCAGGAAAATGTTCAACAAACAGGCCCCCTACTTAGGAAGGCCACACCAAAAGACATAACACACAAGCATTTTGTGGATTACACACTGTGGTGGAATAGTACCTTGAATTAAATAATTACGATCAAAAAAAAAAAAAAAAAAAAAGACTATTTTTATTGAGATTCATGAATTTATGGACACTTTGCACTTTACGTTTGAACTTTGCTTTTGTATATTGTTGCATTTTATATCATATTTATCAATTGCATATGCTTTGTGTACCGTTTCACTTTAGAGAATTAGCTTGTGTTGCAGTTATGCACTAAAAAAAAAAAAAAAATGGAGTAGCACTGCACCGGCTTTGGGTTATGTTTCTATTAAGTGTAGTAAAACGCTTTTGTGGTGTTAGCAACTGAATATTTATAAATTGTATTTATTGGTTTAGGTTGGGTTGCGCTAATTGAAGACCGATGATTAAACAGGCCAGGGTTAGTACAAGTGGCAAGAAGAGGCAATACTTCACTGGTGTGGTGGCGATTAGGAACACTGTTGCTGGCTTACACGGGTTTGGTGAAAGTGGAAACTAGTGTGATAGCAATCAGGAGAACGGCGGCTGACTTACAGTGGTCTGGTGACACTGGGGCTGGTGTGGCAATAACCAGACAGACATTGTTCCTGGCTTACACTGGTGTGACATTAATAAGGAACACTAACTGCAACAGTGTATGCAAGCAACAGACGATTTATTTAGGCACCCTGTAACTAGTGCAGTAGCGATCAGGGACAATATATGACTGGTGCGGCAGTGATCAGGGACACTGCAATTGGTGTGGTGGTGATCAAGGACACCGAGTGGGTGGCAGTGACTATGGACACAGTGGTTCCAGCTGTGATTAGGCATACTGACTAGCAGCACTGGTCAGGTGACATTGTCCTGCTGTGGCGGTGATCAGAGACCATGGCTGCTGCCACTGACAAACAGTGATGTCAGAGCAGCCAGCCATTGTACATGGTCATCACCATAGCAACATAATGTCACCATAGAGGCACTGCACTTGCTCTGGTGACAGTAGGTAAAATACTTTTTTTCACATGTCATCACCAGAGCGGGGGGAGACAAAGTGATTAGCCGGGGATTCACAGATGACAGGTAAAAGTAAACAAAAAGAGGCAAAGAAAATACATAACAGATCCTTTTCCGAGAATGCAGCCTCATTCATAAGGCAGCAAACTTGTCTTTAAGGTAGGCTTCTAGATTCCGATCAGACCCCCATAACCACCAGGTAAAGATTGTGGGCAAGGGGGCCCTAGTCCTCAGTAACAGGGGATGCCCAACGATAACCCGACCCCCCATCCACCATGTTGGAGGTCACGTGGTTTGCTGTAATTTTAGGAGTAGGGCAGGCCACACATTCAATTTGTTGAAGGGCACAACATAGAAACGTATAAAACACACATTACAAATATTATTCAGAATGTTTGTGCGCATGCCGAAACCTTAGTAAAGCACATTTTCTTGATACATACTCTTCAGCCATATGCATCATATTTGAGACAGCAGAGGTCTCCAAATTTTTGAAACAAAAAGGCCAGTTTACTGCCCTTCAAGCTTTGGAGGGAAGGGGGGGGGGGGGGGGGGGGGGGGGGGGGGGGTGTTGGACTGGGGCCAGTGGGAGTAGAAAATGCCCTGATTGGTCGGAGTAAACAATGCAACAGGCTTGGTGGCCAGTGGTGTTCAAAAATTGGTGTCAGCGGAAGGAATAGTGCTCCAAGGGCCGGATAAGAGGCAAGCAAAGGACAAAATTCGGCCCACAGGCTGCAATTTTGAGACCCTGTATATTTAAAAAAAAAAAAAAAAAAAAAAAAAAAGGGAGGTGTATGTGGTTTTACACATTTAATACAAGCAACTTGCCTCTTCAGACTTTGTAGCAGGCTGCGATTCAATTTTTTTCTCCTCCTCCTTTACACTTTTATCTTCTTCCATATGTTGTTTAGACCCTTGACAAAGAAAGAACAAAAAAACATTTAAAAAAAAAAATTTAACAAATCACAACCCATGAGTGCAAATGGCGAACAAACATTACAATTGCATGTGGCCCTCTGGGGAAATTCTGTGAAAAGGCAAACAATGCTTACTGAATATGATGTGAAAAAAACAAACACACTTGGGATCTTAATTTTATTTCCTGTAGTCATGATTTAACCAATTGGGTTTTCAGGGGCCATTTTAAAAGCGAATTCAAATCCAAAAGACCCCTTGCGATTATATGTTTGGTCTGTTGACCTAAGCAATAAGAACGACACAATAAAATACTTGTTTGGTAAGGAGGAAGGTCAAATCAGATTTGTAGATTAGCATTAGCCCCAATATTAGGTCTTAGGATTCTTTCAAATCAAATGGGGGAATAGAAAATAGCCAGCAAGAACAAGTTCTTCACAGCACTTTCTCAAAAACGTTTTTCTGCATGCAAATTTAATAAAGGGAGATTGTAATTTTACATCTTTGTATTTAGTCCTTTATACTGTAATTGTTACTGGTTTAATGGAGTGCTTTGATGAAGATGATCCAAGCCAACGCCTGAGATGAAAATAGAGTGCAAGTCTATCACCTGGAGCAGCATGTTGAATGTTTAGCAGTGAATCACTGCACATCCCATTTCATTATAGGAGAGACAATTCTAACCTTCAGGTTCATCAAGATTTTCACTCTTGTCTGGCCGTTCCACCTCATCGTTTTCTGCATCTTCTAAAACCTGTAAATAAGCATTGATAAACAAAAAAAAAAAAAAAAAAAAATGTAACGCAAGTGGATCAACTGAAAAATCTAAAATCAAGCCAAGCCCCCTTTATTACAATCTATGGCTTTAATGCAATTAAAAGCAACACATGCATACAACCCACAACAATGGATGAGAAATCCTATTGCAAACTATATTACTTCACTATAACAAAATGCTTGATAATTCGCTGACAACTATAGAGTATTTAAAATAAGACAAAAAAAAAAATATAAAAAAAAAAACTGCAGAGACAGCAAATGTTTCCTATTGGTTGTGTGTTAGGGTTTCCCCATTTTTTGTTCTAATGCAGCAGAGTTTTATCATGCAACAGAAAGATGTGCTTTCTTGAACTACAACATATTATACTATACTGGATTTATGAAACTGACACAATGTTGACAATATATATTTTTTTAGGTCACTTTGATTTCACGATTTGCACATTTGTAGCATATCATATTTGCATATCGATTGGAATAGTACATATAAATGTAGTTTTATTTTTAAATAGAAATTATATAGAGGGCTACGCCGAGTAAATTATAATTTTTGCTGTGTTTGGTGATCTCAGTGGTCTAAGCCGATTGTATGCATTTTGTTAGTTATATAGCAGAATCACCTCTTTTGTAGCGCAGAGGTTAAAATATTACAATCACTAAGGCCCCTTTCACACTGGGGCGTTTTTCAGGCGGTACAGCGCTAAAAATAGCGCCTGTATACCGCCTGAAAAAAATCACTCCAGTGTGAAAGCCGGCGGGCTTTCACACTGGAGCGGTGCGCTAGCAGGACGGTAAAAAAAGTCCTGCTAGCAGCATCTTTGGAGCGGTATAGGAGCGGTGTATTAACCGCTCCTATACCGCTCCTTCCCATTGATTTGAATGGGACACCGTGGTAATACTGCGGCAATACTACGGCGGCGCTCTGCGGGGGGGTCTTTAACCCTTTTTCGGCCCCTCGCGTGGGGTAAAACCGCACCGCGAGCGGCCGAATACCGCGGCTAAAACGGCGGTAAAGCAGCGCTAAATATAGCGCTGCTTTACCGTCACCGCGGCTCCCGCCCCAGTGTGAAAGGAGCCTTAGGCTTCTTCACAGTAGGGGGATGTGAATTTCCCTCTCTTTATAGGTAGGAACACCAGGGGCAGTTGATCCAGGAAATATCCAATTGGTCTTCCTCTGGGTCACTTGTGTATATGGAGGTTTTCTATTTGTGTGTTTAACCAGACGCGTGTTTAACCAGACTAAACTATGTAACCTGATGGTAGCGGCATATAACCCATTGTCTCCCGACTACAAGTCCGGTGTCTTGTATTGTACAATTCAAATAAAAGGTTTTGCTAAACTCACAAAAGCACCAAAAAAAAAAAAAAAAAACATATCTGAATTCTTCAGGTACAGCAGGAAAAAACAGCTATTTAACCTCATGTTAACATGAATGAATTTCCAAGAGCTCAGTACTCTGAACAATCAATGTACTAAAAGCAGGAAATGCAAAGAACAGACTGGGTACCCAGCCCCTTATGTAGTACACATGGAAAAACCTCACTGTACAACCCAAAAAAAAAAAAAAAAAAAAAAAGGGGGGGGGGGGGGCGTGGGGGGGGGGGGGGGACAGATACTTTACAGGTCATATTTTATCTGGGCGTCATTCATTTGCCCAAAGCCTATTATAGTTTTTAGATCATTTTATTTTCAAAATAAAAGGGCCCTTTCACACTGATATGCTCTTGTGGAGCTTAAAGGGTATTGTCAACCCCCCAAGGTTTTTCACCTTAATGCATTAAGGTGAAAAATCTTCGGTAGCGCTGCAGCCCCCAAGCGCTGTCATATTCTGTCCGGGAATGAGCACCCCCATCTTTAGCTAGTGTCTCATGTCCCGATTGGATAGATTGATAGCAGCGCAGCCATTAGCTCCCACTGCTGTCAATCAAATCCAATGACGTGGCACCGGGGGGGGGGGGGAGAGCTGAGTCCTGCATTCTGCGTGAATGGACACAGATGCGGGACTCGGGAGCGCACCCGCACGGGTGTCCACCAAGGAGAGCGCTTCTTTAACATGGACACTCGATGCGGGGAGGAGCCACCAGCGCCACTGAGGGACCCCAGAAGAGGACTGGGGCCACTCTGTGCAAAACAAACTGCACAGTGGAAGTATGACATTTTTTTTTTTTATAATTAAAATAACACCACACGAGGGTTTACAACCCCTTTAAAAGTTGTTGTAAACCTAAGTCGTGGAATCTGAGCTACGCACATGAGGGATTAGCTCATTCACACTGATGCACATTTGATGCCTTCCCATTGACGTACAAAAAAAATAAAATAGTGCCTTTTTGATGCGCTTTTGAAAAAAAACTACAAAGATGTACCCTGCAGGACTTTTTAAAGTGCAGCGCACCTGCAGTGTGAACAGTTACATAAGATTTAATGGGGAATAGAAATGGAAAAGCATGGCAAAAGCACACCAGTGTGAAAGGAGCCTAAAATATAATACATATGAGCCAAGATCAGTAATAAAAAAAAAAAAAAAAATATATATGAATAAATATAAAAAAGGCTTACATGAGCTTCAATTTCTGGCTGAGATTGTTCACCCTGTAGGGCACATTCTGAAATAAAAAAATATTATGCATTTTACCCATAAAGAAAAAAAGGCACGTAACCTTAGGTTTAAACAGAATATAAAAATTGTACAGCAAGTCTCGGTTCACACTGCTGCGGTGCAAATTTACAGCACGATTTCTGTTTGTCAGGTGTGATTCCAATGTGAACTTTAATAGCAGCTGTGACCAAGCCAAGTGTCTGGTATTTGGCGGGGGGGGGGGGAATCTTACGCCATCATTTTTAATTGCCAGTATTCTTTTGTTTAAATTTCAGCTGTCAGCATGGAAGGCCTCTGACAGCCGATGGGCCATTGGTTACCTGTTTGAGAGGGGTGGGGTTAGCACGAGGAGGGAAATAGAAAAGTATATAAAAATAAATAAATAAATTTGCTGGAATTTGCATTGATGTGAACACAAGACTGCGATTTCAGTCTAGTCCATTGAAGTCTTTGGAGCTGAAATGCACACCGCAGTAAACTCAATCTTTTTTTAATCGAATCAGAATCGCACAGCATATACATGTGAACAGCCTTCATTGACAGTAATGCTTTTTTAGATGACATGTGAAGCTATGCTTTCAGATCACATCTGAGCCACATTGAAATTTGCATCAGTGTGAACCGAGACTAAAGGTTTACAAAGTGCAGAAGGGTGACTAACCTTTATCTGAGTTAGGGATACCATCTTCAGTGGCATTAGATGAGGTAGCATTTTGTGTTTCTTCTGTTTGTGTAAAAATCACATCCGAGTTTGTAGATTGACCTGCAGGATCATCACGATCACCACTTGATGCATCATAAACATCTGAAGTGCTTTCAGATTTAGATTCTGAAGGAATGTTTAAACCAACATTATCTTTATCCAATGTGCAAGCTGCATCTACTGCTTTAAGAGGGGCATCAGTGGGGTCTTTTGAAGGAGTTTGTGCTTTGCTGTGCTCTAAATGATCTTCTGATGGAGTGCTGTTCTCGTGCAAGACATCAACTGACTGCGACAAGCTTTCTACACATAACTGATCTGCCACTTCAGAATGTGAAGTGCCACGATTTAAATCAGAGTCAAGCAAGACTTCATTGCTCTGCACTGGACAACCTGGAGACCCCTCAGCAATATCAGAACTTGAGAATTCTTGAGTTTCCGGTTTGTTTTCTTCTTTCTCCAAATCAGAATTTTGGGTTGCAACAGATGAAACCTCTTCGGGCACCAACATTTTTTTGTCTGGAGAAGGTGTGCTTTCTTCTTCTCTCGCGTGAGAAGAGTTATCCTCTAGAGGTTCTGGTGTCGCGGTGAAGCTTGTAACACACTCAAGAATTTCTGAGTTTAATTCCTCCATTTCCCCAGCTGTTTCTTCATTGGCATTTGCTATGCTTTCTTTAGGTTTTTCAGCAGAATGTACCAAAGTAGAGGAGCTGTGTTCCACAGTGTTTGAAAATGAAGAATCCTCACCTGGGGTGCCAGAACTTGTAACAAATCCTTCACCCTCTTCCTCATCCTCTTTAGCACCAGTGCTTGTGATGGCACTTTCATCATCTTCAGTAATGGCTCTAGGGCCAAGGTTTTCAGCAATATTCATACTGCCACTTTCATTTGTTTCCGTCTCTTCAGAACATGCCACTTCATCTTGTCCCTGTAAAACTTTATCACCATAGCTTTCTTCAGTTATACCTGTACTCGTAACAGCCCCTTCGCCTTCTTCCGTTATTGACTGACTAGTCTGTGCAACTTCATTTTCAGTACCTACGTTTGCAATCATTTCATTTTCGACAGATACATCTTCAGATTCTTCAGCCATTTTGTTGTCTGCAGATGCTTCAGATACTTGATCATCATTGAAATCTTGATCACTTGCACGGGAAACAGAAGCTTCCTCAACAGCAACAGTCGCTTCCACATTGCTCACATCAACATTAATGACTTCTTTATCTGCAAAGGTGACATGATCAGAGGCTTCTTCTCTATTCACAGATGACTCACGTGCATCTGTACCAGCACTGGTGACAGTACTATCAGTTTCTCCATCCCCAAGCTGTCTTGTGGTCTGTCTAGATGAATTGCCAACAAACCTTTGTTCTTCAGAGCTGGCACTACTGACAGTGTCCTCTTTTTCATCATTATTTTCATAACTTACTGAATTTGTTCCATCAGTGGCATTCATTTCAACATGTCCATCATCCTCATCTGCCCGTAATGGAGCAACAGCTTCTTGTAACGTGCCAGAAATAGCATTATTACTATGGTTAGCAACAAAACTTGACTCAGCAGCCATTTCTATAGATCTAGAACTGCTTTCATTGCTAGGACTTTCATGAATGCCACTAATAACTAGCTCATTTTTCTCTTCAATGCTGGAAGAGGTTGTGGCATCATCGACCACTGGTCTGTTAACAGATGCATCAGTAACAATATCTTGGAAATTTGAAGAACTAGCAGCTTCAATATTGTTTGACAGGCTTAAAGCCTGTCCCACACCTTCCACACTGCTATTCATGGTATAATCTGACGAGGTTGCATTGTCACCATCATCCAGTGGTGACCCCACTGTATTGCTTGAACTGGCTGCTGCGGCTTCACTATTAACATCACACCCATCATCCCCATCTTTATCCGTATCCAAATCAAGGTTTGTGCCTGTAGAAGTTGTGGCATACGGGTTATTATTGGAAAGAGCATCACATGCTTTATCATCTTCCATACTGCTGTCCATCAAATTGCTGGATGTAGCTGCTTGTTCATTAACTTTGTCTGCAAAAACAATACCTTCGACATTCTCTTCAGTTCTATCTTCTCCCATTATGCTTGATGAGGCAGGTCCTCTTTCTTTTGTAATGCGTTCCAGACAAGCACTGTCCATAATGTTAGAGGATGTTGCAGTATTTGTTCTGCTGCACAAATGTGTAACACCCATGTTCAGATCTTCGCCGGTACTGCTGTCCATTGAAACACTTGATGATGCTGTGGGTTGTGTGTTGCGATTTACATCTGTGAAGGTTCCACTGTTAACTGAACTGCTAGATGAAGTTGCTGTAGTATCAGAGCTGTTTCCTGGAGAAGTTCTAAAGTACTGCTCGCTACTGCTGCTATTAGTAGTAAAGCTTGATGATGCTGTGGCTTCTGTGTTGTCAGAGTTTATTGTGCTTCTAATTTGTCTGTGCTGCGTGTCACTACTTGTAAAAGAGCTTGAAGAGGATGCTGCTTCATCACCTGCAGTCTGTGTTTGAGCTAAAGATGCTCCACTACTGGAAGAAGCTGCATTGTCTTTCTCCTTTGTCTGTTTCAAATATTTATCATTCCCAGGGCTTTGATCTCCCCTACTGCTGGAACATCCTGTGGCTCTACCCGAATAAAATTCACTGCTGACTGAAATTGATGCTTCGGTGCTGCTATCCATGGCAAGATCAGATGAATTTCCAGGATATTCTTTTATTGTGCCCGAGGAGATTATGTCCATACCTGCTTCATTTACACCATCCTGCTGGGTGCTTGAGGTGGCTCTAGTATTTTTACTATCTTCTACATTACCAAAGTTAGGTTTGCTTCTGCAAGTACTTGGAAGATTGCTAGAAGAACTTGCTGCATCTTCACCCTCTCTTTCTGAAGCATCTTTAAGCCATTCACTGGAATCATCGCCTATACTGCTATCCATTACATTGCTGGATGATGCTGCTAGGTTTTCATTATCTATTTCAGAGGAAACCAAAGAGCCATCAAAGTTTAGTTCTCTACTACTATTAATCATACTGCTTGATGAGGTGGCTGTATGCCTTTCCGAAATTCCAAGGCCATAGTGATTACCTGAAGAGCTTGATGAGGTAGCTGACTGAGCTGCAATATTTCCAGAAATATCAACTGTTCCATCGCTTTCTGAAGACGTTGCTACATGGCTAACAATTTCAGCTCTACAAGAGCTAGCACTTTCTGCATTGGCATCAGAAGAAGTGGCTGTTTCACTGACATTACTTAACATTTCTAACTGAATATTACTTCTTTCTGCATTGTCAGAAGAAGACGCAGCATTTTCGTGGGTGTTTTGTGAAAGTTCTCTATGAGCGCTTGAAGAAGTAGCAGCTTTAAAGGTAACATTACCAATTTTTTCTGGCACCAAATCAGTTGTACTCTGAGAGCAGGTGGCAGTACTTTCTCTGCTTTTTTCTGATAGTGAGGGCTCCAAAAAGCTATCCTCATTGTAATGTTTCCTATCAGAGCTTGATGAGGTAGCATTGTCTTCAAAGCTATTCTCTGATAACATTGCAATGTCTCCATCATCTTCAACAATATTACCATCTGCAGAAGCTGAAGAGGTGTATTCCCTGCTGTTATCCAGATTTGCCCCTTCCATTTCCATACAAGTCTCATCTGTACTGTTATCAACTGGTGTACTGGAAGACGATGCAGTATCCTCAACACCTTGTCTTAACTCATTTTCTATTACAAAACTGGAAGAGGTAGCAGTTGCATCATGTTCAGCTTCCTTTCTACTCTCACTGCCCTCTCTAGGGGTAATGCCATTAATCTCTTTATTATGGTTTCCCGTAACACTGCTACCTATATTACTTTCTGTGCCAGTCACATTAGCAGAACTACTTTGTTCTTCTACTTCAGCTGAAACCTTCTCATTTCTTTCCGACAAAGAATCTTTTTCCTTAACACAAACATCCCCTTCAACCTCGTTTCCTGTAACAATATCATCAACCTCTAAAATATCCAATTGAACTGGAATATTTGCACTTTCCATATTCTTTTCTTCCAAGCATTTTCCAGTGCTTTCTGCTAAGTCACTCGTAGAAATCTCCCCATCATTTGAGTCTGCTACATCAGGATATACTTCCCTGGGAGACGCACTGGAATAGTCATTACTATGTGGGGTGGGAGCAGATTCCATTTGCTCCTGAGCAGAACTGTTTGCTGTGCTAGATCCAGCAAGATCATCTCCATCCATATTTGAATTACTGGCTGTTTTAGAAGGCATTCCTTGTTCAGACTCCTCTGCAACATCAGCACCATCTTTTGAACTGAAGACAGTCTTTTCATTTTCATCTATGCTCTCAGAAGCTGAAGTATCAGAGTCTTTGATGGAACCAAGATCGTGCCCTAATAAAGCTGTAGAAGTGTTTTCATAGGGACCACAAGATTTAGTGTCCTTAAAGTCACTGCTTTCATGCTTTGACTTAAATTTTAGCGGTGTGGACTTTTTGGAAGAAGGGGTTTCAGAAACTGATTGAGATTTGCTGTTAGAATTTATTTTTGTGGCATCTGTAACCTTTGCCTCTGCAGACGCCTTCTCGATTCCACCGGTTAGACTCCCAAGTTTCTTATTCCCTCTGGGATCTTTATTCTCACCACATCCCGATTCAGCTGAGAGAACATCACTTTCAGACTTGGAGCCTTTTAGGCCCGTTTCCTTAGAGCTTTCATTTTTTGACTCTGAGGAAGTTTTTTTACCAAGCTTTCCGTCTGAGCTACTGCTTCGTTCCTGAATTCTTTTTTCATCTGGATTCTTTACAGATCTTTCTTCTGCTCTCCTTCCATCTTCCTTCCGTTTTGAATCTTTGTGAATATGCTTTAAGCTAGAACTCTTGGAGCTTTCCCCAAATGATTTCTTGTCCAACTTAGAAGATCCATGTTCCTTGCTGTCAAGACGAAGCCTTTCCTTTGATTTATCACTTGTATGCTTAGACTTGTGGCTCATTTCTTTTGCTGCGCTGCTTGAGGCTTGAGAATTATTGTCCTTTCTTTCTCCACCATCTTTATCTTCAGATTTAGATTTTTTGTACTTTTCACTAGAACTGTCAAATGCGACCCTCTCTTTTTCATTTTTATTGTCAGCCTCTTCTTGGTCATTTGGTTTTGACAACTTATTACTACTACTGCTTTTAAATTTGGCTTTGACATGGAGCCTTTCATCTGAGGAACTATGTAGTTTTTTCTTGTCTTTGTTTTCCTCTTGTCTGGAGTGATCAGAACTGGCAGAGTCAGCCTCATTTTTATCATCTAAAGAATTCTTCGACTTCTTCTGAGCTGAACCGGGTGTCTTCAAAATACTTTGAGATTCTCTGTGGTCCCTGGAATCGCTTGCTGATCGTTTAGAACGGTGTTCAGATCTGGACTTTTCAGATGACTGAGGTCTGTCTTTTTTACTACTATCACGACGTGCGCTATCCTCTTTTTTGCCAGCATGCTCAGATGTTCTTTCATCTTTACAGGATGATGACTTTACGTCACTTTTTTGCTTCCCTTTACGATCAGACCTCTCTTCTGAACTGGATTTACTGCGTTTCTGTGAGTGGTTGTCAACTGTAGATGTCCTCTTGGATTTCTGAGAGTCTGACTCATCGCTTCCTTGTTTATGTCCATTATCTGTCTTGTGCTTATGCTTAAGGGATGAACGCTCATCTTGCTTGCAGGAAGAACGTTCCTCCTGCCTAGAGGATGACCTCTCCTCCTGTTTGGAAGATGAACGTTCTTCAGACTTTGAGGATGACCGCTCTTCTTGCCTGGAGGATGTCCGCTCTTCTAGTCTGCTGGACAAACGATCCTCTGAGAAAGTTCGTTCACGTTCATTCCTGTGAGATTTAGACTCTTTTCTTGGTGTACCCTTTGCATTCAGTGTATCACTGTCAATGCTTTCTTTTTTTAAATATTTGTCTGGTTTGCTGGGTGTTCTGGCCTTCTGAGGTTCTTCAGCGTTGGAGTCAAGTCTCTCTAGTTGCTTTCTATTATCCTGTGTCCCTGCATCTTGTTGAATTTTTTCTAAAAATGAAGGGGATTTCTTTTTACTCTCTTTTTCGGCTTTCGAGTCACTTTTACTCTCTTCTGCTTGGTCAAGTGATTTTTTTGAGGATTTGCCATCAGACTTTCCAGATTTATAGTCTTTTATGGAGGAGGATATTCTATCTTGCGACTAGTAAAAAAGGAAAAAAAATAAAAAATATAAAATGTTTTTATTGATACAGGCAATTCCAAGCAACAGATGTAGCATATGCATACACAAATACAACTGTTAGGTGGAGTACACGAGAGATTAAATAAAAAAATAATAATTTAAGGTATACAGTTTTCATATTAGAAATTTTATAATTATACACACACACACACACACACACACACACACACACACACACACACACACACACACACACACACGTCTTTCAGGCCCCAAAGCCAAAGTCGGTCAACTGGATCCATCTGCAGCAATGTCATTTCGGGACCCTTTGGGTCCAGAGACCCCAAATTTTGGCTGCAGCTAGGGGGCATCTAGGAACCCTTAGCAAGTTTGAAGTTTGGGGGACCTATGGCTGCAAATGGGTACAGTGAGGCATGCAAATGGGCATTGTTGACCCTAGGCAACAATGCGTATTTCTCACTCTAGGCTTATACTCGAGTCAATAGGTTTTCCCAGTTTTTTTGTGGTAAAATTAGGTGCCTCAGCTTATATTTGGGTTGGCTTATACGCGAGTATATACGGTACCTTTATTAGCGGTAAAACACTCCACTGTGCCCATCTCTAAATTAGTTCCACTTGGTTACTAGACTGACCTACAGGATGAACCCTGCTCACCTGTGAATACTCTTATCCAATTAGAGAACTCAAGTGTCCATTATGTTAAACCAGCCATAAAACAGTAGTGCAAACTAAGCCTATAAGGAAAAACTGCCCAAGCAGAGGATCATTTAACAAAAATATTCTCTTTTAATCAAAATAAGTTGATCCATGGAGATAGAGAGCTAAAATGAAATGCAAATCTCAACTTTTCCCCCCAAAAAATATAAGCTTGCCTCCACCTTCCTTCTAAGCGTTCCTTGGACAGCTTCACTGACCAAAAGGCAGGTTCAGCAGTAGAAGAGATGGGTTCAAGTTCAACTATTTCATGAAAATTCCAAATTTGCATACGATATTATCTGATTAGATCTTCGGATATACTGATCATTCCTATAAGCTTTTACTGACAGTACATTCCTAATAGTACTTTTAGATTTTGAATTACTCATGGATCACTCACCTCATTGGACTTTTGGGTATCTCTAGAGTCTTCATCAAGAACATCAGTTTTTATCTTCAAAGAACTAGACATTAAAAATAAGAAAATTACCTGTTTAAATAATGGATAAAAGGATAAGTTCTACTTTTAACAAAAAATAAAATGCATAATTTAGCAGGTAAAAAAAAAAAAAAAAAGAAGAAGGCGCACTATTTTTTGTTTCTGGAACCTCCAAAAAGCATTTCACCTTGTAGTTTTGCATTCACAGAACACTGCGCATGAGTGACACGGCCGGGCCCCATAATTGCGACAGCTAGCGGGGGAGAGAATATCCCCAACTAGCTGTCAGATTGGGGAGCAGGGGGGGGGGGTGCAGGGGCGGGTCAGTTTGTAACATATTACACCCTGAATATGGGTGTAACATACAAAAAGGTGAACTTTTCCTTTAAAACATCCTAGTTAAAGTTGACCTTATGTGGAAACATTTATGAAATATGGTATATAAAATAGTTCTAAATATCCACAGTTAAAACATAAGAATTAAAAACCATTTAACCTTTTCTCTGCCACATTGTATTTTACTCTTAGCCCCCTTTAAATAAATATTTTTAAGCCTATGGACTATGTAAAACCCCCAAACATTATACATTTTCTGAAAGCAATCACCCCAGAGAATAAAATAGTGGTAGGAGCAATTTTTTTTTACGTCATACAATATTAGCACAACAGTTCACGAAATGCAAAAATGATAACACTAACAAAAACACACACACGTTAAAAAAGGCACGCAAGTCCAAGTTTTGGTAAATTATAAAAGATGAGGTTGCGTCAAGCAAACAGATACCAAACATGACAAGCCATAAAATTGTTTTACAAGTCTCTACAGGTCATAAGTTCAGTTTTCCGTAAATAAGAGCCCTAGAATTATTTCTCAGTCCAGCGGTCAAGGAGACACGTGAAGCGCAGCACGTTTGTGTGAAGGTGCCCCAAACGCATGCAGATGCTCACTGGTATCCCTCCCCGCTACCCGGCGGCACCCGTAATGCCCACCCCAGGTTTGCTGATGGATGTGCTGAATTGTTTCCATCTGACAGCCAGCAATTGGCTTTGCACATTTTTACACGCTCCCGACGGGCCTGATGTACCAAGTAAAAGGGTAACGCAATTTTTATTTTCTCCTCTTTTAAAAGTGACAGGCTTAATGTAAACCTTATCAATGCGTGTCAATGTACTATAAACCTTGTATTCATACTACATACATAGTAAAACCATCTATGTGCATTATAGGATCTATGAAAACGCAGGATTTTGCTTCCTGCTTGGTAGTATTGCATGCTGCATTGCTGATCTTACTCTCTCACTGCAGTGCTTGTGACTGAAAAAAAAGTGGACTATGCAGGCTCTAATGACAAATACTTTAAACATTCAGAAAGTGTGTAATAAATTTATATATTTATATATATATATATATATATATATTATATATATATATATATATATATATATATATTATATATATATACATATACATATACATATACACACACACACACACATACACACACACATACATACATACGTTCACGCAGGTCCATTTAACCACTTAAGGACCGCCTCCTGCACATTTACGTCGGCAGAATGGCACGGCTGGGCACATCAACATACAGGTACTTTGCCCTTTAAGAGCCCAGCAGTTGGTCGCGCGTGCCGCTGGTGTCCCGCGATTGGGTCACAGAGCTGAAGAACGGGGAGAGGTATGTGTAATACCTCTCCCCGTGCTTCCTAGTGAGACCGACACTGATCGTCTGTTCCCTGTCATCGGGAAAGATGATCAGTGATGTTGAACGCCAAGCCACGCCCCCCTACAGTAAAAACACACACATCACACTTAACCCCGCCCCCTAGTGGTTAACCCCTTCACTGTCAGTGTCATTTACACAGGAATCAATGCATTTAAATAGCACTGATCGCTGTATAAATGTCCGATGTGTCCGCCATAATGTTGCAGTCACAATAAAAAAATAAAATATATAAAGAATTCTAAAAATGCTATAAAACTATCCCCCATTTTGTAAATGCTATAACTTTTGCGGAAACCAATCGCCAATTGTGATTTTTTTTACCAAATATATGTAGAAGAATATGCATCAGTCTAAACTGAGGAAAAAAGTTTATATGTTTTTGGGGATATAGCAAAAAGTATAAAATATTGAATTTTTTTCAAAATTTACACTATTTTTGTTTATAGCGCAAAAAATAAAAAACGCAGGAGGTGATCAAATACCACCAAAAGAAAGCTCCATTTGTGGAAAAATTTTGTTGTTTGGGAGCCACGTCGCACGACCGCATCAGTTAAAGTGACGCAGTGCCGAATCGCAAAAAGGGGCCTGGTCCTTTGGCTGCAAATTGGTCCGGGGCTTAAGTGGTTAAAGTGCTCCGTTTTATCCGAACCGAAATGGAAAGGAACTTACAAAACTGGTGAGAATCTGAGACTCGGTTATTAAACATGGTTTTATGTAGTTTGTAAAAGAAGAGGGTTACTTCCATCAATTGTAAAGTTTGCTGCATCGTATGCTCAATGAAAACCAATAAAATAACAGTAAATCCAAAACATACCCACTACTATCCTTCTTCCTCTTCTTACTCATTGCAACTTTCTTTTCTAAAAACATTTGTTCTTTGAGAACCTCTTTCATACTGGCAGACTTTGCCTTCTGATCCTTTGGAGATTTATTAACAGAGTTTGATGTACCTATATTGTGCAGTAAAAAAGTTAAAACATGAATAAAAAACAAAAATTTACATTTTAAATCTTGGGGCTTATTTATGAAAACAAGAACCAAAAAAAAATAAAAATAAAAATAAAAAAAAAGAAGACCAAAACGCTACAGGGGTTGGATAAAAATATGAAAGCACTATGATTGGAAGGTGTGAAAGTGACACCAAGTTTCACGTTAAAAGTGATGCAACATTCTTTTGCTTCTGCAGTGTGACAAGACATCTTTTGGCATTCACTGCTAGTAATACAGAGTCATATCAGAGCTTACAAAGTTTCATTGAGGGCAAATTGTTGGTGTCCACTTAGTTGGTGCCTCTGTGACTGAAGTTGACAATTTGCCTTGTCACAAGGTACAGCAACAAAGGTTATAGCAGCTCATACAGTTTCCGGGAAAACTGTGTTTGACAAGCATAAGCGCAGTCGACATGGTCAACCGACCGGAAGACAAAAAAGGACACTGCGCAGGATTGCAACACAGAATAAGAAAACAACTACTGCAAAAGTGACTGCAGAGCTCAATCTCAGTCTCCCAAAGCTGTCTACAAAAACTGTGCAGAGGGAACTTGATAAGCAAAACATTCAAAGCCAAGCTCCAATTGCCAAAACACTAGTGACCGATATTAATGCTCAGAAGAGTGTGGTGCAGCACCCATAAAACATGGACTATCGATCAATGGAAGACTAATATGGTCTGATGAATCTAGCTTCACACTGTTCCCAACCACCGGACGGGTTTAGGAGTGGCAAACACCATCCCAAGCTTACGACCAGGACTGTCTTGTGCCAACAGTAAAGCATGATGGTGGCACAAGCCAAATCTTGGTCTTCTGAAGGCCCCATCATCACCTTGAAAGGGAGAGAGTTCACTGCCAGTGACTAGGTACAAATTTTGGCAAACCATGTGCACCACATGGTACAGACAGCTTCCAGAAGACAGTGCCATTTACCAAGACATAAATGCGCCGATTCACATAGCTGGCATTGTCAAATTGTGGTTTGACAAGCATGCAGACAACAAGTCTTGCACCTGCCCTGGGCGCTGCAGTCACCACACCTCAATATCATAGAGCCACTATGGTCAATTATGGAGTACAAGGTTCAGGTCAGTTTTTTGCCTCTGGCACCTCCGCGAGAGCTGGAATGATTTTTGAGGCATCAGATTCCATTATCCCTCATCAAAGACTTACAGTGGCTATAAAAAGGTCTTTACACCCCTGTTAAAAGTTTGTGATGTTAAAAAAAAAAAAAAAAAAACACACACACCGATAAATACATTTCGGAACCTTTTCCACCTTTAATGTGACCTATAAACTGTACAACTCAATTGAACAAAAACTGAAATCTTTTTGGCAGAGGGAAGTAAAAATAAACTAAAAATATGGTTGCATAAGTGTGCACACCCTAAAACTAATACTTTGTTGAAGCACCTTTTGATTTTATTACAGCACTCAGTCTTTTGGGGTATGAGCATCAGCATGGCACATCTTGACTTGCCGATATTTGCCCACTCTTCGCAAAAAAAAAAAAAAAAAAAGACTCCAAATCTGTCAGATTGCGAGGGCATCTCCTGTGCACGGCTCTCTTCAGATCACCCACAGATTTTCTATTGGATTCATGTCTGGGCTCTGGCTGGGCCATTCCAAAACTTTAATCTTTGTCTGGTGAAGCCATTCCTTTGTCGATTTGGATGTATGCTTTTGGTCGTTCTGCTAAAAGATGAAGTTCCTCTTCATGTTCAGCTTTCTAGCAGAAGCCTTTGTGTGCCAATATTGAATGGTATTTGGAACCATTCATAATTCAGTCTACGTTGATTAAGGCCCCTATTCCAGCTGAAGAAACACAGCCCCAATGCATGATGCTGCCACCACCATGCTTCACAGTGGGTATGGTGTTCTTTTGGTGATGTGCCGTGTTTTTATGCCAAACATACCTTTTGGAAATATGGCCAAAAAGTTCAACCTTGGTTTTATCAGACCATATCATATTTTCCCCACATGCTTTTGGGAGACTTCAGATGTGTTTTTTGCAAAATGTAGCCGGCTTGGATGTTTTTTCCTGTATAAGAAAAGGCTTCCGCCTTGCCACTCTACCCCATACAGATGAAGAATACGGGAGATTGTGGTCACATGTACCACACAGCCAGTACTTGTCAGATATTCCTGCAGCTCCTTTAAATGTTGCTGTAGGCCTCTTGGCAGCCTCCCTCACCAGATTTTTTATCTTTGCATCAATCTTGGAGGGACGTCCAGTTTTTGGTAATGTCACTGTTGTGCCATATTTTCTCCACTTAATGACCGTCTTCACTGCATTCCATAGTCCATCTAATGCTTGGAAATTCTTTTGTACCCTTCTCCTGACTGATACTTTTTAACAATGAGATCCCTCTGATGCTTTGAAAGCTCTCTGCAGACCATGGCTTTTGCTGTAGGATGCGACTGAGAAAATGTCAGGAAAGACCTACTAGAACAGCTGAACTTTGAGGTTAATCAGAGGCACTTTAAAATGATGGCAGGTGTGTACGGACTCCTATTTAACATGAGTTTGAATGTGATTGCTTAATTCTGAACAGTTAAATCCCCCAAGAGATGTGCAGACTTATGCAACCACATTTTAGCATTTTATTTTTACTTACCCTCCCTAAAAGATGTCAGGTTTGTTTTTCAATTGTTGTACAGTTTCATTAAAAGGTGGGAAAAAAGTTCCAAAATGATTTCTCTTTGTCTCATTTTTTTTTACATCACAGAAACCTGACATTTTAACAGGGGTGTGTAGATTTTTTTATATCCACTACATATTGCTCCATTACCAGGAGAATTCAGGCGGTCTTGGATGGCAAAGGCAGTCCAACACCATATTGGGTAACGATTTTTCTCTTTTACCTGGCGGTTTCATATATTTTTGTCCAACCCCATGTACTTTTCTAGACAGAACCATTTATCTTGTTCAAACCCTTTCATTTAGATACCCTACCTTGACTCTTCATTTTCAAAGCCTTGGCTTTCTCTGCTGCTTTTTGCTTGCGTTTTTCTTCCAATCGCTCTCGTTTTATTTGCCGCCTTAACAGTCTTTCCTCCTTTTCCTTGGCCTGCAAGAAGTAAAGTCAAGTTAAAGCCAATCCAACTTGTCATAAAAATATAGCATACAAGTAGCAAAAAACACACACACACTGTACAGCCCAATCTTCCCCTTAGTTCATAATGCCCTTCTGATACTCCAAGTATGGTTGGGCTGCATGCTATAAAGGTCATTGCCAAATCCTGGGGTGTTCTTATACACCACAATACTGATAGCTCTGTGTGCCCACAGATGTTTACTGAACTGTGAGATAGGTTTCCTTGTGTTCATTAAAGCGGTAGTAAACTGCATTTAAAATAAATAAAATTACAAAAAATAAAAACCCCTGGGCAGTTTAGGTTATAATGGGCTAGTATGCATAGTCATAGGGCGTCCACTCAGAACAGTAAAGGCACCACCCGGCCGTCTATCTGCCACAGGCCAGGCAGGAAGGTGATAAACAGGCTGTGCGAGGAAAAGTTTTTTCTCAGAAAATTGACCAGAACTGAGTTGAGGCAAGTTACCACCATATCATAAATGTACACCAAGTTGTGCCATCACAAGAGTAGATTTGCTTAGTGGTTCATAAAAAAAAATAGCAGGTTTAAAAATGCACCCAAGCAACATTTTTTCAAAATGTGTTTAGGCGCATCAAGCCTATATTAAATTATACTGGCCATTGAAATGAATAAAATGCTCAATCGCTAATCACTCCTAGCTCTCAGGCGCATTTAGTAATTTCTTCAGCCAGTTTCCCCCCCCCCCCCCCCGTCTATAAGCTCCCCTGCTGCTAAACTCCTTTAACCACTTCAGCCCCGGACCAATTGGCAGCCAAAGGACCAGGCCCCTTTTTGCGATTCGGCACTGCGTCATTTTAACTGACAATTGCGCGGTCGTGCGACGTGGCTCCAAAACAAAATTGGCGTCCTTTTTTTCCCACAAATAGAGCTTTCTTTTGGTGGTATTTGATCGCCCCTGCGGTTTTTTTTTTTTTTTTTTTTTTTTGCGCTATAAAAATAGAGCGACAATTTTGAAAACAATGCAATATTTTTTGCTATAATAAATATCCCCAAAAAAATATATAAAAAAACGTTTTTTTTTTTTCCCTCAGTTTAGGCCGATACGTATTCTTCTACATATTTTTGGTAAAAAAAAAAAAAAAAAAAAAAAAAAAAAAAAATCGCAATTAGCGATTATTGATTGGTTTGCGCAAAAGTTATAGCGTTTACAAAATAGGGGATAGTTTTATAGCATTTTTATTAATATATATTTTTTTTACTAGTAATGGCGGCGATCAGCGATTTTTATTGTGACTGCGACATTATGGCGGACACATCGGACATTTTTGGGACCATTGTCATTTATATAGCAATCAATGCCATTTAAAAGCATTGGTTCCTGTATAAATGACAGTTGTAGTGAAGGGGTTAACCACTAGGGGGAGGGGTTATGGGCTGTGACGTGTGTGTTTTTTTTTACATTAGGGGGCGGGGCTGATGTCTGACGTCATTGATCGGCTTTCCCGATGACCGGGAAACAGCCGATCAATGACAGTCAGTGTAGGAAGAGGTTTGTTTACACAAACCTCTCCGCGTTCTTCAGCTCCGTAGCCCGATCGCGGGACACCAGCGGCGATCGGGTCCGCTGGTCCCGCGGCCGGGGTCACTGAGCTCCCGACCGGGTCGCGAGCGCGCCGCTGGCGGCGCGCGCGCGACCCACAGGCAGGCACATGCACGATCACGTACAGGTAAGTGATTTTGCCTGCCCGTGCCATTTTGCTGCAGTATATCTGCGTTAGGCGGTCGGGAAGCGGTTAAAGGCCTACATGTGCATGGAGGACACAAAGGCTAACATGCAGGGGAGTTTAGATGCAGAAAAAAAAGAAAAAAAAAAAAAAAAAAAAAAAAAAAAGGGGGATCAGCTGCAGTGTGCATGAGACTTCGCTTTAATTTACTTTTACAATCTGCAGACGCAACACCCTTTTCGTATCTTTCCATTCCATTTAACAAAAAACAAAACTGACGTTCCTTTACTAGCATGGGAAAATAGATTCGACAGCTGTGTGTTAAAAGAAGCATAACCTTACCACAGACTGTCTGCGCTGCTCCACAGTCAGCTCATCATCAGAGTCACTGTAGTATTTAGAATACAGGTACGGTTTGTGCACATAGGAGTGCCGAGTGCCCTTTGCCTTGGTTTCGCCCGCTTCACCAGCTTTATTTTGAGTAGCTGCTTTCTCTTCATCTGAAGCAAAACAAAATTATTAAATACAGGCATCACCAAACATGGTCACAAAATGAGAATTTTTTTTTTTTTTTTTTTTTTTTTTTATTATTAATTCAATAAACCATTTAACAACCCAAAAAGTAAAAAAAGATGAAAATGGAAGCATGATTTTTTAGCAAATTAAATTTGCGTAGTAAACCATAAGGAACTAGATGTAAAGTTATGTTCCAATTTTGCACTCCCCCCTCCCCCCCCCCCCCCCTATATTCATACTCAGATATGATCACATGCTGTAGTGAAGAGAAAGCATATAAAAAGGCAAAAGCTCCACTTTACACTAAAAATTTTAAAAAAGAATTTAGCTGCTGTTCTTATTTTATCAGAACTGAGAATCGGCTATTAACCTACCATCAGAAGTAATTTCACCCTCTTCTGTGCTGTCTGACACAGCCTCGTCTTCATCGTCACTCTCTTCTTCAAATGAGGACAAGTCACTGGTGTGGACTGAACTAACTGTCACATCTGACAGAGTATCCAGGTCTGAATCAATAGATGGGCATTCTACAACAAAAAAAAAAAATTAATAGAAAAAAAAAACACACACACACACACACACACACACACACACACACACACACACAATGGGAAAACCATTAATAGGCCTGACTGGTATTCTTTATACAAAAACTACCACACTCTTTATACATACTACACTTAAAGTGGAGTTCCACCCACTTTTACAACTCTTCAGCATCCCTCACTAAACTGTGCACTGTAAACAAATTGGATATTTTTTTTTATTTATTTTTTCAGCACAGACTGTATATCTGCTGTATTCATTTTTCACTTCCTCCTCCCTGGCCGCGGCCCATCGCATCATTTCCTGTTTGCAATGCCTACTGGGAAGGGGCAGCAACTTCCTCTCAAACTGCCGTTGCTATGGAAACCTGACCTGAAACCTATTACACTGCTTATGCTGCACTGAGCATGTATGAGATCTGCAAGGATGAGATCCAGGAAGAAATACAGTCTGGCTTCAGATGCCCACACTTAAGATGGCCACGGCCTGCTGCAAGTTTATAAAATAACAAACTACTGCTAAAAGCTAACAAAACAGACCTTAGTTTACAGACTAACTTTACTAGAATACATTAAGCTTGTGTATTATAGGGGTATTCTTATTTAAAAAGTATCATTTCGGCCGGAACACCGCTTTAAGGTCCATTTCCAAAATCTGTATTGGGCTACACTGGAAGCTTTGCCCAACAATCCCAATGTGCAGACTAGCCAATTTGCCTTGTTTTCCATTAAGTCAGCAAATACCGCTGTGTTGCAGTGGTGTGCACTGAAAAGTATTGCTTTTTAGTGCAGTTATTTATAGACTACACGTATTCTGAATGGTCATGAAGTTTGTAAACTTCTTTTGTGAAAATTCCCACACATTTACTTTGACATTAATACTGCGACATTTATTCACTATGCAATACTGCCGTGTCACACAGCCTGCCTTCTGTACTACAGGAGGTACTGAGAGGAGGAGTCTCGGGAGGCACAGTCAGTACAGGAATCACCAAGGGTTCATTCACACCAGATGCGCTAAGCAGTATGAGTGCATTTCTAATGGAAGAAGAAGGGGGGTGAAGAAGAAGGGGGGGGTGAAGAAGGGGGGGGGGTGAAGAAGAAGGGGGGGTGAAGAAGACGGGGGGGTGAAGAAGAAGATTCCTTATGAATGCAGTTCACACCAGTGCATTGCTTTTGCCAGAAAAATATTTTTTTTTTAGCATAGCACAATGCAACATGTTCACATGCATGAAAAATGAATGCACGCACATTACACTGCAAGGCATAAAAAAAATATATATATATGCAATTAATGCAAAATGCACACCAATGCGTTACAAAAAACAAAATGCGCATGCGGTAATGCATGCATTGTGGTATGAACGAACCCCCCCGACTGCAGGCACCTTGATACCCTTAGTCAAATCAAAAGTAAACCGCAGAGGAGATACTACAAAGCATGCAGAGAATCCAGGAAAGATGGCCAGCACTCACTTTTTACAAGCAAGCTTATATTGAATTGGATGGTTTTTAGCATGCTCTTTTCTTTTCTGACCCATCTTCACAATAAACTAATGAAAGGAGTGTTAACTACAGACACATACCTTCTTTCACAGGCTCAATAGGCTTCTGCTTACTGCTGCTCTTTTCAATGACGTATTTTACAGATTCTGCATCGCCCTCTTTTTCCTTCACAGATTTTTCCTCCTTCTGCCTTGTGGCCTCATCAGTCTTTCTTACATGTTCATTCTTCTCTGTCTTGGTTTCTTTTTTGTCGTCCTTCTTTTCAACTTTTTCAATGACCTCATTTTTTTTCTCCACTTTCTCAGCTGCTTTAGGTCGTTGCTCATCAACATCATTCACAATGTCTTTGCTTTGAGAAGAGCCAATGATTTCACTGACTACATTTTTATTTTCTTCCACAGGTGGTAAAATGTCAGTTGCATCTTCCTGCTTAACAACCTGCTCAACACTGTCACTGGGGATTTCAGGGACAGGTTTTTCATTGTCCTGGGTCTCTTCTGGAGGACGGTCTTTCTCCAGTGACGCATCTACATTCTGCTGTAGAAGTCTTCTGGACACTTTTTCTGCGTTTTTATGGTTTGCATTTTCTGTTAGGGCCCGGGCAGCTGTAGCTTCTTGATTTAGGGAACTTATGGTTTCCAAAATAGACATGGCATCATTCGCTACACTCGTGCTAGGTCCAATTGTAGAGATGGAACCTTTTGGGGAAAAAAACACAGAAGAATCAGATTTGGCACAAAACTTCCATGCATACAAACTCAAAACTGGATATGCATTTAAAAAAAAAATATTCTTATAGCTTTTGCACCTTCAGAGTTGGCAAAACGTTTACAAACAACTCCCCATGACAGCCTGGCACTTTGCATGGCTGGTGGATATCGATCCTGATTATCAGTGGGTACAATTCATCAATGACAATCAGGAACCAGAGTGGTCCCCATCATGTGATCACTAGATCAGCTCTGACATAGTAAATCACATGCAGGTTAACGCCTTTAACAAAAAAAAAAAAAAGTTCAGTCTGCATAAAATCTATACAGTACATGAAAAAAAAAAAATAGAATACATTTTAAAGTGTAGGGGGTTAACATTTAATAAGTATGCAAATTAGAATTACCCGACGCCGATTAACTTGTCCTGAGCATCTAAGCATCAATGGCCTCCAATCATGAAAGGGTTAAATAAGCATCCCACTTTCAAAGAAGAGGTAAAACCCCCTAAACTTCCATCCTGTTATTACAGATGGACCATGGTGTCCTACCAAGAGCCCCAATGATCAGCTACTTTTGAAGGCTCCATTCTATTCACAGCAATGCATTTATGCTTTTTGCAGAAATGCAGGGCATTTAAAAAAAAAAACAAAAACAAATCGCTGTTGATTATCCCAGGAGCTTTCTAAGCGATTAAGGATATTTTACGACATACGAGAACTGCGGTTAGAACTATTATAGTTTGTAATTGCCATTAGCAGACCTGTCCTATTATGGCTTAATGGATATGTGAAGTGAACTAGATTCAATCCCTGGAACAGACGATCCATGCCCTACAGAACGCTCTCCTACCATATGGTTACAGTGGGAGTACCTTTGATTCTCTGCCACCTTTTCACAAAACTCATGAGGGTTAAGAGCTGCCAGTTCCTACTCTCCTCTTCAGCTTAAAAGGTCCACCCAAAAATGGAACTTCCGCTTTAAAGGGATGGTGATCCTCTGACATGCCACATTTGGGGCACGCATACCCTCTTTTTAGAGGCACCCAGCTCCCACTTCCTCCCGGGGCTCCGCAAGGAATTTCACCCCTCCCTGCAATCTTCTGGGACACATCACAGACCCCAAAAGATTGCCCGGTCTTCCGGAAGTGCCATCATCCCCCGGCTCCCTGTGTGCTCGAGGTCCAGGAAACGTCGGTAACCACCGGCGCAACCTGCTCCACTACACCGGCGTTCAGCCACGGATGGACTCCCTCCCGGACTGTTCTCCCACAACTGACATGCCTGTTTTTAATCTACACTTGTGAGTACATATGCACTATTTGCTCATTAAAATTGATTAACTTACCACACTTAGTGGCACCTCTGTGCTTCTTTCCCCCTAGCCTTCAAGAATTTGCTTCTCATCACCACTGGGCTGCCTTAAAGTGCCTTATTATGGACTTTTTACAGTCACTTACTTGTAATTATTTTTCCCAAAAGTCCTTTTAAATTTTTTTAGGTATTTAATAGTCAGGTGGATCTTCACTGAGGCTGATGTAAGCTCCAACGTTTTCCCTATGTTTATCAGTTTGGTATGTACTGCTAGAGTTTTTTTTTTTCCCTTGGAAGGGTGCATGCAATAGGCACAGGGCCTGTCAACACTGTTCAGACAGAGGGCCAGGGGGTCTTGCTGCCTTACAGGAAAATCAGAGGAGAATGAAAACCCTCCTACAAGCTTTAACCAGACACTGATAGGAGGTCAGAAGACTGCTAAATGCTGCTGATAAAAAGTATTTAGCAGTTTAGCTTTACTAAAATAATTGTATTTCCATGTTCTGTGTACTATGGGAAACCAGATATAGTGAACGCAGGGTCTTGGGTTTAGTAACACTTTAAGACCTTTCATTTAATTTATTTCTGCTGACCTTTGTCTCATACCTAGATTTGCCGTTGGTCAAAATGAGTCCGATTAACAAAACCGTGCATAGTCATGTACTGTTTTATTGTTGACACACACACCACTTTTGATAATGTGCCCTTACATATGATGGAACATGACACTGATCGTATACCTTTTCTCTTTCTACACTATGTTTATAAATCATGAAAAAAACAAAAGATAAAAAAACATTAAAAACACCTCATGTAAGCCTAGACCATCCTTATTACCATTATAATTGCTAGCAGAGTTAAAGGGTTTCTAAAAGGCTGCTTGCTATGGGGCAGGAGGGAGGGCCAGGAGCTTGGGGGGGGATCTTGACTGCTCTGTGCAAAACCATTACACAAGCAGGTAATTAACATGTTTGTGATTTAAACAAAAAAACAAGACTTCAATATCACTTTAAAGCACATCATTTGGCATGATCATGTTTTTTAACGTTACACCCATACATAGGGTGAAACATGATTGTACCCCAACCACGACACTACCAGCTTGGAGTTTGCATCATCTCCCTGTGCCTGAAGGGTTTCCTCCAGGTACTCCGGTTTCCCCCCCACACTCCAAAGACATGCTGGTAGGTAAATTGGATCCTGTCTAAATTGGCCCTAGTATGTGTATGTATGCGAGTTAGGGACCTTAGATTCTAAGCTCCTTGAGGGCAGGGACTGATGTGAATATGCCATGTGTGAAGGGCTGCGTAGATTGACAGCGCTATACAAGTATCTGTAATAAATATACCCCATTCCCAAATCTCACACCCTTCCATTATCTGAACTGTATGCACCATCCACTAACAGGGATTGCCTGTCAGTCAAGATACTACAAGTCCCATCTGCCTCTGGGTAGCAAGGCTGTGAAGTTACTGCACTTTAGTCCATTGTTTATTTCCCCTGCCTGTATAAGGACCTGTGGCTAAAATTAATCAATGCAGAGGTCTGTGCACTGCACCCATGGCGCACTGATCACACTTGAAAATGCGCTGCAGGCTTAAATAAAAAATGTAATAAATGCCCATTTTTATAAATTCAATGTTGGTGCATTTGTTTATGTAAAGGTGGACTATGCCTGTAAAATGAAAGAAAAATAAAAGTACCAGTGTTAGAAACTGAAGATTCAAACTTCTCTTCAGTCTGCTCATGATTTGCACTGGCATCCTCCTTGTTATGTAGTGTAGCCAGAAAATCTTGTACAACTTTTTCCACTTGAGGTCTAAACGTGTGGTTTATCTTTGGATCCACCACCTGGGATATAATGCGGTCAATACCTGCTTCAAGCATTCCAGACCTGGAAAAAAAAAAAAAAAAAAAAAAAAAAGGTTACACATCTATTCTGTGTGTTGCAGTAATGATGGTAAATGCCACAAAACAGAGTTTTCAGATTATGACTAACATAACAATGGGTGTAGCGCCGAGACCTGTCAGTTGCACACAGTGGAGTGAGAGGAGAGTGGCCGCAGGTATGCAGAAACTAGCCAAGGAGCAGTACCAAGATAATGTGAGCATTTCATTTGAATGGAATTTTAATAAATATTTGGAGGTTTTATTTTTACTTTAAGCTACTGTCTGGGATTTTCCTTAGTTGATCATTTGGTGGAATAATGCTATTGTGGAGGGGGAACCACGTGTGATTCGGATAGGAATCACACTGCATTCCTGTTCATATTACATGCGATTCTTTGCAGTGCGATTGGAGCCAATTATTTTGAATGGCTCAAATCGCACTGCACCCACATGAAAAGAGCATGCACTTTGACCCCATTTTGGGTCCAGTGATGTTGTTACCACTGATGTCTGCCCTTCTCTATGCAATGAAGACAGAACATTTAAAAAAATAAATCACTGCACCGTGTTTTATTACTTCTCTCAAAAGCCCTCATCCTTGATGCAGGGAGAAGTCTGCTCTTAGAAGTTAGGCAAATATCCAAATGCATTGCTGAGTGGATGTCAGTCTGGAGAAGAGATTTCCTACTCTGTCTTCATTGGGTCATGCTATTAGTAACACTGTACAAGTTGACCTACGCAAGTAGAAACTGTCCCAAAAGTTAAGATCTGCCTGGATATTCTCCTGGGGGTTCCAATTAACCCATAGTAGTGAAAATATACAACTTGGAGGCTGTTTACCTCATGGATATCATGACATTCCTTTTCTGTGGCTTCTTCCCTCAACACTCCCCCCACAATGCACATTCACTCTACCCTGTGTTTTGTCTCCATTTCTTATTCCCTACAACTCCCGACCCCCCACCCTCCTCCTCCCCCCGCTGTCAGCTGATGTCTCAGACTGGAAAAAAAAAACGTTCATACCCCTTATATAGTACACTTCTTGCAAGTAGGAACGATAAATTATTACACATTTTTGGGCCTGCTCAAACATCTTTGAAACCAGTACAAGATGTCCAACTTTCTGCACATGACCTATAATTTCAGCTGCATGTGTTCCTCTTCCTCCTGTGTTCTGCCATGTACAAAGTCATAGCAGCACTGTGTCAGCTGTCTTTAGAAAGGATGATGCTACCTCCAGAGTGTGGATTTCTTCATTTGCAACCCACATTGCTTATCAACAGTGAGGGGAGTACAACTGTAAGCTCTTCAATTGCTTGGGCATCAAGAAGGCTAATTACCCAAGCCACCCCCATCAAATCATTCTCTGCAGCTATTACCTTTTGTACTCCCCACTCCGTCCCTTTAGAATGTAAGCTCTACGGGCAAGGCCCTCCTGAATGAATAAATAATTTGTATAGCGCTGCAATGCGAACTAAATCGCCTCAAGTACCTTTTGTATTGAACTGTACTGCAATTGTGTTGTCCCCCCTATACATTGTAAAGCGCTTCGTAAATTGTTGGCGCTATATAAAATTGTGTATAATAATAATAATAATAATAATATAATAAAAAAAATAAAAAGGAAGTCTTTCTGGCCAAATCTATTTTCCCCCATTTATTATTAATGGGACAAGGGTCTGTTCTCACAGGCTTGCTGCATTACAACTCAAGAAAAGATCATGCAGCAGTCAGACCAGACCATCAGCGAACATAAATGGTAACCAATAATGTACACTGAAAATGCAAAATACTGGAAATAAATGAAAAGCAAAATGGAGAGAAAAAAAAAAAATAAAAAAAAAAAAAAAGGCAGAATATAATTTTCTGTACAAGACGGGACTCACTTGAGCACCTGCTGCCTGATATTATTCCTCAGCTGATTCTTGTTCAGATGGGGGCTCCAGGTGTGATTTGCCAAGTGGTTAGATACAAAATTGTCAACTCGTTGTCTCAAATTTTGGTATGCAGGCTACAGGACATAAAAGCAAGAAGAGAGGATATTAAACCATTGTAATTATACAAGAGGCAAACTACTACATTTAGTTTCCAGCTGCAAGGTAAGACGACTGGTTTAAAAGAGCATTAGGAATCACAGCACGTTTAAAAATGTGATGGCTTAAAAAGGGTTAAGTTGGATAAGTCCAACGTCCTACTGACATTTTAATGCGTCTGGAAGGGACAGGTTGTGGCTGCCCACCTACTGCACCCGGCACCTTTGGAGCCATGCGTGTGTCCGCTCAACATCCCTTCAATCACCTGTCCTTTCCATGCTGCAGCACCCTGAAGTCTAGGGCCGAAACTTCTAATAGATTATGAAAATAGTCGTCAATTATTTTCATAACCGATTAGTTGGCCTGCATACAGAATGCATTATACGTTTACATATCAGGAACTACAGGGAAGCACACATACAGCTCAGTACACCGTCCATTTACATGACAGTAAGTGCCTGAGAACTTGTGAATGTGTGAAGAGCAATGCCTCATGGGACATGTAGTCCTGGGCAGGAAAAGGGTGGTTCCACAAATCAGAAGGTTTTTTTACCTTGCTATAGGGGCTCTCTATACTATACTTTGCAGCTTGCTATTGGGGCACTCTGAAGGCAGGAGCAGCCAGAAGCACCGATGGGGGACCCCAGAAGAGGAGAATCAGGGTTGCGCTGTGCAAAACCCATTAGGGCCCTTTCACACTGATGCGCTAAAAATAGCGCCTGCAAAGCGCCCTGAAAGAGCCGCTCAATGCACTCCAGTGTGAAAGCCCTGAGGGCTTTCACACTGGAGCGGTGCGCTTGTAGGACGCTGAAAAAAGTCCTGCAAGCCGCATCTTTGGAGCCTGCAGCTGCGCTTTGAACCCTTTTTCGGGCGCTAAAACTGCCCCGCTAGCAGCCGAAAAGCGCCGTGAGTGAAATGAAGTGAAGTGAAGTGAAGTGAAATGGCAGCAGCTTTAGCTGCCCACAGTCAAAATGGTTGCAGCCAGACTCAGCGGAGGGAGATTTCTGCAGCATATTTGGCAAGTACAGAATTACAGTATACATAAAATATTCAGTGGTTGGAGGGAGGCTTCAGAATGGCAAAGATGTTTTTATTACAAAATTATGTGAGCAGACTGCAGTTCCTCTTTATTATAAAAGATTTATATATCCCTTCCACCCTTCATATCCGACTCGATGACAGACAAGACGACATTATCGGCTCTTTTTGTACTATATAGGGCCAATTTTAGTTTTTTTAACCCCATTATGAATGGTGATACAAAAAAAAAAAAAAAAATAAAACATGCTGCTGCTACTAAATGTCTTATGCCGCGTACACGGCCAGTCTTTCCATCGGAATGAACTCTGATGGACTTTGACAGAATTGCAACGGAGTTCCGCTGAAAACGGACTTGCCTACACACAATCACACCAAAGTCAGACCGTCTAGAATGTGGTGGATGTAAAAAACGTATGACGGGATTAGAAAAAAGGAAGTTCAGTAGCTGCTGTCTCATACTTACTTTAGAGCATGCGTCGTTTCTGGTCCGTCGGAACAGCAGACAGAGGAGCGGTTTTCGATAGGAACTCGTTCCGGCGGAAAGATTTGAAACATGTTCTATTTCTAGGTCCGTCAGAATTTTTGAAATAAAAAAGTCTGATGAAGCCCACACACGATCGGAATGTCCGACAGACCTTTTCTGCCGATCGTGTGTACGCGGCATTAGGCCTGGTTCACACCTATGCATTTTTGGTGCTTTTTGCAGAAACGCACTACAGTTCCCTATGGGATGCGCTCACATCTATGCTTTTTTCAGCCGCTGGGTATTTGGAAAGGATCATTGGGCTTTCACGCAAAAAAAGGTGCTTTTTAATAGGCTTTAATGGAGAAGCTGCAGAAAAGCATGTAGTGTATGTTTGCCAAGATTTGTGCTTTTTAATCTTCAACAACAAATTGACAAAAAAAAAAAACGTAAAAAAATAAAGCAAAAACGCAAATCAAAGCAAAATCCTGTGTGCGAAAAACGCAAAATGCACAGCAGAAACGGATCAAAAGCAAACTGCATAGGTGTGAACCAAGCTTTATGCTGGCCATAAATGTATCGATTATATGGATGAGAATATTCATACGAAAAATCTTTGTACATTTGCTGAATGAAAGAATGTTTGAAAATGTCACTTGCTTTGAACTAGGGCTGCACCGATACTGGTATCGTTGCTGATACTAAGCATTTTCACGAGTATCGTTACTCGTGCAAAAGCGCCGATATCTTCAGGTTTCCCCCGCTGACAGATGAAATGTATACAAAAAAAATGCAGGCAATCGTTGGCCGTTAAGGAGTGGGGCCACTGTGTCCTTAACAAACAATGTTTCAGCCAGTGGGATTTCCCTTCCCTGCAGTGGCACCGCCCCTCCAGCGCCAGCCACACCCCTCCCCCTTAGCTCCTTTTGTTGCATCCTATGGGCGATGTGCTTCTCCTCCTCAGGCGGCTGCCAGGTGACTAGTGTGTCCTGCACTGAGCCAGGCTTTGCTTCCCCCCCACATCTGATGACTTTCCCCAAGTGTCTCAGCTGCTGCAGAACTTCTTGGAGGGGGGAGGGAATATCTGCTGGGTGTTTTAGTGCAGTGATTGGTAGCTGTGGGGTTCCCAAAATAATAACACCCCTCCCTAAACAATAACAACCCCTTCCAAAAAAGGTATTAATATATACATTTTATTGGCGAGTACTTGAGGAAAAGTATCTAACTGTACTAGGTCTTAAAAAAACTGGTATAAGTGCATCCCTACCTACGTTGTTTTAAAATGAATGTAATCCCTGAACAAAAGCCACATACACTGTCTGAAAATTCCTTTGACCAAGAAGTTGTCTATTCTGCACCTTGAATTTTCCCCGTCACTGTGTTTGAAAAGGAACATCAATTTGACCCCACTAAACGATTAGAAGATTGAACAAACTTTCTTAAAAATTTAAAAAAAAATTTGAAGGAAGACATGGTTTGTGTATGGCCAGCATAAGTGACAGCAGGCACAGGGAGCTTTTATCAAGCCACCTGCCTATGACAAGGGAGTCTGTCATACATACAGTTCTGTGTAAAAAAAAAAAAAAAAAAAAAAAATCAATTTTTTTTTTCTTCTTTAAATAAAAAAATTTGATCCGAGTTTGATGATCTTTACTAGATGCAACCTCTAAAAGAAGAAAAAAAAAAAAAAAAAACAAGAAGAAGGGGTATATACAGTATCACTTCTGTCCGTTATTCTCAGAGTGAATTAGAGATTTTGCTCCCCAACCATATAGTTGCTTATTTAGATTTACCACTGCATAAAGATATTTAGAAATAGACGGCCTTTTTTTTTTTCTTAAAACGTTACATATTAAATTATACAGCACACTTTTTTTTAAAGTCATTAACAGATTAATCAAAACAATTATGAAAATAGTTAGTTTCAGCCCTACTGAATTCCATTTCTAACCAAGTGATCCGGGATGTCACAAAACTGGAGAACTCAGACATGTAACCCGCTCCTGTGATGGCTGGACCGACAAAAAGTCTAAAGCGAGAGACACAGGAGTGGGTCACCAATAGGAAAATGGTATGGGATATACACGCACCGGGATGTGCCCGCTATTCCACATTAGTTGCATTTTAATGACATATTTCCAACAAAAGATTTACTTTAATATTACCAGCTGTCCTCAAACCTGGACTGGCCACATATGCTCACTAGGCTGCAATCCTCAGGATTCCACAAAGACAGCCACACAACATCAGAACATAGGCCCCAAAAAGGTGGAGAAGGAGGACAGGGCTTACTGGCCAGGGGATGAAGCCCCTACAACGAACAGGGGCCGCAATTCTGGAAAGAAAGGGAGAACCGTCTGATCCAGGTGGAAGGCCAAGGCAACACAAAGCAGATGGATCTGCCTCAAGACCGGGTCTACTGACCAACTGACCATCCGGTCAGGATAAACAACAAATGACACTGAGGGATGGGAGGAGGCGGGGGGGGGGTTTGTTGGAAGAGGGTTTTCACTGTACTGGCTTGTCTTTTCTATAGGAGGGAGAAGCCAATCATCTCAGGTTGCTGCCCCAGAAGAGGATTTAGGGAAATCTACACTCATCTTGTTTAATCCTGAAACACATCTTAGGTCATTAGACACTTAGTGAAGCATGCATGTCCTACAAACACCACCTTTCACTTATACAATATTTCCAGAACGGCTAGTAAGTCACATGATGAAATACACCATGGGGTCTACTTATAAAAACAAACATTCATTGGATGAATGACACTTTCACGTAGCCTAGAAGAATTTTCCCACATTTTCTGTAACAGAATTCCTATTGTCAGCTCCATCTAATGGCCAAAATACAGTACAGTTCTCTGCATTACCTCAATGAGAAAATATACAGAATTCTGGCCATTAGATGAAGCCGACGATCATAGGACTACCTATACTTACCTTCACTTCAGGGAAGTCAGCAGCTGGCATCTTCAGGCAGCCAGCTACTGGGTACATATTGCTGGCCATTTTCACCAGCTGAGCTGAGGTCACTCCCACACATGCTTAGGAGTTCATTCATCTTGAAATTTCTTCCTGAAATTGTACAATGAGCTATTCAGTGTACAGGGGCAGAAAGAAAAAGCAAGTAACTTTTAAATGCAGAAGAGACATATTGTGTTTCTTCTGCATTAAAAATCCTGCCTGTTCACCAACTTTATATTTTTTTCCCTAAAGTTGCACTTTAATTACTTGCTGCCCGTGCTATAGGCGAAAGACTGCTACAGCATGGGCTTTAATTGCAGGGAGAGCGTCCATGAGCTGCCTGGGCGTCCTTGCAGGTCACTGAGTCTATGAGACTCAGCTGATCGGAGTAAGGGGCCAATCCTGGCCCCTTACTACGTGATCAGCTTATCACGTGATAAATACAGAAGATTAGTAATCTGTATCCCCCCCCCCCCACCTCACGCTGTCAGCGAAAGACAGAGCCGATCACCGGCTTCTGTCAGAAGCACATCAGCACCTCAGAGAGCCGCGGCTGCCTCTTCAGTGCCACCTACCAGTGCCCACCATTGAAGGAGAAAAATTACCTGTTTTCGACTTTGAAACAGATTGGCTTGTTTTTTTTTTTCAGAATTTTTGGTATTTTTTTAGCAAAAAATAAAAAACCCAGCAGTGAATACCACCAAAAGAAAGCTCTACTACAATGTTGAATGACCGTGCAATTGTCAAAGTGCGACAGCACTGAAAGCTGAAAATTGGTCTGGGCAGGAAGGGGGGTTTAAGTGGCCAGTAGGCAAGGGGTTAAAGTAGGATTATGTTTAATACAGTAAAACCTTGGTTTGAAAACATTTTGCAAGACAAGCAACATTTTTTTTTCATAAATTTTGACTTGGTATACAAGTGATGTCTTGATATACAAGTAGCATCATGTCACAACTGAGTATAAGAGAGGCGCCTCCAAGTGTAGCAATATGGTTACATTTAACCATTTTAAGACCGGGCCTCTTTGAGATGTGGCGTTTAAAAACATTTTTTTTTTTTTTGCAAATTCTTTTGCAACAAAATATTTTCGTTGCAATACTTTGTCACACCGTATTGGCGCAGCGGTCTTACAAGCGCACTTTTTTTTTTTAAATACACTTTTTTGCATTAAAAAAATAACAGTAAAATTACCCCAATTTTTTTTTATATTGTGAAAGATAATGTTACGCTGAGTAAATTTATACCCAACATGTCTCGCTTCAAAATTGCTCGTGGAACGGCGACAAACTTTTACCCTTAAAAATCTCCATAGGCGACATTTAAAAAAAAAAAAAATAAAATAAAATTCTACAGGTTGCATGTTTTTCCACACAGAGGGGGTCTAGGGCTAGAATTATTGCTCTCGCTCTACCGATCGTGACGATACCTCACATGTGTGGTTTGAACACTGTTTTCACATGCGAGCGCTACTCACATACGAGTTCGCTTCTGCACGCAAGCTCAGTGGGACGGGGCCCGTTGAAATTTTTTATTTTTAGCTAATTTTACCAGTGTAAAAAGTGTCACTTTTATTCCTATTACAAGGAATGTACACATCTCTTGTAATAGAAAAAAAAGCATGACAGGACCTCTTAAATATGAGATCTGGGGTCAAAATGACCTCAGATCTCATATTTACACTAAAATGCAATAAAAAAAAAAAAAAAAAAAAATAAAAAAACCACACACACACACTCCTATTAATGAAAATGCAGTATGGTATTAGTTGTCATCATCTTAGCTCTTACCCTGGACTGAATGGCATGTTATTAAAGTCATCACTTCTGTGTGAAAACAGATGATATGGACTGGGATTTGGTTTTAGCAATTTCCCAAATCCCCCTGCTTCCGACCTCCCATGACCAATGATAAAACACCAGTCAGTAGTTCAGTTTTCTTGCTTTTATTTGCAGAGTAAACTGAGTTATCAATGAGAAGGGTATGAGATGCCCCAATGTATTTCAGTGTAGGGTATCATCCATGGTTGTGGCCTTTGTAACTGGACTTTCCCTGTGTAATCCCCTCGAGACCATTACGTCTTGTGCAATTTGTTTCCCCATTCAGTGCTTCCAAGTTGAACAAAAGGGATCACTCTGAATAATTCCTCTGACTGAAACAAGTTCTCTGGTTATGAATCTCAGAGTCAAAGGCCTGTACTGCTCATCTTCCTTGACTCCCCTCAGTCTTTGGAAGATACTGTCAGTTGCTGTTCATACTGTGTTCCGTAGCAACACAGCATGCTGCTCTTCTCGCTCTTGCTTCTTAACGTTACACTGACCTTTCTCTCTTGATCAAAGTTCTGTGTTCCCCGGTCACAGAAAGTTGATACTTTGGTCTACTTCATCCACTTTACTCCTACTTCTCCCACACACGGCACATCCCTACATATGGGGGGGGGGGTGTGTGCCGTGTGTGGGAGAAGTAGGAGTAAAGTGGATGAAGTAGACCGAAGTATCAACTTTCTGTGACCGGGGAACACAGAACTTTGATCAAGAGAGAAAGGTCAGTGCAACATTAAGAAGCAAGAGCGAGAAGAGCAGCATGCTGTGTTGCTACGGAGTTCGAGCCTATCTTATATGAAAGACCTCCCTCTGCTCAAGCAAGTGGATAGGTCAGAACTCACATGAGCTGCCTGCCACTCAGGTCCCAAGCTCAACCTCCCCTCCAGAAAAATCCTTCTGCAAGCAGAGGAGGTATCTATGAGCCCAAACCTAGGTGGCCACACCCCCCTGCTATACTGACACTCCTACTCCCAAATCAAAACAACCAGGCCTGCCCGAAATCACAGGCCTGGCTAAATTTACCTGAATCTGCATTCTGTCACTAAATACTTCTCAATCACCTACCTTTAGGTAGTGACCGCTACTTATATATCTCACACACACACACACACACACACACACACACACACACACACACACACACACGGACCCAGTGCCACCCTACACCTCTTACAGAGATCCATGCCACCACACAGGGCAGGGGCTGCTCTGAACCATGCCACATGCAGGGGACACCAAATGCAAGGGCTACCTCCCATTCAGGGGACACCCTACATGCACAGCCCACTGCACATAGGAGGGCTACACTACATGCACAGGCCTCCTCACATGCAAGGGTCACCCAACACACAGGGACACCCTACATGCACAGGTGACCCCGCATAGAGGGGGGGGACACACACTACAAGCAGGGGGCACCCCAAACATACAGGGTCCATGTGCCATCAGCAGATGATATGAGGCTGCTGTGGGGAGTGTAATGATAAGACATGAAGTGTGTACACAGCACAGACAAGGGGGAGATGAAGATGTGTGCCCCTCCCCCATACAGAAAGAGGGGGGTACAGACTGACAGGGCTCAGTAACTCAAGTGAGAAATATCCCCACACAATCCAAGCTCCACGTGGAGGATGTCCGGAGCCCCCAGCCCGGCTTAGTGCCCGCTCCTCCCGCTCTCCCCCATCACACACACACTGGCAGGCACTGCCCCCTCCTCACCTTGGTGTCCACATCAGCCAGACAGTCCCGGCGGAACTGGTCGAACAGTCCTTGGCTTTTCAGGTGATTGACGATCAGAGACACCAGTTTAGGATCCCCGGGCGGCAGATTGGCCATACTGTGCAGAGATGCCCCGGGCTCATTACCCAAAACAAACGCAGCCGCGACACCTGACCCGGAAACACTGGGGGATTGTGGGAGCGAGCGGGTCCCAGGCAAGAGTGGCCGGGAGACGTGAAAGGAGGGAGAGTGTTCTGCGAGGAGCTCCCTCTACAGGCACAGCTTGAAATATCATGCTTCTTACCATTGGTGCCATACGTTTTACTTTCCTTTATGCAACTATGAAATATATGCGAGTTGAAACCATGACCTCCAGAAGATTCACCCCCAGTCAGGCCATTTTTTGCAATACAGCACTGCATTACTTTAACTGACAGACAATTCCCGGTCGTGCGACACCATACCCAAATACAATTTATATAATTTTATTCCCACAAATAGAGCTTTTGGTGGCAGTTTTTATTTTTGGCACTATAAAACAAAAAATATAAATAAAAATGACCAACAATTTTGAAAAAATATATAATTTTTTACTTTCTGCTAGAATACACACATTATCTCACAAAAGTGAGTACACCCCTCACATTTTTGTAAATATTTTATTCTATCTTTTCATGTGACAACACTGAAGAAATTACACTTTGCTACAATGTAAAGTAGTGAGTGTACAGCTTGTATAACAGTGTAAATTTGCTGTCCCCTCAAAATAACTCAAACACACAACCAACAAAAGTGAGTACACCCCTAAGTGAAAATGTCCAACTTTAGCCCAAAGTGCCAATATTTTGTGTGGCCCCCATTATTTTCCAGCACTGCCTTAACCCTCTTGGGCATGGAGTTCACCAGAGCTTCACATGTTGCCACTGGAGTCCTCTTCCACTCCTCCATGACGACAGAGCTGGTGGATGTTAGAGACCTTGCGCTTCTCCACCTTCTGTTTAAGGATGCCCCACAGATGCTCAATAGGGTTTAGGTCTGGAGACATGCTTGGCCAATCCATCATCTTTACCCTCAGCTTCTTTAGCAAGTAAGTGGTTGTCATGTTGGAATACTGCCCTGCAGCCCAGTCTCCGAAGGGAGAGGATCAAACTCTGCTTCAGTATGTCACAGTACATGTTGGCATTCATGGTTCCCTCAATAAACTGTAGCTCCCCAGTGCTGGCAGCACTCAGCCCCAGACCATGACATTCCCACCACCATGCTTGACTGTAGGCAAGACACACTTGTCTTTGTACTCCTTCCAGTAATCCATGTCCTTAGTCTGATTGTCTTCAGCAAACTGATTGCGTTTTCTTGTGCATTGAGCTTCCTTCGACGACAGCCATGCAGACCAATTTGATGCAGCGTATGGTCTGAGCACTGACAGGCTGACCCCCCACCTCTTCAACCTTTGCAGCAATGCTGGCAGCACTCATGCGTCCATTTCCCAAAGACAACCTCTGGATATGACGCTGAGCACGTGCATTCAACTTCTTTGGTCGACCATGGTGAGGCCTGTTCTGAGTGGAACCTGTCCTGTCAAACCGCTGTATGGTCTTGGCCCCCGTGCTGTAGATCAGTTTCAGGGTCTTGGCAATCTTCTTATAGCCTAGGCCATCCTTATGCGGAAAACAAACAAAAAAAAAAAAAAAAACAGACAAGGCCAGCTCCATCCCTACAAATAAGACTATAGTGACGGACCTAGAAATAGAACATGTTCTAAATATTTCCGACTGAACCAATTCCTATCGGGAAAACCGCTCGCCTGTATGCTGTTCCAACGGACCAAAAACGATGCATGCTCTGAAGCAAGCGCGAGATGGAAGCTATTGGCTACTGGCTATTGAACTTCCTTTTTCTAGTCCCGTCGTACGTGTTGTACGTCACCGTGTTCTTGACAGTCGGACTTTGGTGTGATCGTGTGTAGGCAAGACAGTTTCAGTGGAACTCCGTCGGAACTCTGTCGGGAAAACCTTCGGAGTTTATTCCGATGGGAAAACCGGTCATGTGTCCGATTTGTCCACCGCAATATCGCAGTCCCTGATGGCTGTCTTTACTAGTAAAAAAAAAAAAAAAATGTCCCCGGATTTCATTTAAAAAATCTGGTCACCTTAGCCTAAAGGACTGCTGGAGTGTGCAACTCACAAGTGGAGATTGTCACATGGACAGCTGCCTGTGCTGCTTTTTTGTTTGTTTCTTTGCAGACCAGGCTGGCCTGCCACCCTGACTCATGCCATATGGACTGTCCCCTCTGATGACCTTGGGTGAAGCCTAGGTCTGAACACTTACCCTTTTTTTTGCCAAGAGCCTGATGACTAAGGAGGGGTTCCCCTTAACAGAGACTCTAAAAGCAAAAACATTGTGCTGTTTCTGCCAGCAGGTTCTCTAACCCCCTGCTGCCAGAAAAAAAATAACAAAATAAAAAAAAGAAAAAATGTGTGGACCATAACCCCCTGCTGACAGTGGTAGGATTTTTTACTCAGTTTTGCAGGTGCCATTGTGAGCGGATGCTCACCCTGCCATCTTTGGACAACATTTTCCAGCTGGCAGAGGGCTTACCTTGAGGGGGGGGGGGGGGGGGGGGGGGGGGGTGCTCTGGTCCTTTGTGTACAGTTTTTGTTGATACTGTGTATGTTAGAAAAAGACTACGAGGAGAAACCAATCAGAAGTATATAGCTGGCAATCCTTGCTGCCACATCCCAAATAAAGAGAAACTTTAAAAATGAGGTGCCCCAGGGATTTTATGGGCAAGGAAGGTGAGCCAGAATGAAAAGGAGTAATATCGTAAAAAAGTAAAAATGTTATTAAATATACATACACACACACACACACACACACACACACACACACACGTATGTATATTTAATAACATTTTTACGATATTACTCCTTTTCATTCTGGCTCGCCTTCCTTGCCCATAAAATCCCTGGGGCACCTCATTTTTAAAGTTTCTCTTTATTTGTACACCTAAATTAGGTTTTATTAGGTACAAAAACAAAAACAATGCATTTGAACATGGTCGAATAGAACAGCAACTGAATACTGGAACACACTAACCTAAAAAAAATAAAAATAAAAAAATAAAAATAAAAGGTTACAGTAAATGTGTGGTCACAGATGATCCCAACATGTTTCTGTTTGAGATTGAAGGTGTAAGTAATAAATTCCTTCTTCAGGGTTTTTTTTTTTTTTAAACAGGCTTTTTGTTCTATTCGAAAAAGTGTGCATAAAGAAAAAAAAAAAAAAAAAAAAACACATAAATAAATATAAATGCATATGACTACAGCAGGTAAACAGCAAAATATCTATTTGCGGGACATGGGAATACATCATACTCACAGAGGATCATGTTCTTAGAAATACAATACAAATCAGAAGTTCACAAATAGGAGGGGATTGCATCTCTGCATTCGCTCAGTTACATAGTTAGTCAGGTTGAAAAAAAGACAAGTCCATCCAGTTCAACCGCAAAAAAAAAAAAAAAACCCCCACACACACACTATATCATACAATCCCATATACCCAATTCTATACCCACAGTTGATCTAGAGGAAGGTGAAAAACCCCGGCAAAGCATGATCAAATTTTCTAAAGCAGGGGAAAAAAAAAAAAAAAAAAAAATCCTTCCTGATCCCCCGAGAGGCAATCGGATTTTCCCCGGATCAACTTTACCTATAAATGTTAGTACCCAGTTATATTATGTACATTTAGGAAAGTATCCAGGCCTTTCTTAAAGCAATTTACTGAGTTAGCCAGAACCACCTCTGGAGGGAGTCTATTCCACATTTTCACAGCTCTTACTGTGAAGAAACCTTTCCGTATTTGGAGATGAAATCTCTTTTCCTCTAGACGTAAAGAGTGCCCCCTTGTCCTCTTTGTTGACTGTAAAGTGAATAACTCAACACCAAGTTCACTATATGGACCCCTTATATATTTATACATGTTGATCATATACCCCCTTAATCTCCTCTTATTAAGGGTGAATAAATTCAGTTCCTCTAATCTTTCCTCATAGCTGAGCTCCTCCATGCCTCTTATCAGTTTGGTTGCCCTTCTCTGCACTTTCTCCAGTTCCGATATCCTTTGAGAACTGGTGCCCAAAAAACTGAAACGTATATTCCAGATGAGGTCTTACTAAATGATTTGAACAGAGGAAAAATGATATCTCTCTCTCTCTGGAGTCCATACCTCTCTTAATACAAGAAAGGACTTTGCTTGCTTTGGAAACCGCAGCTTGGCATTGCATGCCATTATTGAGCTCATGATCTACCAAAACCCCCAGATCCTTCACTGTGGCTCTCCCCAGTATATATTATGCATGCATATTCTTAGCCCCCCCCCCAGGTGCATAACTTTACATTTATCAACATTAAACCTCATCTGCCACAGTTGCATGAGGGACTCTGGAAACCATGAGTGAGTCTGCAATAATGCGTCTCACATTCACCAAGGGTGATGGAATTCCTAAGAGGCCTTTGTGTGTAAAATAGTACATGCCGAGCAGCCTTGCAGCTTCACCTTGGCCAGAAAACGCACAGAGATTTTTTTTCCCGCAGAGATCACCACAAGATGGAAAACCAATCTGACATAAAATTTTATATATATATATATATATATATATATATATATATATATATATATATATATATATATATATATATATATAATCATGGTATCAGATCATGGGTGAAAAATGAACACACAACTACTTGGAAATAACGAATAAGGCTTGATTCACATCTATGCATGTTGCTTTTGAGCGTTTCTGCGGTGCTTGCCGCATTTTTGGACACACATTTTTACCGCAATTTTTTTATTACATTTTTTACACTGTGGTTGCTTAGCAACCAGACCAGCTATATACAGTGTAAAAAATAAAAACGCAAATCACAGTAAAAACGCCGTAACGCGTTTTGTATGCGGGTCCATTGACTTTTATTACATGCAAAACACTGCATTTTGCATGGAAAAAGAGTCCCAGACCCTTTCCAAAAACGCAGAGGCACAAAAATGCATTGATGTGAACATGTTCAATAGGAACCCATGTTAAAAAATGTCCCTGCATTCCTGCGAAATGCATCAAAAAAACGCATTAGTGTGAATCAAGCCTAATGGGCAAGTATGTATATAGTCGCTGCTAAGCTGTGTAGTATCTTGCTATTGTATAGTAATCCAGTAATCTTTGACAAACAAGCAACGATAACATTCCTCTGGGTTTGAAAAGTGAGCAGAAAAAAATCATCAGCAAATGAAGCCAAAAGCACTCACCTCTTTCTATAGTATTATAAGAGTGGCTGGTGCAGAGCTTACTGTGAGCCTGACTGTGCAGCTAAAAAGTGTTTGGACTTAACCTGTTGGGTAAGGAGCTGTGCAAAGTTATCCACCCATCCAACCAGGTGTATAAATCAATAGATGGGAGTGTTTAGGGCGGTGATTGTCGTACCCATTAGAATAAATGAGGCCTAACCCATTCATGTCAGAGAGGTATTGCATGAGTGATCTTTCGGCTTAAGCAACGTCCGACGTGGCCGAGTCATAAGGCGCGATGATGCCAGACGCCGACAGAGCCGCCGACACAACACATGGGTGATCAGTGCTTGTCTGATGGAAGGAGACATGCACACATGCCCGGGACATAGGCCATCGCTAGGCAGGCGGAGGTGCGCTGTAGCCCAAAAATATTGGCCCCGAAGTGCAAGCAAAGCATTAGGGGGCCCCTGTGTGCCGGAGAGTCTCAATGCCTTAGGAGGCCAAGGAGAAACAGTATGTCCAAGGCACCCACATTGAGTGTGAATTGTAAATAAAAAGTTTTTTTAGAGTAGTTTGTCGTAGAGCAAAGATTGCAGAGACTGGAGCCACCGCCTGTACATCAAGAGAAATTTCATGACATCATGGAACCATAAAACAAGTAGAAGGTATAGTTTAGAGAACTAAGTCATAAAATAGGAAAAAGTTACTAAATAAAGAAGTAAACTGAATTTTTTTTTAACATTACAAATGGTAGAAATGTTGTGTTAACACAATAAATACAGAGGAAACAGAAAGAGGTTGACGGTGCAGACCCTGTGTATGTTAGCTGCAGGGACCTGTAGCCAGAATGTATATAATGTGGTGTGTGTGTGTGTGTATATATATATATATATATATATATATATATATATATATATATACACCTCACCTCGAGGCGATTCAGTTCGCAGTTGCAGCGCTATACAAGTCATTCATTCATATATGTATAGCTTTTTAACCACTTAATCCCCAGACAATTTCGCTGGCAAAAGACCAGAGCTGAAAAGACCAGGGCGATTCGGCACTGCGTCGCTTTAACTGACAATTGCGCGGCCGCGCGACATGGCACCCAAACTTTTTTCCCACAAATAGAGCTTTCTTTTGGTGGTATTTGATCACCTCTGCGGTTTTTAATTTTTTGCGCTATAAACAAAAAAAGAGCGACAATTTTGAAAAAAAAGCAATATTTTTTACTTTTTGCTATAATAAATATCTCCAAAAAATATATAAAAATTTTTTTTTCCCCTCAGTTAAGGCCGATACGTATTCTTCTACATATTTTTGGTAAAAAAAATAGCAATAAGCGTTTTTTGATTGGTTTGCACAAAAAGTTATAGCGTCTACAAAATAGGGGATAGTTTTATGGCATTTTTAATAATAATTTTTTTTCACTAGTAACGGTGGCGATCTGCAATTTTTATCGTGACTGCAACATTATGGCGGAAACATCGGACAATTTTGGGACATTTTTGGGACCATTGTCATTTTTACAGCGATCAGTGCGATTAAATTGCAGTGATTACTGGAAAAATTGACACTGGCAGTGAAGGTGTTAACTACTAGGTGGCGCTTTAGGGGTTAAGTGTGTCCTGGGGAGTGTTTCTAACTGTAGGGGGGTGGGTTGTGTTTGACACTACACTGATCGCCGCTCCCAATCACAGGGAACAGAGATCAGTGACAGCGTCACTAGGCAGGATGGGGAGATGCTTGTTTACTTTTTTTTTTGAAAATTTTTGTTTATTATCATTTTTACAACACATACAGTACAACGTGTACCAAAATCCCCCCTCCCTCCCACTCCCTCCCCCCCTAACCCTTGTGCAGCCTTTCAACTGTTACCAAATCACATTTCATGCTCATAACTGTATAAAACATGAAAAAACATTTTGTTTTCCAGGGGTCAATGGTGCACCCAATCATCGCACAGTCAAATAATTATCTATTCAGGATTACATCATCTCTTTACCCAATACATAGTGTTTGTTAAAGCACACCCCCAACATAGCAGGTTAATTCAAAGTGTCCTTGGCATCCTGCCAACATCGCCACACTTTCTCGAATTTTTTAGGACAACCCCTACTCAAGTATGTTGCTTTGTAAAAAGGTAGTGCTTTATTAATTATGCCTTTCCAGTAGGACACTGTGAGCGGTTCAGGTTTTTTCCAACACAATAAAATAGCTTTACGTGCGTAGAACAGGGAGAGAGAAATCATAGTTCTTTGCGGCGCCAACTCCTCCACCAGACTGAGCAGACAGACTGCAATCGTAACAGGAATCGGCACCGAAAGTACTGTCTGTATAGTGCGTGTTACCCTTTTCCAGAACTCTTTAATCGGCTGGCACTGCTAAAATATGTGGTCAAAATCAGCATGGCTATCTGTGCAGCGCCAGCATTCTGCTGTACCTGTGCCATATATCCCAGCTATCCTTGCAGGGGTATAGTATACCCTGTGTAGTATTTTAAATTGAATGAGCCTATCTCTGGCCGATACCAGAGTCTGGAACGGGTGATCCCACATATCATCCCAATCTTCCCCCCCAAAATCTGTTACTAATGCACTCCATGTGTCTCTGAATTTGTTGAGCATTTTTGGCCTTTCCACTAATAGTTCTTTGTAAACTGTTGATAGCGGTTTTTGTAAGTCCTCAGCCCTCAGCATGTTCTCTAATGGAGATGCGCTTAGCTACAGTGTGTCAGAACTGAACTGAGTAAGAAAAGCGTGTTTTAACTGGAGGTATCAAAATAGATACCAATTAGAGAGATTGTATTTATCTTTAAGTTGGTCAAACGTGAGTAATTTGTTTCCCCCCACAATATGCTTCAGTTGTTTAATGCCAACCCTTGCCCATATCACTGGGTCATGGATTGCACCAAAGTGTGTTAGTCTAGGGTTGAACCAGAGGGGAGTGTCCTGTGACCAGCTCCCAATTTCAGTTTTCATCAAGATGTGCCTTGTCCCACACGCGTACAGTGACACGCATCGAGGCAGTCAAAGATGGGGAGGCTTGGGGTCCCCTGTATATTAAGTAAGATAGGCTCTCATACGATCCCATAAGAGCTGCCTCTAGTACTGTTGCTGAATCCCCATCATCCCTTGTCAACCAGCGTCTAGTAATCACCATTTGTCTGGCTATAAAATATTTGAAGCGATCCGGTAGCGCAAGTCCACCTTGGCCCCAGGGGTTCCTGTAAAGTACGGAGACCAATTCTGGGGTGTGCAGTGGCCCATAGGAAGGAGCTAATTAGGCTATTCACCCTCCTAAAAAATGAACAGGGGATCCAAATTGGTGTGTTCCGTAAGAAATACAAGAAAACTGGGAGAATCTTCATTTTAAGTAAGTTGACCCTTCCAATCAGGGACAATGGCAGATGTCTCAACGCATCAAGCTGCAATTTGACCTTAGCCAATAAGGGGAGTCGATTTAGGGACATCAAATCACCAACCTTGGGTGATATTCGTATGCCTAGGTACTTGAACTCCGGCACCCATGCAATGGGGACCCATTTTGTAGCCAAGGCCTGGGCGTCTGCGTCAATAGCCATCACATTGGATTTCTCCCAGTTAACTCGCAGTCCCGAAAATGTGGCAAATTTGTCTAGTATGTCAACACTGCCTCTAGTGACGACCCTGCGTCTTGCAAAAAGAGGAGCATGTCATCTGCGTAGAGTGCAATGCATTCCCGAATACCACCCACCTCTAAAGCTCCCACGTCAGGTGACTTTCTCAGAGCTATAGGCAAGGGTTCTATCGCTAGTGCAAATAAGGATGGCGACAACGGGCATCCCTGATGTGTACCTCTACCTACTGGTAATTGGGAGGAGACCGAGGTGCCCAGCTTTATGGCCGCTTGGGGTTTACTGTATAGTAGTGAGATCCAGGTCATAAAAACGTCCCCAAACCCCATGTGGCGCAGTACTGCCAGCATATAAGTCCAGTCCACAGAATCAAAAGCTTTGGCCATGTCGAGGGACACTACCACCCTAGTCCCCATCTTATCATGGTCAATCTGCAAGTGAGCAAACAGTCTGCGTAAGTTAGTGTCTGTAGATTTTTGAGGTATGAAACCTGTCTGATCTACAGTATGTCTACTAGAGTAGTAATAACTTGGGAAAGTCTTGTAGCTAGTACCTTCGTTAAAATTTTTAGGTCCTGATTTAACATTGCTATGGGACTATATGAGGAGCAGGTTAAAGAATCCTTGCCTGGTTTTGGCAATAGAATCACCTGTGCCTCTAACAATGAGTCTGGGAGGCATTTGTGTTTGAGACAATAGTAAAACAGGGCTCTCAGTCTGGGAACTAACTCCTCCATGTGTAGCCTATACCACTCAATACAAAAACCGTCTGGTCCAGGTGATTTGTGAGGGAAAGCCCTAATGGCCACTTCAATTTCTTTTTCCGTTATGTCAGTCTCCAAAAAGTCCCGTCTATCCGTCTCAGACAGCACCGGAACATTCAGGGACGACAATAATGCATCTAATTCCTGATGATCATAGACTGGAATAGGAGCATACAAGGCTTTGTAGTACTCCACAAACGTGTCCATAATATCAGCTAGGTTTGTGAGACTGTCTCCCCGATCGTTTTTAATACAAGGTATGTTTGTTTGTATTCTCTGTTCTGCTACCAACATTGCTAGCAGTTTGCCATTCTTATCCCCCTGCTCAAAGATGGATTCAGCACTTTTTGCCCTAGATGTATGTGTCAATTCAGTAAAATGAAGAGCCAGCGTGCGTCTCGCCTCTAGCAGTTCTTCAAATGTTGTATCAGACTGATCATTTGCATGAGCCAGTTCACAGACCCTTCCCTTTTCCTGCAATTCCTGTTCCTTTCTATTATGCGACCTGCGTGCCTGCTTAATGGCTGAGATGTAATGTCCACGCATACAGGCCTTGAATGCATCCCATACCGTGGTTGGATCAGCCGATCCTATATTATCTTCCCAGTAGGCAGTGAAATGTGGCGCCACCTGTGAGGACACCTCTTCTACCTCCAACCAGCCGGGGTTTAACCTCCATGCCCCCCCCCCCCCCTGAGAGCCGAGGGAGTGCCAATATGCACCGATAATGGCGTGTGATACAAGATGCCCCCAGCTAGGTAGTGAGCTCCTCCCACTAATTGTAACATTGGTGCATTGGCAAATGCCAAATCTATTCTCGAGGAGGACCTGTGTGTTTTTGATAAATGGGAATAGCTTCTGGTGGTGGGGTTTTTCCATCGCCACAATTCTGTCAGGGATGCCGTAGCTGCCCAAGCAGAAAGGTCGGCAGATGCCACCCTAGTTACATTCGATAAGTCTAGAGCAGTAGAGAGTATGGCATTGAAATCCCCTGCTATAATAAGAGGAAGATGCATGTAAGGGGCTAATTTACCAAGGAGGTCATAGAGAACCTGAACCTGAAAAGGAGGAGGTATATAGACATTAACTAAGACCATCTTGCATGTACTAATGTCAGCTATAACGATCAGGAACCTACCACCCGGATCTGAGATGACATGGTGTATGGTGCAGGGTACCTTCTTACTAATGAGGATTGACACTCCCCTAGCATACGTGGAGTATGTTGTGTGCATCGCCCGCTGTATCCAGGCTCTACGTAATGCCAGTACCCTGCTCCCATCCAGATGTGTCTCCTGTAAAAACACCACGTGCGGTGTGGATGCTTGTTTACTTTAGCATCTCCCCGTTCTTCCTCTCCGTCTGATGATCACGGGTATCCCCACGGTGATCGAGTCTGCGGGACCCGCGATCGGACTCATGGAGCTCACGGCGGGCATGCGCGTGCCGCCGGCGGTGGCAAATTCAAAGGGATGTATAGGTACGTCCATTTGCCTGTCCATGCCATTCTGCCGCCATACATCTGTGTGCGCCGGTCGTAAAGTGGTTAAACAATGTATATGTTTCTACTGCAAATTTATTTGTACCATAGCCCCATACCGGTTTGTTCCCTTTCCCCCTTCCAAAGTTGTATTTTTATGAAATGCCCTTGCTCCAGGGTTCAGAAGCACCCCTTTTTGTAAATTCCCAGCCATGGGGACAGGCTGGACGTTATGGGAGGTGGGGGGCGTGAGTGTAGCCCCCCCTAGCATGGCTAGAGTGCTAATTGATAGGAGTTTTTGTTAGGTTAGATAAATTGTCGGGGTCAGCCCAGCTGGGGCAGTGTGGAGTTTGAGTCCAGGATGGCTAGTGAAAGAGGCAGCTGGCAGTGCCTGAAAAAGGTGGTACTGGGAGCAGTAGCCACAGGAAAGGACAGCTAGCACCAAAGACATACCTCCCAACTTTTTGAGATGGGAATGAGGGACACCTACTAGCAAAAGCATGTAAGCATAGTACACGCCCCTGCCACACCCCCTTAAAGGAGAATTAACCCCCAAAAAAAAAAAAGATTACTGTATTTATCGGCGTATAACACGCGCTATTCTCCCCTTAAAATCAGGGGGAAATCTCGGCAGCTCTCGCAGTCCTGTGTGAGTCGCCGAAAGCCGCCGTTTCGCGGCCGAGAGCTGCAGAGAATGCCCGAAATCGTCCGAAAGCCGCAGAGAATGGCCGAAAGCGGCCCAAAGCTGCCGAGAACTATCAAGCGCCGCCGAGATACACAGGACATCCGGCTCTGTATCTCGGCGGCGTCATTTTTAAAGTCTGCAAATGACACTGGGGTAAGGCTGCAATGACAAAGCTGAAGATGGCACTGACAAGGTTGCAGATGGACACTGACAAGGTTGCAGATGGACACTGACAAGGTTGCAGATGGATACTGACAAGGTTGCAGATGGATACTGACAAGGTTGCAGATGGATACTGACAAGGTTGCAGATGGATACTGACAAGGTTGCAGATGGACACTGATAAGGCTGCAGATGGACACTGATAAGGCTGCAGATGGACACTGATAAGGCTGCATTGATGGGCATTTAAATGTAAGTTTTTTTCCTTAAACTTCCCTCCTAAACTTGGGGTGCGTGTTATACGCTGATAAATACGGTAGTTAAACCCACAAGGGCTTTTTTTTACCACTACTAATTCTTTAGATTGGCTTTTGAAATTTATAAATGCAGCAATTTAGATTTTGGATGAAAGGTTTAGCACTAGGAAACACTTTTTGAAAGATAAAAAGTGCATTTTATATACAACTATATAGATCAGACCAAAATGAGGGACAAATGTGGAGGAAAGAGGGACAGAGGGACATTGCTCCAAATCAGGGACAGTCCCTCCAAATCAGAGACAGTTGGGAGCTATGCAAATACCTCATTTTTAGCTGCACTACTAAAGGGGCCTGCGGCCCCTACCTGCAAAGAGCCTTCACAAGGATCTAGTTGGTCCTGGGAGTTGTAGTTTTACAAGCAAGTCTGTGCTGGAGGTAAAGGAGGAGAAGTGTGTATACTATATACCGGAAGTATACAGTTTGTGTCCCTGAAGAGTTTTTTTCTGATCAAGTGGGCATCCCATAACAATCCTTCCACATCCAAGTTTAATTCCCCTAAACAAAGCTGCAAGGACTGCTTCTTGTCTACTGAGTGAATGGAAAACTCGTATGCCTGGCTGTGCAGGGTGGAAGATACCCATATTCACCAGTGGCTCCTGCGGGGGTAGCGCTACATAAGTAAAAATTTGCAATCACCAATAAATGATAAATGATAGGTCCTATACTATTCAGCTGCTCTTACGGGTGTAGCATTACCATAGCTCCCAACTGTACCTGATTTCGGGGGACTGTCCCTGATTTGGTCCCTCTTTCCTCCTCATTTGTCCCTCCTATCCTTTGCTGGGGGTATTGTCCAGTCCAGTCCACTCTTTGGAGTAAAAAAACGCGAATTTTTTGTACAAAGTTTCGACGAGTTTAGGAGAGTTTTAAGTTTTTTCTGCCTGTGAGCTCCAATCAGAAACGCGAATGATAAGGTTTATTTTTCCTGCCTCTGATCTCAAAATATGCCTGTGATCGTCCTAATGTGCATGGACACATAGGATAACATTGAGCTGCTTCTACAAGCATTACACAAAACTCCTGTAGAAGCAATGTTTTTTACGCCAGCATAGCTCCCAACTGTCCCTGATTTGGAGGGACTGTCCCTGATTTGAACAATGTCCCTCTGTCCCTCTTTCCTTCTCATTTGTCCCTCATTTTGTTCTGATCTTTATAGTTGTATATAAAATGCACTTTTTATCTTTCAAAAAGTGTTTCCCAGTGCTAAACCTTTCATCCAAATTCTAAATTGCTACATTTGTAAATGTTAAAAGCCAATATAAAGGAATAGTAGTGGTATAAAAAAGCACTTGTGGATTTAATTAACCTTTCTTTTGGTTATTTCTCCTTTTAAGGGGGTGTGGCAGGGGGCGTGTCTTATGCCTACATACGTTTGCTAGTAGGTGTCCCTCATTCCCATCTCAAAATGTTGGGAGGTATGCGCCAGTGTGCATGGAGCCTTACAATCAGTTTACTTTCACGTTCTGCTGTTATGCTGAATGTTGTGTTGCACTATCCTCTCCAACCAGCAGAGGGAGAACTATAGCCAGAAAAGCCTATGAAATCCTATGTGGATTAGAACGCTGAGGATTGGGGGGGAGCGGGTACCTGGTTTCCCACTTACGGGTCACATTTTTGTAGCGATCTGTGAGGATGTTCTGCCCCCTCCTCCCTCCCTCCTGCAGCCTTCTGGGACACACACAGGTCCCTGAAGCCTGCAGGACCATTCACAAAGTGCAGCGTGGTCATGCATGCAAAGTAGAAAACCAGCTGTGAAGCCGGAAGGTTTCCCTTACCTAAGATGCCGTGTCAACTCGGGTGCGGACATCATTGGATCCCTGGACTGGAAAGTGTCATATTTAAAGTCAGCAGACTTTAAATTTTTTTGGGGGAGACTGGAGCTCCTTTTTAAGTCCAGGAAGGAAGCCATATTGCATACCTCCCAACTTTTTGAGGTAGAAATGAGGGACACACTCCCTTAAAGAATTATACAAAAAAAGATTAGTTAAACCCACAAGTGCTTTTTTTTTTTTTTTTTTACCACTACTATTCCTTTATATTGGCTTTTGAAATTTACAAATGCAGCAATTTAGAAACTGGATGAAAGGTTTATCACTAGGAAAACACTTTTTGAAAAATAAAAAGTGCATTTTATATACAGTCAGGTCCATAAATATTGGGAAAGAATTATTCAGTCATCCACCATAGTTGTTTTCCGTGGTCTTCCGGGTCTTTTGGTGTTGCTGAGCTCACTGATGCATTATTTCTTTTTAAGGCTGTTTCAAACAGTTGATTTGGCCACACCTAATGTTTTTGCTATCTCTCTGATGGGTTTGTTTTGTTTTTTCTGCCTAATGATGGCTTGCTTCACTGATAGTGACATCTCTTTGGATCTCATATTGAGAGTTGACAGCAAAAGATTCCAAATGCAAATAGCAAACTTGAAATTAACTTTTTGTTTCTGCTCCCTGTAAATGGGATAATGAGGGAATAACACACACCATGGCTGCTATCTTAGGCACACCCACAGCACTATTGGTCTTATTGCTGTAGGTTTGGCCATTTTATGGACATACCAATCTTCCATATTTAATATTGACCCCCATTTACATATTGATATTATAGCTTGAATCAGCTTTTGTTTACAATTGGGGAGTTTATAATGGGATCTGGTTAGACAGAGTTCTCTTTTAACCTTCCTGGTCCCGATTGAGTTTGAGGATTTTTTTTTTTTTTTTTTTTTCCCTCACTCATCTGGCTCCAGGCTGTTTATAAGCAATTTCTCGCCGTCCTCTAGACACATTAAAACTTTTGTTGTGTCGGTAAAAGGTCACTCATTTCCATTTGATGCATGAAATCTTTACATTGTTTATTTTGACTTTTTTATAGATACATCTTCTGTGGACATCAGATGGCGATAATGCTTAGCAGGCACATTTGTATACATATATATGTTCTATGTGCATTTGGTTTTATTATTTCTTATTTCCATAGGGATTAATATTGGTCACTGCTTTTTTTGTGTTTAGGACAGTAATTATATACATATTTGGTGATGATTACGTTTTTTAGCTGTTGTTTGTATAGGACCACATCTTGTAGGAAAAAAAATTGTTTTGTATATCTTGCCCATTTTGAATGCTACACGTGTATCTAACTATGTGGAGGCTCTCAATGCTAGTCAATGGAATCTTTTTACAGCATCTTTAATGGTTCATTTTATGGTTAATTATCCCATAGACATGAGTTTTATTTGCAGTTTGGCTGACTGCAATGGTACTGCTCTGGTCGCGCTTTTTTGTAGCACAGAGCTGAGGTTGATCAACTTGTCTAATCTTTTACCTGTATATATTCACGGTTTTAGACGGGCTTTCTTTACTCATGCATTTATATAAGGAAAAGATATCTTTTTTTATTTTTTATATTTTTTGCTCGTATTTCACTTTTTTCTATACACTGTCACATATGCTTCTATATAATGTGATTTATCTTATTGTTTTTATTATTTTACTATATATCAGTTAGATTATAATGTCACAATATTATTATAGGTCAGCATTTGTGCTGGGGTATGTTTATATGAATTACATGCATCATGTTCAACCATTTAATTATTTATTTAATCATTTTATTAATTATCTAATTTAAATTTTTTTTATTTCTTATGTATATATACACTTAAGGTTAAGACTTTGATATTTACACATACAGTGGTGTGAAAAAGTGTTTTGCCCCCTTCCTCATTTCCTGTTCCTTTGCATGTTTGTCACACTTAAGTGTTTCGGAACATCAAACCAATTTAAACAATAGTCAAGGACAACACAAGTAAACACAAATGCAATTTGTAAATGAAGGTGTTTATTATTAAAGGTAAAAAAAAAATCCAAACCATCATGGCCCTGTGTGAAAAAGTGATTGCCCCTAAACCTAATAACTGGTTGGGCCACCCTTAGCAGCAACAACTGCAACCAAGCGTTTGCGATAACGTGCAATGAGGCTTTTACAGCGTCCTGGAGGAATTTTGGCCCACTCATCTTTGCAGAATTGTCCTAATTCAGTTACATTAGAGGGTTTTCGAGCATGAACGGCCTTTTTAAGGTCATACCACAACATCTCAATAGGATTCAGGTCAGGACTTTGGCTAGGCCACTCCAAAGTCTTCATTTTGTTTTTCTTCAGCCATTCGGTGGTGGACTTGCTGGTGTGTTTAGGATCATTGTCCTGCTGCAGAACCCAAGTTCGTTTCAGCTTGAGTACACGAACAGATGGTCGGACATTGTCCTTCAGGATCTCTTGGTAGACAGCAGAATTCATAGTTCCTTTTATCACGGCAAGTCTTCCAGGTCCTGAAGCAGCAAAACAGCCCCAGACCATCACACTACCACCACCATATTTTACTGTTGGTATAATGTTCTTTTTCTGAAATGCAGTGTTCCTTCTACGCCAGATATACTTGGACACACACCTTCCAAAGAGTTCCACTTTTGTCTCATCGGTCCACAGAATGTTGTCCCAAAAGTCTTGGGATCATCAAGATGTGTTGTGGAGAAATTGAGACGAGCTTTGATGTTCTTTTTGCTCAGCAGTGGTTTTCTCCTTGGAACTCTGCCATGCAGGCCATTTTTGCCCAGTCTTTTCCTGATGGTGGAGGCATGAACGCTGACCTTAACTGAGGCAAGTGAGGCCTGCAGTTCCTTGGACGTTGTTGTGGGGTCTTTTGTGACCTCTTGGATGAGTCGTCGCTGCGCTCTTGGGGTAATTTTGGGCGGCCGGCCACTCCTGGGAAGGTCCACCACTGTTCCATGTCTTCGCCATTTGTGGATAATGGCTCTCACTGTGGTTCGCTGGATTCCCAAAGCTTGGAAATGGCTTTATAACCCTTTCCAGACTGATAGATCTCAATTACTTTCTTTCTCAATTGTTCCTGAATTTCTTTGGGTCTCGGCATGATGTGTAGCTTTTAAGGATCTTCTGGTGGACCTTACTGTGTCAAGCAGCTCCTATTTAAGTGATGCCTTGATTGTGAACAGGTGTGGCAATAATCAGGCCTGGGTGTGGCTAGAGAAATTGAACTCAGGTGTGGACAACCACAGTTATAGTATGTTTTAACAAGGGGGGCAATCACTTTTTCACACAGGGCCATGATGGTTTGGATTTTTTTTCACCTTTAATAATAAACACCTTCATTTACAAATTGCATTTTGTGTTTACTTGTGTTGTCCTTGACTATTGTTAAAATTGGTTTGATGTGTGACAAACATGCAAAGGAACAGGAAATGAGGAAGGGGGTAAACACTTTTTCACACCACTGTATTTGGTTATTCATCTTCCATTCATGTACCCCTACCCATTCACCTGGTGAAAAAAGTGTAAATAAAAATACAGTACAAGTTTTTAAAATACTTTATTACACAGCTCCGGGGGTCTTCTTCCGTCTTGGGGGGTCTTCTCGCCGGACTCCTCCGCTATCTTCTGCTAGCTCTTTTACTAGCGGAGGAGCCCGGCTTTCTCCTTCGTCTCCGCCGCTGTCTGGGGGGTCTTGTTCCAACTTCGTTGGTCTTGTCCCGCTCTTCTGTTCTTCTTGCCGGGCCTCCGCTATCTTCTTCCAGCTCTTTTACTAGCGGTGGCCCGGGCTTTTGTTGCCGTTGCCGCCGCCTTCTGCTTCTTGTTCTTGTTCTTTCTTCATCTGATGTTGACCTCCTTATTGAAGGGGGCTCCCGGATTCCAATAAGCCCCCCGCTCGCAGACCCCGACAACCAACGGCCAGGGTGTCGGGAAGAGGCCCTTGTCCTCGTCAACATGGGGACAACGTGCTTTGGGGTGGGGGGGCCGCAGGGCCCCCCTTTTCCCAGGGCACCTCCCATGTTGAGGGCACGCGGCCTGGTGCGGCTCAGGAGGGGGGGGTGCTCGCTCGTCCCCACCCCCTTTCCTGACCGGCCAGGCTGCGTGCTCGGATAAGGGTCTGATATGGATTTGGGGGGACCCCCACGCCGTTTTTTCGGCGTAGGGATTACCCTTTATATCCATACCATGTGACCGGGCTAGCGAGGTGTCAATGTTGCCGATCGAGGCAGCGGCATTGACTTCCTTCACTAGTCCCGTCTACCTGGAGTCACGTTCTAAATGAACGGACTTTACTCCGTGTGTGGGGAAAATCCGCTCATTTCAAAAGTCCTGCGGACTTCTGCCAAAACTCAGACGGATTATCCGCCAGAAAAGTGTGTGGGCAAGTCCGCACGTTCGGAAAGTCCGGTGGACCTCTGCTGGTAAGTCCGGTGGATTATCCGGACGAAAAGTCCGATCGTGTGTACGTGGCATATGTGTTTCCACACATTTCATTATTTAATAGATTATCATATTGCTTTTTATACACTTAGATTTCTGCTCATGTATATTTTTCTTACCTCTTTACACGTCTTATTACTACGTTCAGTGGAGATTTATATATTATATATATATATTTTTCACTTGTATCACCTATATAGATTTATATTCACCATACACATTCTTGTGCACATTTATATATATATATATATATACACTTTTTTGCTTCATTATATAGATGTAGAGCAAGGTTTGGTTTCATCATTCATTTTTCCATTGACATGCATTGAGAGCCTTCATTACTCGCTTAATGTGATCATGCGGTCTCTTAGTGAATGAATTGTTTTATTGATTAATTGAATAATTGATTCATTCATTACATGTCAATTTGTGAACCATATTTATTTGTTACCTGCTCTCATGTTTGTCAGCTATGAATAAGCACTCTTGGTAGTGTGAAACGCATTAGCTGTTGTTGCTTTTGCTGCGATTCATTTGATTTGTTCCTGTTCTACGAATAAAAGGCACTGAGTTTGTTTCGGAGTGCGGCCGTCCTGAGTAGTCTAAATTATCTACATTGTCTGCATGCCGTTGCCTGCACCCAGGTTTCTCTATTCCTGGAGGAGCTGTTTTTTGTCTCGTGGACCTGCCTGCGGTGGTGTCTCCCTCAACACACACCTGGCCATGGAACAGCTGAGCAGCCAATTGTCCCATTACTTTTGGTCCCTTAAAAAGTGTGAGGCACATATACAAACTGTTGTAATTCCTACACCGTTCACCTGATTTGGATGTAAATACCCTCAAATTAAAGTTGAAAGTCTGCAGTTAAAGCACATCTTGTTCGTTTTATTTCAAATCCATTGTGGGGGTGTATAGAGCCAAAAAGATTAGAATTGTGTCGATGTCCCAACATTTATGGACCTGACTGTACAACTATCAGATCAGACCAAAATGAGGAAAGAGGGACTTTGCTCCAAATCAGGGACAGTACCTCAAAATCAGGGACAGTTGGGAGCTATGCATATTGTGGAGCCTATGGACTCTTTGCACTATAATTCCCAAGAGACATTGGGGCAAGGGGGAGAAGTGGGCGTAAGGTATCAAAGATGGAATAAAATAATAGCAACTGGCAACTCTAATGCCGTGTACACACGACCGGTTTTGACGTCGGAATTAAGTTTGAAGGTTTTTTCGACGGAATTCCGACAGTATTCAGCTCAAACTGTCTTGCATACACACGGTCACACCAAATTCCGACAGTGAATAATGCGGCGATGTACAACGCGTACGACGGCACTATAAAAAGGAAGTTTAATGCTTCCGAGCATGCGTCGGAATTGCATACATACAAACGGAATTTCCAAAAGAAACTTGTTCCGTTGGAAAAATTGTGAAAATGCTCTCAATCTTTTGCTGGCCGAAATTCCGCCGATGGAGCCTACACACGGTCGCATTTTCCGATGAAAATCTTTCATCAGTCTTTTGCTTGCCGAAATTCCGATCATGTGTACGCGGCATAAGGCATCATACACACTGGATGTTATAATAAAATAAAACGGCAGTAGCTTTGCAGTGAGTTTATTTTATGTTTTTGCAATAATGTTTTTTAGTGTTTTTCAGCGTTTTTTTAAGCATTTTTTTTTTTCAATGGGATCAAAAACTTTAAAAAAAACGTTTGTGAGACGCGTTTTTAATCGCTTATCTGAGTTTTTCGGTGTTATCTGGTATGTGCAATCTGAATCCAACTAACAATTTCTAGTGAATTGGCTACTGGGAGTATTAGATGTAGCACCCTGATGTTTAGGCAGGGTTGCGCCTAAATTTACCTGCCAGGTGTAGTTACCTTGGCTCATTGTTAGGGATCAATTGAGTTCACCCTAAGTCTGGAATTGCTGCACTTCTCTCTTCTGCCGCTAGGTGGCTGGGTACCCGGTGGCATTAGATACGACAAGGGCAAAGCAAGGACAGATTAGGAGCATTTATCAACGTTTTTTGACATAAGAGCGTTTTTACAGCTGAAAAACTCCTCTCAGAACCCACTCGTTTTGGGGTTTTTTTTACATCCAAAAAACACCCCAGACAAAAACAGTTGATAACAGCCTATGTGTGCATTGACAGGATAACATGTTGGATAGTTTATTGACTGTAGAAAAAAATGTCTGAAACCAAAAACAGCAGCTGTAAAAACGTCCAAAAACATCCAGTGTTGATGGGGCCTAATAGAGCCTATGACTACAGGTAAGAAAAGGGAAGTAGAGTGACCAGCTTGGTGTCAGACTACTCCCTTCTGCCCTTGGTGCCACAACCCCAGGATGAGCACAACTGTTAGCAATGTTTCATTGAGTATTAGCAAACTATAATACACTGGTCTCTATAGGAAAGAGTTCCTTGAAAGTATAGGCAATATAGTACCCAATGTTGTTTAGTGGGGGGGGGGGGGGGAGTAAGAGGAGTTATTTTGCTGCAGGTGTTATGTGTCTTCAGCTAGCTCAAATAAGGGCTCAGTACAGCTCCTGTATTCTAACATCCAATGTAGTAGTAACATGTGTACAGTGTCTCCTTATGAGGTTTGGGTGAATGAAGCAAAGTAAAGGTGTCTGCATGCAGTGTCTCTTGGGGTGAAAATAGGATGGGTTTCTGCTTGCTCACCAATCCAAACAATAACAGGCTTGAAGGACTGGCAGGAAGGTTCTAGACAGGCTCATGCAGATGCTGTGATCTGGAAGGGAGTGCTCAACCGCACGCCCTGCACACAGTGATTCGGCCAGATCCGTGCTGCGGACAATGATAGTGGCCTCCCGACTGTCACCAAGCAAGCCGACACTGCCAAAGGAGGATGCAGTTCCGTGCTCTTACCAAAGGCTCCCCTTGCTGCCTAGGCCACAGCGCCAACTTGACTCCTCCAACTGTCCGGGTCACTGCTTCCAGGAGAAGGCCGAAGTCCCAAGAGAGTGATAGGGACAATAGGTCTGCCAGGCGGCTTTTCAATATTTTTATGAATTTTTGGGGGATAGTATATTGTGGGAAAACGAGGAGCTCTTGGGACTAAATATTTTGTTTCCTTGTCAGTGAGGATCCCCACCTTTCTTCCCTTCTCTATGATTTTCTTGAGTTGGCCTCTCAGTTTCCTTGTGGGATTCCCTGACAACTTTTTATATGTGTCCTTGACTGAAAGTAATGTTATAATTTCTTCTTCATATGCCGCGTACACACGGTCAGACTTTCCGACGGAAAATGTGTGATCGGAGATTGTCATTGGAAACTCCGACCATGTGTAGGCTCCTTCGGACAGTTTCCATCGGAATTTCCGTCGCACAAAATTTGAGATCTGGTTCTCAAATTTTCCGACAAAAAAATCCGTTCTCGTAAATTCCGATCGTGTGTAGAAAATTCAGACGCACAAAGTGCCACGCATGCTCAGAATCAAGCAGAAGAGCAGCACTGGCTATTGAACTTAATTTTTCTCGGCTCGTCGTACATGTTGTACGTCACCGTGTTCTTGACGTTCGTAATTTCCAACCAACATTGTGCGACCGCTTGTATGCAAGACAAGTTTGAGCCAACATCCGTCGGAAAAAAAACATGGGATTTTGTTGTAGGAATGTCCGATCGTGTGTACAGGGCATTAGTCTTTTTTATTAAGGATGACATTGACAATGGCTCCACCTTTATCGGCTGCTCTTATCATGATATTCTTCCTCTTTTCTAGCTTTCTAATTCCATCCTCTATGTCTCTAGGAGATTTGAACTTATTAATGTTTATATCCTTGATGTCATTTTCAACCATAACTAAAATCTTCCAAAAATTGCTGCTCTGAATTTTTGTACATTAAAATTCTCTTTAATTCAAAAAAAGTTTAATATTCAATTTTCTAGTAAACTTTTGTAAGTCTATGTAAGTATTACATTTCTCCATATTGACATGTTGTATGAAATTCAATTCTAAATATAAAACTTTAAAGCGGGACTGTACTGAAAATTTTTTTTTTTTAAAAGCCAGCAGCTACAAATACTGCAGCTGCTGACTTTTAAAAAATGGACACTTACCTGTCCCTGGTTCCAGCGGTGTCGGCAGCAGAGGCCGATCGCTCGCTCGGCTCTCTGCTGTAGCCGGCGCCATTCTCGGTGAGGGAATCAGGAAGTGGCTTCACTTCCCGATTCCCTAGTGCGCATGCGCGAGTCGCGCGGCGCAATGAGAATCTTCAGCGCTGTCTTCCGGGACACGTGTGTGTCCCAGCAGACAGCGCGCCCGCACAGGAACTTGCGTAAACTCCCACGGGAGTTTATGCCGGAAGTGGGTGCAGATACCTGTCTTAGACAGGTATCTGCACCCCCCTCCCCCCTGAAAGGTGCCAAATGTGACACCGGAGGGGGGGAAGGTTCCGAAAAGCGGGAGTTCCACTTTAGGGTGGAATCCCGCTTTAAGTTCGACTTCAGTTCAAACAACACTGCTAAGATTAAAAAAGCCTGTCCCTAATTGTCTTTTTTCCTTTTTCTTCCTCCTTCCTCCTTCCTCCTCTAACTCTTCTTCTCTTCTTTTTATTCTCGATGGGTTCCTGTTCTCTGTTCCATAATCTACAGGTTCTCTCTCCTGGATCCTGTATTCCTGTGGGTGATTCCACCCTCCCCTGTATAGATTGGCTGGATGGTGTCCCCTGTTGTAGAATTGCCCCCTCCTCTCTGGTAGTATCCCTGGTATCCTCCCTTTGATGCCATCCTCCCCTGGGAAGGCGGGGGGCCCTGTGGTTTAAAGCACCTCTTGGGGGTCTCCAATGTCACTCTCCACTCTCCTTAATTTAATCTGCCTCCTCTTGATAATGAGTTCCAGCAGTTTAGATTCACTACTATTAAAAAAGATGAACCACTCATCCATTAACTCAGTCTCTTTACCATAGAGTCCATCATTAGCTGGTTTGTCCCACCTTAAAGAAGAACTGCAGTCTGCTCACATAATTTGTAATAAAAACATGTTTGCCACTCTGAAGCTTCCCTCCAACCATATTATTTTATATATACTGTGATGCTGTACTTGCCAAATATGCTGCAGAAATCTCCCTCCACTGAGTCTGGCTGCATCCATTTTAACTGTGGGCAGCTGAAGCTGCTGTCTGTTCACTTCCTAGATATACACAGACACACAGAGGCACACCTCCAGCTCTGTAGCCCTGTATGTCCCATTGGCCCTCTTATGGCTCATCCCCCTCCTTTCCTGGCTGGCAAACTGTCACGAGAGTGAGAGGGAGAGCTGTGCATGATGTCATAAGCCTAGGCTTTTTATCTGACAAGAAACAGGAAGTGGGCTGTATAAGGTATTTACTGGGAGAAAAAATAATGTTTTACTATTCAAAGTTAAAACAACAAAGGCAGAAGATTTAATAAATGGAAAGTCGTTAAGGAGATATTTTTAAAAAAGACTGTACCGATGTCTACGGCACATGCGCACCTTGGATAACGGCGCAGGCGCACTGAGTGGGCCTTTTCCGAGGGTGGTCGTGCCGTCATCGCGGCTCAGGCCAGTCACACAGCCGGAGTCCACGAACACGGAAGTCACTTCGTGAGACATGGCGGCGACAGAGGAGGGGAACAAGGACCACTGCGGGGCTTCGATATCAGGTAAGTAATTCATAATAAGTTAGTATGCTATGCATACTAGCTCATTATGCCTTTTGTCTTGCAGGGTGTATTTTTTTTTCTTTTTTCAGAGAGTTTACTTCCTCTTTAATACCATAGTGATGTGAACAGGAGCCATGAGCGCCACCACCTGGCTGCTTATGAAACTGTTTATGAACATTCGAGTGCAATATTCGTATTTTCCTAAATGAAAATGTTTTTTTTTGACTCCTGACTGTAATAAATAAAGTAAAAACTTATTTACCTCTTTACATTCCCTTCAATATTATCATCTCTTTTTAGACATGTATGCATCTACATAGTTTTATTAGCCAGTCAATTAACTACCAGCCAAACAAGCAAAAACGTTCCCTTTTATTCTCAGAGAGAGGAGAAATAATTTTATACAAGTCGCAGTGGAAAGCCTTTGACAGGCTGAATAGTTGGCATAGATGAGAATGGTGACTAGACAACAGGTCTGTTACTCAGAAAAGGAGCCTTTTCTTCTAGCTGGTTTGTAATGGCCTCAATGCTGACACCTTTAATACTTCTCAATAAAAGTTTCTAAGCGATTTCTGGAACAAAACTGAAATTACAGAGAGGTCTCGCTTCCTGGTTCTCACACTGGAATTAAACAGAGCAATTCTTGTCACTAGTAATCTGTGTCAGGCAATGGCCAAAACTTTGCGGCTCTTTAAAGTGACTGCAGGAAAGAAGGGAATTAAAGGGCAGTTTAGAATGAGCCGTTCTTGGATGCTGATTAAAATCTCTAGTAAGTAATACTTCAAACTGTCATTAACATTTTGAGAGATAACGCTGCCATCTCTCCATGGATGGCTGCATAAGCTATCTGGCCGATCATTGCTTATGAACGGCTGTTTGTTTGAGCTGAGATCTAGGGGCCTAGTTATGGGCTGAAATTGATATCTTTTCATTTTCTTTCCATTGGAAATTTGGATTCAGACACTTTGTCTATTTATAGGGCAGCTGTTTTTGTAAGTAAAGTAAGGCCAATGATATCTATTTTGTAAGTAGATGTTGGCATTTTAAAAAGCCATTTTGCCTGTCCTTTGCCAAATTTAGAAGATTTATGGGCAACTGAGTGGTTAGCACCTCTGCCTACAACACTAGTTTGAATCCCAACCACAGCATTACCTGCCTGGAGTTTGCATGTTCTCCCTGTCCCTGAGTGGGTTTCCTCCGGGTACTCTGGTTTCCTCCCACACTCCTAAGACATGTTGGTAAGTCAATTAAATCCTATCTAAACTGACACTAGTATGTATGAATGTGAGTTGGAAGTTAGATTGTAAGGAACTTGAGGGCAGAGATGGATGTGAATGTACATTATATATATATATATGTGTGTGTGTAAAGCGCTGCATAACATTGACAGCATTATATAAGTACCTGTAATAAATCAAAAATAATATAAATACATTTACAGAGACTATGTTAGGTGACTACTAAAACTGAGAGGCCTGGAACGAGAGGATTGTAAAGGAGCTAGCAGAGGGCCGGCATGACAGGGGTGATAAGGGTACAGCAAGGGTTAAAAGGAAAGTTGTTCAGGAAAGGTGGTGAGCAGGGGATTGGTAAAAATTGCGGAGAGTGGAGGGGTTTAGTTTATTTAAGGGGCAGGAGGGGAGTCCCAGGCAGAAGTTTGTTCAGCCCCGAGCAGTGTGTAATGGCCGACGTTGAACGTTTGTTTGGCCAGCTCCGGGAGGCCGCCGCCAACAAGGGCCCTGAATGGCTCCACAACCAGGTGGCTCCCCTTCTCAGGGACCAGGCGGGATCAGAGGTAGGGGTACAGGACCTCCGGAGCGTTTTTCACCGGGAGCCTCCCCCAGAGCATCACGCCACACCAGGAGCCCCCCGAGCGGGACACATCAGGCCCACCGGTGTAACGGCACCCGGTTTCCGCTGTGGTAGGGCCTGGACGGAATGCTCGCCATTGGCAGAGCACAGTGGGCGGGGCCTCGGCGTGAGCCATCGCCTTCCCCGCCCGCTCGGTGAGGTCAGCGAGACGCAACGGATATCCCCTCCTCTGCTGGTATATGAATAAAATAGGTAATCTCGCGCTTACACAAAGAGTGAAGGCTAATCTAATGCAGCGCACACTGGGGGTAATATCTGAACCCAAGAGAGAAAATTGGAGAAGGGGAAGTAGTGGCGCGCAAACAGTTAAAACTAAATTTATGTGAATTTATTTACACCGACCTATTCCCACTACGTCTCCATACCTTAACTGGATTTATTCACCTGATTCCTTTACCTGTTTTTAGTTTAGTTTTAACTGTTTGCACGCCACTACTTCCCCTTCTCCAATTTCCCCTCCTCTGCTACTGCAGCAAGTGGGAGGTCTCCACATGGGAGGATGACCGTAACGGCCGCCAGGCCTACCCCACCCCCGGGGATGGATGACACGGAGCCCCTGCAGTCGCCCAGTGACCGGTCCGAGGGAGAGCTGAGTGGATCAGACGCAGATGAGAGGCAGTAGCGCCCGGCGCCAGTGGATTCGGGAGCAGCAGCAGTGGGGACACCCCCTGGTTGGCCCGGTAAGTCACCTTCCTTGTCATCTGTATCACTTACCAATGCATTGCAGGGGTTATTGGGGGTAGCTGCTGTGGGGGGGACAGGGACCGCAATAGGTGGGCCGCAGTCTCTATTGCAGGCTTTGTTGGGGTGAGTGCTGTTGAGTGCTCAGGTTTGCGGTGGATCTCACCCCGGACCCCGCTGTTTTAAAAGGGGAAGGCTTTCCCCGGAGAGTTTGGTCACAAAAGGGATGACACCAGTGAGGGGAGAAAGGATGCAACCTTTCCTGAATAGGTATTCGGACCGGGCGGCTGCGCAAGGGATTCTTGGAGGGTTTCGGAATCCCTAGCTCATTGTCTGCCATCCCACCAGTTGCGAAGAATTTGCGATCGGCATTGCTGGGCCGGGCCGATTAGGGAGCGTCCTATGCCGGATTTGGTGATTTCCCCTCTGAGAGTGGTACACAAGAAGGAGCCAAATGAGTTTTGGCTGATACACCATTTATCATTCCCAAAGGGGGGCTCGGTCAATGACGAGATCGACCCGGACGCCTGCACAGTGTCAAACACGTCCTTTGATGCGTCTGTGGGATGGGTGAGCCGCTGTGGTAAGGGCTCGCTAACGGCAAAAGCGGACATCGAATCAACCTTTCGCCTGCTCCCTGTCCATCCTGACAGTTTCTGGTTATTGGAGTGTTGCTGGCAGGGTGAGTTTTACGTCGATCGTTGTTTGCCTATGGGCTGCTCAATCTTATGCGCATTGTTTGAAACCTTCAGCTCTTTTTGTGGAGTGGGTGGTCCGGGACGTTTGGGGATTGAATTCTATAATTCATTACCTGGACGACTTCCTGAATGAGTGACTTGCGTCAGTGTATCTGCGTAGGACCCCCATCGGGGAACGTGTGTACGGTACTGTTATCCACCTTGCAGCATACGGCGGGTGCATTCGGTATCCAGCTAGCAGGCGATAAGACGGAGGGCCCGACTACCGCTCTTAGCTTCTTGGGTATAGTCATCAATTCAGAAGCTATGGAGTGTCGATTACCAGAGGGGAAGCTGGTGGCTCTTAAAGGGGAGATTTAGGTGATCCTGGGGCTACGAAAGATTCAGCTTAGGAAGCTGCAGTCTTTATTGGGAAAGCTGAATTTTGCATGTCGCATCATTCCCATGGGCAGGATGTTCTGCCGACGGCTGTCGACAGCGACCACGGGGGTCAGCTCTCCCACCCATTTCATTCGCATTACTCGGGAACATCGCGATGACTTGAAGGTGTGGGATACTTTCTTGTCACACTACAATGGTAGATCGTTGTGGATGTCCGGCCCAGTGAGTAATTGTGATCTGGACCTTTTTACGGATGCAGCCGGGTCTACAGGGTACGGGGCGTTCTATCAGGGGCAATGGAGCGCTGAGCCCTGGCCCAGTGCTTGGGTGGAGGCTGGCTTCTGTAAAAATCTGGTGCTGCTGGAGCTGTTTCCAGTGGTGCTGGCAATCGAGATATGGGGTGAGTCGTTCAGGGATTCGAAGGTCAGATTGAATTGTGAAAATCTTGGAGTGGTACAAGTCATTAACCGCATCTCAGCGTCCTCACAACCTGTCGTTGGTGCTGCGTTGCCTACAGCTGAACATTCTTTTATATGCTGTACATCTCCCGGGGGTGGATAACACGTTGGCTGACGCCTTGTCTCGCTTTCAGTGGGACAAATTTCGGGAGGGTGTTCCGTGTCCTGATGGATGTGGTCAATCGTCTTGGAGTCCTCGCGGGATGGATAAGGGGATCGGTGAGTGGGTCCACGTGGGGGGCTTACGAGAAGGTTTGGAACGAATGGTGGGCGTTGGTCAGGCAGATCGGAGTGAATCCAGTGGCTGCGGAGGTAAGGTTGCTAGTCATCTATTTTGTTTCCAGGAATCTGGAGCAAGGGGTATCGGTTTCAGCGATGGACCACAAGCTCGCAGGTCTGGCATTTTTGTTTAAGTCACAGGGTGCAGCAGATTATACAAAGGATTTTTGTGTTTGACAGGCAATGAAAGGCTATCGTCGGTCACAAAAACATAGGGATATCAGGAGGCCGGTGACTTTTGGCAACCTTCGGGCGTTATCGGGTCAGTTATTTCGGGCAGCGTTTTCGCTGGCCTTTTTTGGTACCTTCCGGATAAGCGAGTTGATTAGCCCTTCCAGGAGGGTTATGGGGGGTTTGCGGGCACAGGACATTGCGTTCAAAGGGGTTAGCGTTGAGGTCTTGCTGAGAAGGTCCAAGATGGATCAGGGTGGCAAGGGGGTGAAGGTGAGGCTATATCCCGTTGCCGGACTCTCCGGTGTGCCCGGTGGGGGTGGTGAGGGACTTCCTGGGAGTTCGCCCGGTAGCGGACGGGGTGTTGTTGATGCACAATGATGGGTCCCCCTTGTCAAAATTTCAGTTCTTGTCAGTTTTCAGAAAATGCTTGAAGGCAGCGGGTTTGGATTGCACTCCTTCCGCATTGGAGCGGCCACAGAGGCCGCGCGATGTGGGTTGGATGAAGATGCAGTTAAGAGGATCGGCCGATGGGACTGATGGGACTCACGGAGATTCCGTACCTACGTTCGACCGCACTTGGTGGTTGAGTAGAGATCTGCCCACTGATTTGGAACTTGAAGGGGAGGAGTGGTGATTAATGGGCTTGTCTAAGGGTTACAGAGTGGGGTGACTAACTGTTATGTTACCTTGATTATCTGTGGTTTTCCTTCTTTTCTTTCAGATGGAATCCAGATGTGTCTCGTCTGGATATTGGGCCACTCTTATGTGTTTTGGGGGGCCAGGCGGGCAGACATGAGTCCTAATGGCAGGCAATTGAGGATTTCCAGGGATGTGGCATGTATTCCGCGGGTTAGGAAGGCCAGGAATGCAGTGGGCTAGGGTATTGCCTGAGGTGCAGCATTTTTTGCGCGTGGACAGACTGCCTGATGTGCTGGTACTTCACGTTGCTGGTAACGACTTGGGGGGGTCGTCCCATACGGGAACTCATCAAGGATGTTAAGATTTACTTCTTACGCTTAAGAACTTCCTTCCCTAGTATGTTGATCATTTGGTCCGATATTGTGGCCAGGACAACTTGGAGGTTGGTAAGGTCTGTGGACCGCTTAAACAAAGCCTGTGTTAAGGTAAACAAAATGGTGGGCCAATTCGTGATTCGGAACGGAGGTTTGGTGGTCCGCCACAGGGAGTTGGAGAAGGATGTTGGGCTTTACCTTCGAGGGGACGGGGTTCACCTGTCCGAGGTAGGAATTGATCTCTGGTCCCTGGGGTTGGAGGAGGGGATACAGAGGGCACTGAGAGTGTGGAGGGGCTCCCAAGGGTAAGGTGGTCTTTGATGGTGGTAACTAACCCATGAGATGAAAGTGTGGGGCACTCATTGGTGGTATGGGCCCCCTTGGTGTGTACAGTTAACACGGGTTAGCTGAAGATGGTAATGGTGACACTGCAGGTAACGGGTTGTCTCCGGGCTGGTGTTATCACGGCCGCAGGCCTAGTACGGTAAAAGGCCCGCAGTGTCGAAGTAGAACAGAGTTATGTTGGGAAGTGCCATCAAAAGGGAGAAACTGATATTTGAGTTTTGTTATGGTTAAAAATGTTATATATATTTTGTATGTTTGTGAATAAAAGGCTGCTATGGCCAGTTATACTCCAATTAAAGTGTGGTCTCTTCATTATAGGTACGGTTAAGTGGGAGTTTAAGGTTGGAGTATAATAAATGGCGGCAGTCATTAAAAGGGGAGGTGTACATCTTATCTACCCTGGTCATGCTGAAGGTATAAAATGCAGGCACCTAGAGGTTCCCTTCATGTACACTATGGGGTTTATTTACTAAAGCTAGAGAGGGCAAAAGTAGTCACAATTATGCAGAGAAACCAATCAGCTTCGAGGTTTTATTGCTAAAGCTTAATTAAACAAGCTGAGGTTAGAAGCTGATTGCTTTCTCTTCAGAATTGTGACAAATTTTGCCCTCTCTAACTTAAGTAAATGAACCCCTATATTACCAAAAGTAGTGCGACGCCTGCCTATAAACGCACATGACCTCTAATGGCATCCCAGTCTTAGCCCGTAGGGTTTAACCACTTTCAGACCGGACCAATTTGCAGCCAAAGGACCAGGCCCCTTTTGCGATTCGGCACTGCGTCGCTTTAACTGACAATTGCGCGGTCGTGCGACGTGGCTCCCAAACAAAATTGACGTCCTTTTTTCCCACAAATAGAGCTTTCTTTTGGTGGTATTTGATCGCCCCTGCGGTTTTTATTTTTTGCGCTATAAACAAAAATAGAGCGACAATTTTGAAAAAAATGCATTATTTTTATTTTTTGCTATAATAAATATCCCCAAAAATATATAAAAAAACGTTTTTTTTTCCTCAGTTTAGGCCGATACGTATTCTTAATATTTTTGGTAAAAAAAATCGCAATATGCGATTATTGATCGGTTTGCGCAGAAGTTATAGCTTTACAAGATAGGGGATAGTTTTATTTTTTATTAATATTTTTTTTTTTATTAGTAATGGCGGAGATCTGCGATTTTTTTTGTGACTGCGACAATATGGCAGACACATTGGACATTTTTGACACATTTTTGGGACCATTGTCATTTTTTACAGCAATTTATGCATTTAAATGCATTGATTTCTGTATAAATGACACTGGCAGTGAGGGGGTTAAACACAAGGGGGCAGTGTAAGAGTTAAGTATGCCTAGGGGTGTGTTTTTTTACTGTGGGGGGCGTGGCTGTCAGCTAGTGAATGCTGATCTCTGCTCCAATCACAGGGAGCAGAGATCGGCGTCACTAGTTGCTAGGCAGAACGGGGAGATGCTGTTTATCTCCCCGTTCAGCCGCCCCGTGAGACGATCGCGGGGGTCCCCGCGGCGATCGAGTCTGCAGGGACCGCGATCGGACTCACGGGGGTCCCGACCGGCGCGGGAGCGCGCCGCTCCCGGCGCGCTCCCGATGGCACGGACAGGCTAAAGGAGGGACTTATATATATGCCCTCCTGCCTGTACGTGCCATTCTGTCGACGTATATATTGTCGTGCGCCGGTCGGCAAGTGGTTAATATTGAGTTGGCCCACCCTTTGCAGCTATAACAACTTCAACTCTTCTGGGAAGGCTGTCCACAAGGTTTAGGAGTGTGTCTATGGCAGGGGTCTCAAACTGGTGGCCCTCCAGGTGTTGCGAAACTAGAAGTCCCATCATGCCTTTGCCTGTGGGAGTCATACTTGTAACTGTCAGCCTTGCAATGCCTCATGGGGACTTGTAGTTTTGCAACAGCTGGAGGGCTGCCAGTTTGAGACCCCTGGTCTATGGGAATGTTTGACCATTCTTCCAGAAGCACATTTGTGAAGTCAGGTACTGATGTGGACAAGAAGACCTGGCTCGCAGTCTCCACTCTAATTCATCCCAAATGTGTTCTATCGGGTTGAGGTCAGGACTCTTGCAGGCCAGTCAAGTTCCTCCACCCCATCTATGTCTTTATGGACCGTGCTTTGTGCACTGTTCCAAATCATTGGTGGAGGGGGGATTATGGTGTGGAGTTGTTTTTCATCGGTTGGGCTCGACCCTTTAGTTCCAGTGAAGGGAACTCTTATGCCGCGTACACTCGGTCGGAATTTCGTACATCGGTCTTTTTCTGACAGAATTTCCGATGGACTTTGGAGTGAGAACCTGTTCTTAATTTTTCAGACGGAAAACCTTTCTATCGGATTTTCCGATCGTGTGTATGCAATTCTGACACACAAAATTCTGACGCATGCTCGGAAACAATTCGACGCATGCTCGGAAGCATTAATCTTCCCTTTTATAGTGCTGTTGAGCGTGTTTTATGCCGCAGTGTTATTGGCCGTCGGAATTTGGTGTGACCGTGTGTAGGCAAGACAGTTTGAGCAAAATTCAGTCGGAATTCCAACGGGAAAACCATCAGAGCTTTTTCCGACGAGAATTCCGACCGTGTGTACGCGGCATTAAGGCGTCAGCATTCCAAGAAATTTTGGACAATTTTATGCTTCCAACTTTGGTCCTGACCTCAACCCAATAGAACACCTTTGGGATGAATTAGAGCGGAGACCCCCCGAGCCAGGCCTTCTTGTCCACATCAGTGCCTAACCTCACAAATGCACTTCTGGAAGAATGGTCAAACATTCCCATAGACACACTCCTAAACCTTGTGGACGGCCTTCCCAGAAGAGTTAAAGCTGTTATAGCTGCAAAGGGTGGGCCAACTCAATATTGAATCCTATGGACTAAGACTGGGATGCCATTAAATTTCATGTGTGTGTAAAGGTATGAGATCATGAGTATAGTCTTTGATAATAACCATAGCTTAGTTAACATGTACCATCATCCATTAATGTTGTAGGAACAAGGGGTTGTTAAGCTACAAACGCAGGTGCTGAGTCTGCGTCCAATGAGCTAATCGCCCACAAGACTTTTGGGAAAAAGAGAAGGAAATTGGACTATCTCGGTACTTGTAGTAAATGAAAGAAAATAGGGATAGAAATGATATTAACAAAAGCAAGTTTTAATAGAAAGGACAATTACATGAATAAAAAATGTACATTGTACAATTCAATTCAATAAAAACAAAATGGTAACCACTCCTGAGCGAATATGAAACAAAACAGATGAATGCTGGACTTGGCCTGCAAACTTTGCGTTTGTTTAAACGTGAGGAGGGGGTTTCTTGACCGGTTTCGCGGCCTAGCCGCTTCTTCAGGAGAAAGATCTAGAATAGATTGTATATTTAAATATATGATATGAATACAGCCAAATAAATTCATTAGATATACAGATTAATACAACTTTACACAATAAAGTGGATCAACTCACAAATGCATGTGGAGACAATTCCCAACTGAATCCAATAAATGCCTCCCCCGGCGGATATGTGTGTAAAGGTAGGCATCCCAATATTTTTGTGTATATGCAAAGTATTGCAGCAATCTTCAATACTTTGTTTTTACAAGTAAAGCCTAAGTGCAGCCAAATCACAAACAAATAAATCAGCACAAGGGACATAACTTGCAGTTAGTAGGATGTGTCCCTTGTGCTGATTCCTCTTCTGTCAGTGACAGGCAGTTATAATTAGGGTGACCAGACATCCCCGGTTTCCGGGGACAGTCCCCGGATTGAGGATACTGTCCACGGACCAAGTCTGTCCCCGGTTTTTAACAGATGTCATCTTAAAGTATAACTAAAAGCAAAATAGGGAATAGAACGCTTATAAGTATTTATTGCTGTCTGTGCCCCTGTTAAGGAGATTCACCCTCTCTATTTGTTTTGCTTACTATTATTTTTAAAAGTGAAAATAAAATCCGAAATTCTGGGGTGTCCCCAGAAATGTAATAGAGGGTAAAACTTCCAATGGGGACATTAGTTCTGGTGACCTGGAATTCCCTTAATCTGCAAGGATTTCCTCTCACTTCCTGTTTGGCTATGGGACAGGAAGTGAAAGCAAATGTTTGTAATGGGACACAAAACAATCTCACAGGGGTTATATCCTTCCCTTGCTCTATCCATAATAAAAAAAAAAAAAGAAAATTGTATCATATTTACAGTCATTTTCTTTTCTTGGTGCCTATCCATGGCAGCATACATGTAATAGTAGCCACGCCCACAGGACCAGTGCATAGCTTTAAAAAGTTAACACCCACACAACAGCTCATTCCCTGTACATCACTAGGCATGAACTGGGTGGGTTCAGTATACTGGCATGAATAGGCACCAGGAAAAGAAAACAAATGTAAGTACGATACAATTTTCTGTTTTCCTGGTGCCTCCATGGCAGCATACAGTACATCCATAGCTCCCAACTGTCCCTGATTTTGAGGGACTCTCCCTGATTTGGAGCAATGTCCCTCTGTCCCTCTTTCCTCCTAATTTGTCCCTCATTTTGGTCTGATCTATATAGATAATGCACCTTTTATCAAAAAATGTTTCCCAGCGCAAAACCTTTCATCTGGTTTCTAAATTGCTGCATTTTTAAATTACAAAAGCCAATATAAAGGAATCGTAGCGGTAAAAAAAAGCACATGTGGGTTTAACCAATCTTGTTTTTTTTTGTACAATTCTCATTTAAGGGGGCGTGGCAGGGGGTGTGTCCTATGCCTGCATACTTTTGCTGATAGGTGTCTCTCATTCCCATATCAAAAAGTTGGGAGGTATGGGAATGTGATCACTTATAAAAAAGGCTAAAAGAAGATATTTATAATGTTTTTTTTATATCTATACACAAATGTTTTGACTTTCATTTATATCGTAAACTGAATGGCTGGTTTTACAAGGTGATCATTTACAATCACTATGGTTTGTCTCATCCCTGTAACTGCAAGAGAGCTTGTTCTGTTGACAAACAACAGACTTACTGGCCAGATCACCAGCTGAAAATAGACGAAAGAAAGCATAAACAATGAAAAAAATTGCCAACACATCTAATGCCGCGTACACACGATCGGAATTCTCGTCGCTCAAGGTGTGTTGCCTACACATGGTCACACCAAATTCCGACGGTCAATAACAACGGCATAAAACACGTTCGACAGCACTATAAAAGGGAAGTTTAATGCTTCCAAGCATGCGTCAAATTGTTTCCGAGCATGCGTCGGAATTTTGCGTGTCGGAATTGCATACACACGATCGGAAAATCAATGCAATTGAAAAAAAAAAAATTGAGCATACACACGGTCGGAAAATCCGAAAAGCTCCCATCGGACTGTTTCCATCGGAAATTCGTGTGTACGCCGCATTAGAATTAGTGAGCTGCATTATAATAAATGTTTACTTTTGGATTTAATGGTGCTTTAACGTGGTGTGACCATACACCAGGGGAGCAAAAGGGTGGGCCTGAGCATAATACACTGCTTGATGACTACCAGACCCTGAGGTCAAACTAAAGGCTAGGCTATTTGAGCTGTAGTGGTTGGTGCGGATGGGGAGGGTGTCACATTTGTTTTTCTACCAGGTGAACATTTGCCCTTATCTGAAGCCAGCTTCTGATATAAGAATTCTTAGGGAGGCTCTTCGAGCTGCAGGCAGTTCACAGCTTTGCTGCTGTCATGACATCAAGAGCCTGTGGGCATTTGTTTGCCTATCCCATAGCTATATATACTAAACATTGAATATAGATGTATATCTGTGATATGATATATAGAAGAAACAACTCTGTACATATACTCATTATGTCTTTTAAAATCCCACATTTTTTTGTCAGTTACTGTAATCTCATGCTCCAGATGAAGCGTTAATGGAAACGCGAAACATGTAGAGCTTCTGTCACGACTACCTTCGCCCCACTGCATCCTCGCCTCATCGTTGGACACCTCACCACTACTAGACAAGCTACTACTAGCTGCTGGTCCCTGTTGGTGTCCCTCAGGCTAGATACCATAGGTTGCATGTGTGACTCTGTATCGTACTGATCTTTTTGATAAGATGTGTATGCTTTTAGAATGTATATTGTTGTGTATGTACGTCTTCTTCTTTTAATGAATACATTTTGTTATAATTACTTAGTGTACGGTGCCTAAAAAGTCCAAAAAGTCCCCTCCCTCCCTCCTTTCTACTACTAATTGTAGGACGTGGCACTGAATTACTATTTTAGTATCCGCAGCACCACACTGCTTTGATACTATTCTCCCTTCTCAAATTATTGGGTTGTAGCACCCGGGCAAGAATTCATATAGTCTAAATTATTGCCTTCCCCTTGACTATATGGTGGTTATATCTATTATACCCATGAATCTATGTAAGTCAGTACTAGGTATTACTAATTATTCAGCTCAAGCATATATCTTTCGAAATATATCAAATATTTTTTTCAAAATTATGGACTTTATAGGCACTGCTTGGACGGGCTATATGTCCGAGATCCAGACCAACTGTAATGTAGATACCGAACAGGAAATTGGTATCAATCATCTGATTTATATTCCATTCTAGTTTAAATTTGCATGTCTAGGGGTCTGCCTGGCCTTCTTTCCCTCCTTCCCCTCCCTTTTCCCCCCCCCCTTTCACCCTCCCTTCTGATCCACACCTCCATCAATCTCCCCATATATGTATATATAATTAGATACATACCTTTGGATCTATACAACAGACTTCATTCCCCGCCCACGTTGCCTTTATGGATTCCATAATTTAACAATAAGGCTATGATCTCGATACAATTTGATCCACACAAGGTATTGTGTTCCTCAATACAATGCTTTGTTTAACCTGATTATGAATACATGAATTTGAGCTGTATACCTGTTCTCTATTAATATGTTTTTCTATTTTCAAACTGTTTGAGGTTATCTAATACTGCCCCCTGTATTTCCTCCGATGTGCTGTCATAAATATCCACCACTGGGCCGCATCTCTGGGCTGGGCCTGCCACTCAGTGCGGCCGCACATTGTCACCTTATCCATCATTGTGTTGATTTGCAGGGTCCACCAGGGGCGATATTCTGAGCAGCCCCTGGTGTTTCCCTGCGTTAACACAGTGCGCATCCCATTGTGCACGTTCGGGCCTCACTGCGCAGGCGCGATACGCTGCACTGGCGCATGCGCACTGGGTTTGTGCAGCCGATCCGGATGACGTCACGCCGGTGTACGCCGGATATTGACTACGGATGGGACGTGTATTTAAGCACACTGCTGTGTGCTCCTCGCTAGCGTCCCCCACTCTCCAGGCCGGTACGACGCCGCTGGCTGCTAATCAACCCTACCCGGGTTTATGGTAAGACTTGCTTTGAACCACTTGGTCATGTCATTCCCTGCTGTTCTAATTTGATGTATTTATCTACAAGTATTTCCCTATACCCCATAGACTATCTGGCTTGACCACACTTCTTAATACCTCCCGGACCTAATATGCTAAACTAACGGACACCTGGCCTACACCTGTGATCTCTTTGTTTAACTACCGGTTCTTTGTGATCTAATTTATATTAACCTATCGGTGAAACGTTCCTCTAGCCAGGCATCCCTTCATGTAGGTGACTCCATATGTTTACTCTGTGGCTCAATATATATGCTCCGTGGTGCCACTATTACTGTGTCTTTATAATCCTTTATATTTTTATTGCTAACCAGGACCTGACCTGTGGTCTGCTCCTAACATCACTATACCCATCTCCAGCTTCTGTTCTATTAACCTACGGCCGTTTGGGAATTGTGGGGATTATTTCCTAACACATTATCTAGTCACGTAAGATCTTCAGTAAGTGTTATTTTACATTTATCTTGCAGCAATTTATTATATTTTACATGCCCCCACTGAGTGATGGACCTCTGGCCTCTACTTTTGCGGCTCAACTTGGTGGTTTGACGCACTTTTGGGGCTACAGGGGGCGGACATAGCTATATATACTAAACATTGAATATAGATGTATATCTGTGATATGATATATAGAAGAAACAACTCTGTACATATACTCATTATGTCTTTTAAAATCCCACATTTTTTTGTCAGTTACTGTAATCTCATGCTCCAGATGAAGCGTTAATGGAAACGTGAAACATGTAGAGCTTCTGTCACGACTACCTTCGCCCCACTGCATCCTCGCCTCATCGTTGGACACCTCACCACTACTAGACAAGCTACTACTAGCTGCTGGTCCCTGTTGGTGTCCCTCAGGCTAGATACCATAGGTTGCATGTGTGACTCTGTATCGTACTGATCTTTTTGATAAGATGTGTATGCTTTTAGAATGTATATTGTTGTGTATGTACGTCTTCTTCTTTTAATGAATACATTTTGTTATAAATACTTAGTGTACGGTGCCTAAAAAGTCCAAAAAGTCCCCTCCCTCCCTCCTTTCTACTACTAATTGTAGGACGTGGCACTGAATTACTATTTTAGTATCCGCAGCACCACACTGCTTTGATACTATTCTCCCTTCTCCCATAGTGGGATTGGTTTGTCTGACTTAGGTGAAGTACTCCTTCAATACATAGCAGCTATACCTAGTTCCTTAGAAACCAAAAATGGTAGAAGACTCCAGTGCACAATCGCCTTGTGGTACCTAAAGTTAATTTGAAGGTCCCCCTATATATGGCTGGGCTGCAACCACCGAAATTAATTGATGAACGTTCCTCCAGCAGCATTTGTTTGTCTATCCCAGTGGGATTGGTTTTTCTGACTTAGGTGAAGTATTCCTTCAATACATCCAGATCAAGGATGGCACACTTGCAAACAGTCATTAGCTAGCCATAGCAGCTATACCTAGTTCCTTAGAAACCAAAAATGGTAGAAGGCTCCAGCGCACAACCGCCTTGCGGTTCCCAAAGGTAATTCAAAGGTCCCGCTATATATATGGCTGCAACCACCGAAAGTAACTGCTGTACGTTCCTCAAGCAGCATCTGGACATCGTGGGCACCTTATGCAGAGATGTCAGCCAACGCAACAGGCAGGAGAGCCAATTAAGGTTCTATTATGGCACACTCTTTCAGCTCTAATGATAGACTTACAGTAGTAGTCCTCACTACACCTGTCTTTGTCATGAAGCCAGTAGCTTACTCATTTTCTTATGATAGGATTTTCTGAAGCTTCCCACCCTGGTAGCTAGTTATTGATCTATCAGATGTACATACCTCCCAAAATTTTGAGATGGGAATGAGGGACACCTTCTACCAAACGTATGTAGGCATAGGACACGCCCCCTGCCACACCCCCTTAAAGGAGAATTAACCTAAAAAAAAGGTTAAATCCACAAGGACTTTTTTTACCACTACTATTCCTTTATATTGGCTTTTAAAATGTACAAATGCAGCAATTTAGAATTTGGATGAAAGGTTTAGCACTGGGAAACACTTTTTGAAAAATAAAAAGTGAATTTTATATACAACTATGTAGCACTGACCCCCGAAGGAGCTGCTGGTTTGAATTGGGCCTGCACTCTACCAAGAAACCCCACTAACTTGACTTAATCCCCTTGGCACAGCTGTGATGCAATGTAATACAGTACAATATAAAACAATGAAAAGTACCTGTATTGTACCCTCAGGATCCCCTGGGGAAAAACAGCACACCACACAACTGGGTACTAAACCAGAAATATTTTTACTGCAGGTATATTAAAGCAGGTGGTTACAGAGATTGCACTGTCATCCCAATGTAGGATGTCAGTACAATATATAAAAACAGACAAATACAATATGAAAGATATATATATATATATATATATATATATATATATATATATATATATATATAAATATATATATATATATATTCTATGTATCTAAACCTGGGAGCTCCTGCTACTTGAAAGTTTTACGTGAGGCCTAAAGTACTTTCTCCCGTATCTTCTTTCTTCGCTAGCTAGAGATGACTCCTCTGATATTTGTAATCCAAAAGGTAGGTAAGAGTTAACTTAAGGTACTCCAGGTATAACTCCAAGAACTTATACACAAGGCTTGGGCACTAAAGTGAAGTAGGCCTCAAGCCTGCTCAATGTCAGTTGTTCTGTTACACCTCCGTGGAACAACAGGTTCCAGCGAGGCCTGTGAATGAGTCTAACTGCGTGCAACAAATGATAAACGGTGGGCCGTAACCCGCTCACCAACTGGATCAGAGTTCTGTGTGATGACTTTGATCCGGTAACTCAGCTTGCTTCTCAATCAGCTGGGCCAGACGTTCTGTACCGCTTTGCTGGATCGATCCGATCCTCCGATACTTCGATGAGTGTCTCTGGCCTTGTCAATCCAGTCACCGTCTCTCCTGCTCCGTCAGGTCACCTCACCAGCAAGCAGGTTTGTGCTCCGAGGTGGCTGTCTGCAGCTGTCTCCCGGAAACCTCCTCACAGATCCGTACAGGCAGGCAGCGTGGTCCCAAGAGACCAAATATGGCCGCTGCAGTCCTTTTTATACCCTACCCAGCATGCACTGTATAAGAGAGTGTTCATGGGTAGGTCACACAGACTCCTGGGTAACAAGGTCAACCTTCTGAATCAAAACAACAGTACTTCCTGTAAAAGTCTTTTGTGCTTGTTCTGTAATAATCGTATCAGTGCACTACCAGATTTGGTCACTAGGTGGCTCCAAACACTGAACCATAGCAATGTCCACAGATTTAACATTGACATATACATAACCACAACAATATGCAAGTATGTCAGCGCTACAACTATATAGATCAGACCAAAATGAGGGACAAATGAGGAGGAAAGAGGGACAGAGGGACATTGTTCCAAATCAGGGACAGTTCCTCGAAATCAGAGACAGTTGGGAGCTATGTGCTTAACCCTCTAATACAAAGTAGAACATACAAATATTGCTTTTCATATGTAGTATCATTAATCTCTATAGGACACACACTAGCTGGAGTGCGCAGTTAGAGTGCTGAAAGATTTATAAAAAGCCCTTCCATGAAAATGCATAGTGTGAACCACCCCTAGGCATACTTAACCCTTACACTGCCCCCTTGTGGTTAACCCCTTCACTGCCAGTGTCATTTATACAGGAATCAATGCATTTAAAAAGCGACGCAGTGCCGAATCGCAAAAAGGGGCCTGGTCCTTTGGCTGCAAATTGGTCCGGTCTGAAAGTGGTTAAGAAAAATGACACAGAACTCTCTATGTAGTTAATTCAGTTTAAGATGCAAAATGGGAAAATGGGGCCATAAGTATGTTTTATGGATTTCCTGCTAAACCACTTCCCTATTCCAAGGATTCCAGAAGGTGGCACTATTTCTCTTTTTAGATCCTTTATAAACTTGAAATCTGCATAATATTAGATTAAATTCCCAATTAAAATGTTATTGTGCTTGCAGCAAGCTGAAAAATGCTGAATGCATGGCGATTAATTTCACCGTTCTGTGCCAAGTTCACTCAAGCCGCAGAGCAAACTTGGCTTTTGTTATTTTGGTTGTGTGCCCACTCTAGCTATAAAGATGACCTTTGCGAGAGACGGAAGGAAAGTTTTTTAACGACTCATTTCTCCAATGATCTGATTAAGGCCAGAACATTTCAACATTTACATTTTTTTGTTTGTTTTTTTGCACTTTATGACTCAGAGGGAAGCTACTGATAGCTGACTGCTTTGCTTATGAAAGTCCTAATTAGCTCTGTGTGGTCCACAGGCTGCCGTGAGTCATCGAGATTGATAGATGCTTCAACTCTTTACCTTGAAGCTAATAATATTCGCCTTTGTTTAAATTAGCTGCAAAGTCATTGGTTTGAAAAATTCTGGTTCTTACACAAGTGATTGCTAACTATAGTTTTTACAAGGTTGTTTCTTGAAAGAAGTGTGTTGGGGTATTGGGTGGAGAGGGGGCAGGGGCGGCAAGGACCATAAGGCAGAGATGGTAAAGAGGGACAAAATATATACACATACAGTATATACAATATACTGTATATCTATATATCGAAAAAAAGGGAAAGCGAGGGCACAATCGATTAAACACTAATGTACAGCGGCATGTCTAAAAAAAGCAAAGTGGTGGGTGCCATTTATAAACGGCACTGCAGAAACCACCCTAGGACAGACAAGTGCATCTGTTAACTACTTAAGCCCCGGGCCATTTTGCTGGCCAAAGACCAGAGCACGTTTTGTAATTCGGCACTGCGCCGCTTTAACTGATAATTGCGCGGCCGTGCGACGTGGCTCCCTAACAAAATTTACGTCTTTTTTTTCCGCAAATAGAGCTTTCTTTTGGTGGTATTTGATCACCCCATTTTTGCGCTATAAACAAACAAAGAGCATAAATTTTGAAAAAAACATTTTGCATACATTTGCATACATTTTGCTATAATAAATATCCCCCAAAAATGTATAAAAAAAATGTTGTTTTTCCTCAGTTTAGGCCGATACGTATTCTTCTACATATTTTTGGTAAAAGGTTATAGCGTTTACAAAATAGGGGATAGTTTTATGGCATTTTTGCTAATATTCTTTTTTTTTTTACTAGTAATGGCAGCGATCAGTGATTTTTATCGTGACTGCGACATTATGGCGGACACATCGGACATTTTTGTCACATTTTTGGGACCATTGTCATTTATACAGCAATCAGTGCTATACAAATGCACTGATTCCTGTGTAAATGACAGTGGCAGTGAAGGGGTTAAGCACTAGAGGGGCAGTGTAGTGGTTAAGTGTACCCTGGGGAGTGTTTCTAACTGTGGGGGGGCGTGTCTACGTGTGACACGTCACTGATCTCTGCTCCCAATCACAGGGAGCAAAGATCAGTGACACTGTCACTAGGCAAAACAGGGAGATGCTTGTTTACATTAGCATCTCCCCGTTCTTCCTCTCCGTGAGGCGATCGCGGGTATCCCCGTGGCGATCGAGTCAGCGGGACCCGCGACCCGACTCACGGAGGTCCCAGCCGGCGTGCGCACGCGATGGCAAGGCGGCAAATTTAAAGGGACGTACAGGTACGCCCAATTGCCCAGCCAAAGTGACATTCTGCCGACGTACATCGGCGTGCGCAGGTTGGGAACCGGTTAACTACTTCCAGTCCGGGCCTTTTCTTGCACTTTTTGTTCACATGTAACAATCAGTATTTTTTTGCTAGAAAATTACTTGGAACCACCAAACATTATATCTTTTTTTTAAAGCAGAGAATAAATTGATGGATTTTGCAATTTTTTTTTTATGTCACACGGTATTTTCGCAGGGTTTTTTCAAGCGCAATTTTGTGGGAAAAATACACATTTTTGAATTTTAGCCACTTTAGCCCAGGAAGGTTTAACCCCCTTCATGACCAGTCCATTTTTTTCGATATGGCAATGCGTTACTTTAACTGACAATTGCATGGTAGTGCAGCACTGTACCTAAATAAAATGTATGTCCTTTTTTTCCCCACAAATAGAGCTTTCTTTTGGTGGTATTTGATCACCTCTGTGGTTTTTATTTTTTGCATTATAAACAAAAAAAATACAGACAATTTTGAAAAAAAAAATGTTTTTACTTTATGCTATAAAACATATTCAATAAAAAAAAATTAAAAATCAAAGATATTCATCAATTTTGTATTCTGCTACATATTTTTGTTAAAAAAAAAATCCCAAAATCTTTTCTTCCTTCCAACATGTCATCCCTCTTTCTTTCTACTTGCTCTCTTGAGCTATAAAGACCTATTTAGAGTCATTTTTTAAAATGTAATCGACGCATACTGATCGATTGATCGCCACAACACATCCTAACTAAGAATAGGCACTATATATGTTTCTCATGTTGAGACAATCGTTATTGATAACTCTAATGAAGTAATCTGTCATATGTACAGTTGAACTTGTTATGCTCAAGTATGTGTACAAAAATGTTTTATCGATTGTACAACAGCTTTGCTTTTGGAAAATAAAAACTTTTATTGAAAAAAAAAAAAAAAAAATAACCCCCCCCCCCCCCCAAAAGTGTAACTATGTGGGGGATGGCTTAACTGGAGGAAGACAGAGATCCATCTTCCTTTCTGACAGAACGATGGTCTGCCTTGTTTACATAGGAAGACCGCCAATTTTCCTCTCCTGTGAAAGATCGGAGGGTCCCAGCAGATATCCCACCCGACGGCCCGCTGATTGGCTCCCGCTGTGTCCAATCACGCACTCCCCAGACCCTGTGCAGGAAATCACGTACAGATACGTGACTTCGCGCAGGAGAGCCGCCCTGCCACAGCATATCTATGTGGGGCGGTCCTTAAGATGTTAATGCAAAAAAACACAATACATAACCCAATTTTTTTATAAAATATAAAAGATGGAGTTCCAGCGAGTAAATAGATACCAAAAAATGTGACGCTTTAAAATTGTGCATGCTCGTGCAACGGCAACAAACAACATACATTTTACTATCCATAGGCGATGCTTTAAAAGCCTTTATAGACTACCACTTAAGAGTTACACGGGAGTTCTGGTACTAGAATTACTGCCCATGATCTAGCGTTCGCGGTGATACCTCACATGTGTGGGGCGATCGCTGTTTAGGTGCATGCAGGACCAAAGTGCACGTTCGCCTTTGCCCACAAACATGGGAGGACAGGACAGCACTTAAAATCGTTTTTTTAAATTATTAAAAAAAAATTATATATATATATATATATTTTTTTTTTTTTTTTCTTTACACTGTTGCTTTTTTTTTATCACTTTTATAATAATAATGTAAACATCCTTGTGACAGCAATAGGCATGTGACAGGTCCTCTTTATGGAGAGATCTGGGGTCTATAAGATGCCAAATCCCTCCTCAAAAGCCCTCATGTCATCGCTTCCGGGTTAGTATTAAGAGCAGCCAATCAAAGCTGATCCAGGCTTTGCTTGGCTGTCCGGTCAACCAGCAGATGTTCCAGCTGGTTACTCAAGTCTCCCGGTGGGAAGAGAGAACCCGAGAGAGCCGCAGAATGCAGCGGGAGGGGGGGGGGGTAACTTTCCCTTCAGCTGCTTGTAATAGCAATCGAGCAAACCGAAAGCCAACCACCGGCTCTAAAAAAACGATACCGGGGTGTACAGACGTATGGATAGTTCCAAATCCCAGTACAGATCAAGAGGCAGCAGCATATTAAGGACTTGTTCCCATGGGTGGTTGTGGGGCGGTAAAAGCAGGCAATTGCAACATGATTTTACCATTCCCTGAACACTCACCTAAGCTAGGGCATGCAGCCATTCAGTTCCGGACACACACACACCTGTTGGCAGGTACAGTTAGCTTACCTGCTACTAGATGGCTCTGTTGCCAATATGGTATGGTAAAGGGGAAGTTATAAGTAGGTGTTAGCTCCCCTTTTAGAAAAATCCTCTAGTTATGTAATGGGTGGAGTTAGTGCCTATATAAATGCCACCTGTGGGTGGGTCCCAAGAGTCCGGGGTATGGGAACAAGACACCCCAGAGCTGCTAAAATGTAGTCCTACACAGATCCAAGTGGGCCTTTGCAGGGCTGAATTCCCAGACGAGGTGGTGAAGATCATAAGAGGAAAAGCTGTGGTCGCTCGGTCTCTGCTGATCTTCGATCCCGACCCCTTACCACGTGATCAGCTGTCAGCCAATGACATCTGATCATGTGATGTCAACAGAGCCGGTAATCGGCTATTTTTTCTCCTCGCGCTGACAACATGCATCTCAGTGCCACCTATCAGTGCCCATCAGTGTCACCTACCAGTGCCCATCAGTGCCCATCGGTGCCACCTATCAGTGCCCATCAGTGCCATCTATCAGTGGTACCCATCAGCGCCACCCATCAGTGCCACCCATCAGGGTCCATCAGTGCCATCTTATCTGTCCCCATCAGTGCCACCTTATCTGTGCCTATCAGTGCCGCCTTAACTGTGCCTATCAGTGCCCATCAGTGCAGCCTATCAGTGCCCACCAGTGCAGCCTCATCAGCGCACATCAATGAAGCAGAAAAATTACCTGTTTGCAAAATTTTATAACAAACTATTAAACATGATTTATTTTTTTTCAAGATTTTCCATCTTTTTTTGTTTGTTTAGCAAAAAATAAAAATCCCATCTGTGATTAAATACCACCAAAAGAAAGCTCTATTTGTGGGGAAAAAAATGATAAAAATTTAATTTGGGTACAGTGTTTTATGATTGTCATTCAAAATGCGTCAGCGCTGAAAGCTTAAAATTGGTCTGGGCAGGAGGGGGGCTTAAGTGCCCAGTAAGCAAGTGGTTAATCTGTCTCAAAACATGATATAAAATTAATCTATGGACAGTGAATGTTAGTCAAGCTATCACAGCTCTGAAGACTTAAAGGAGTTGTAAAGTCTCATCCAGCAGCAGAAACCATTGGCTCCCGCTGCTGTCAATCAAATCCAGTGACATGGGGGCGAGTCCTGCTGTGCCAATTGATGCAGCAGCAAGACTCGGGAGCGTGCCCACATGGGTGAACCCACGGAAAGCGGAATGAAAAGGAGGGGTCAGGAGCAGGGCCGGGACAAGGGGTGGGCAGGAGGGGCGGCTGCCCCTGGCGCAATGGTATATTGCAGGGGTAGGGGGCACCCTGAGCCTAACCCTAAGGGAAAGGGGGGTGCAGTTTGGCAACTTTGCCCTGGGCACTGGATGACCTTGTCCCGGCACTGGCCAGGAGTACCGCTAGGGGACCCCAGAATAGGATGATCGGGCCGCTCTGTGCAAAACCCTTGCGCAGAACAGGTAAGTATAACATGTTTGTTATTTAAAAAACAAACAAAATAAAAAGGAACCTTTACAATCACTTTAAACAAGACCTGGTAATAAGGGGTATGACAGACTGATAGTAAAGTGGTTAAAGTATAATTAAAAGCAAACCTTATTTTGGTTTTCAATAGAATAGAGAGTGATTAGAACACCTGTCAGGTTTTAATTGCTGTCTGTGCCCTTGTGAAGGAGATTCACCCTCTCTATTTGTTCTGTTTACTGTGAAAGTGAAAGAAAATCCCACATTTTGGGTTGTCACCAGAACATGAATAGATGGGAAATCTTCCAATAGGGACACTAGTTCTGGTGACCCAGGTGACTACTAGTGATTTTCCTCACTTTGGAGGGATTTCCTTTCACTTCTTGTTGGGGCTATGTGGCAGAAAGTGAAGGGACATTTATAACCCTCTTTTACTCCATCCAAAATGAAAAAGTTTTGACTAGTTCTATTTTAAGGAAAGTAGAAGAGAAAAACTGCAACTGCTACTATTGAATCTTTACATGGAGAAAACTATTGGGTTACTATTGTTAATGCACAATTTTTTTCATTTTTCTTTTTTCTTTTTTCTGTATTTGCATTTATCCTTTTTGACCCTTTCTGTTTGTGGACACTGTGAATCTTTCTTTCTTCTATGGATCTTTATATGTAATGGTACTATGGGGCTATTCCAGCTAGTGCACTACTTACATGCATCTATTCTGTGGACCACTTTGGTCAGCTCACATTACACCCTGCTCCATTCCCATTTTTCAGTCACCAGCTCTATTATGCACACTCTGTTTTTCCTGGTCACAGGTCACTATAAGGATATGCAAATCCATAGTTAAAATATTTTTCCTTTTTAAAAATGTTTATTTATAGAATATTGCTGGCCTATTGTGCCATCATCTATATACACAAGTTATGGATTTTCCTTATTATGAAACCTTGGTCTGCCCTCCAGTTGTCCTTGAGGTCTGTGTGGGTCACTACGCCATAGCCCCCAGGGTAGACATTCCCTGGTACCCCCCACCCTCAGAAATGCTAGGCTCTTTCTCTCTCCCCCCTTCTTTGGAGCCCCACCATTTTTCCCTTTTCTTCCATATATTGGGAGCTATCTATTATCATTATTTTTCTATATACGATACTACTCGTATTTTTTTTATCACCTTTTCGATAATTTTTTTCATCTGCTCCTTAGGAAGTGGAAACGAATCCATGAAACGCGTAGAGTTATAGGATATCAAGAAATTTGTGGATCATTATGAATTTTGCACTCATGCATTCCCATTTGCCCAAATCATGTATCTCCATCAAACATCATGTATATGAACATGAATGACTTCTATGAATTTACTATGCTTATTATGATTACTTATTATGGATCAGCTCAGCTCACTATATCCCCTTTTTTGTTTATTTTTGGTATTTTATTATGTCCATCAAATTGTTAATATGTATTTTACTATTATGCAATAAATTTGTAATCATGTATACTATTCTGTTTACAAGTGTTTACCCTCATTTAACCATTTGCTTACAGGGCACTTAAACACCCTTCCTGCCCAGACCAATTTTCAGCTTTCGGTGCTCTCACACTTTGAATGACAATTACTCAGTCATGCAACACTGAACCCAAATACATTTTTTGTCCTTTTTTTCCCACAAATAGAGCTTTCTTTTGGTGGTATTTGATCACCTTTGGGTTTTTTATTTTTTGCGCTATAAATGAAAAAAGACGGAAAATTTTGAAAAAAAACGCATTTTTCTTTGTTTCTGTGATAAAATTTTGCAAATTATTAATTTTTCTTCATAAATTTTGGCCACAATTTATACTGCTACATATCTTTGGTAAAAATAACCCAAATTAGTGGAAATTATTTGGTCTTTGTGAAAGTTAGAGACTCTACAAACTGTGGTGCGAATCATACAAAATTGATCACACCTGATGCACTGGTGACCCATCTCATTTCTTGTGACCCGAACAAGCCAGGAAAGTACAAATACCCCCCAAATGACCCCTTTTTTGAAAGTAGACATTCCAAGGTATTTAGTAAGAGGCATGTGAGCTTTTTGATGTTGTCATTTTTTTCCCACAATTCTTTGCAAAATTAATTATTTTTTATTTTTTTTCCCACAAAATTGTCATTGTAATAGGTTATTTCTCTCACATGGCATGTGTATACCACAAATGACACCCTAAAATAAATTCTGCTACTCCTCCTGAGTATTACGATACCACATGTGTGGGACTTTTTCCCAGCCTGGCCACTTAGAGATGCCCAACATGCAGGGAGCACCATCACGTGTTCTAGGAGCATAAATTACACATCTAAATTGTTGACTACCTATTACACTTTTGAAGGCCCTGGAGCACCAGGACAATGACACGTGACACTGACGTGGCACTGATGACAGGTGGCACTGATGACACTTGACACTGATGTGGCACTGATGACAGATGGCACTAATACGGGGCACTGATGACACTGATGACAGATGGCACTGATACGGGGGCACTGATGACACGTGACACTGACAGATGGCACTAATATGTGGCACTGGTGAGAGATGGCACTTATACGTGGCACTGATATCATGTGGCACTAATACGTGGCACTGATGAGAGATGGCACTAATACGTGGCACTGATGACAGATGGCACCGATACGTGGCACTGATGACACGTGACACTGATGATAGATGGCACTGATACATGGCACTGATGACACGTGGCATTGATGACAGGTGGCACTGATTACAGATGGCACATGACACTGACAGGTGGCACTGATTACAGATGACACTGACAGGTGGCACTGATGACAGATGGCACTGATACGTAGCACTGATGACAGATGGCACTGACGTGGCACTGATGACACATGGCACTGATGACAGATGGCACTGACGTGGCACTGATGACACGTGGTACTGATATGGCACTGTTGACAGATGGCACTGACGTGGCACTAATGACAGATGGCACTGACGTGGCACTGATGACAGATGGCACTGGGAACAAATGGCACTGGGGACAGGTGGCACTGGGGACAGGTGGTACTGGGGACAGGTGGTTCTGGGGACAGGTGGCAGCGGTGACAGATGGAAGCGGGGACAATTGGCAGCATGGCAGTGGGGACAGATCACTTTATTTTTCCTTTTTTTTTTACTTACGGCGCAACGGCGCTGTTCATCTCTCCCTCCTCACACGCTGTCTGTGTGAGGAGGCAGAGCGGCGCTGACAGATGATCTCATATGTTTGCATATGAGATCATCTCTCATTGAACACGCCGATCTCGCTGTAAACGGTCGCTGTGATTGGCCGTTTATAGCGATCTGTGACTGGCTGTGTCCTACGGACACGCCCAGCACAGAACTTCCCTGATGCACGCTCTCAGGAGAGCGCATTAGGGAAGTAAACAAGAGGCTATAGCGCGGGCGCCTAGTGGTTAAAGTCCCATGACCATAGTCTCGTTTTTGTATACATTTATTTAGGGATGGAGGCTCATCACTCACGGTGCCATAGACCATATTCATTTTTTCCCCAGAAAGTAGAGGAGCTAAAGAGCGCTGGACAAATCAGGGAAAAAGCAAACACTGAACTGAAGGTGGCACTTTGGTACAGGGTGTGTGGGTGAAATTGTATGGATGAACAAGACTGACCCTAGTTGTAATGATACAATCCAGTAAAATGTGCAAAACATAACCATGGAATGCACACAGGGAACATAGTCTAACTATCAATAACTTATGATTTCTTTATCGTACATCATGGGACACAGAGTTAGGCTATTATTCCTTACTGGGTTATACGTCATCTCTAGGTGAATGGACACTGGTAGACCAAAGTCTTAGACAGGAAGTCCACCCCTATATAACCCTTCCCATACAGGAAGTACTTCAGTTTTTTATCAGTGTCTGCAAGGTGGATGGGCACGTTGGTTTGAGCTCTCTCGAGCTCCAGGTCTTGAGTCCCAAAACGGTTCTTAAAAGAATTAAGGCATTAACCAATCGGATCCATTTGAGAAAAGCTCATATGCTTAAATAAATGGTACCCATGCCTTGCAAAGAAGAGGCAAAGATCCTGCAAGGTTTTGCCTGTAACCTGACTTCAGGCGCTAGATCCTGCCTAGTGGAATTCTGGATACTACAGAGCTAAGGCATTCCTGCAGGATGCTGTACAGGTCCAAGGGTACCCAGTCCTTCCGTCACTTGGGGACCTTCACCCAAGTGACGGAACACATCGTAATGGGAAAAGATTGGGCTCTTCGTTTCTAAGGTTGCCCTGCGCCTGAACGGGTAAGTGAAGGCCCCTTTTTACTTATTGTGTGGTGCCCCATGTGTTGTAACAATCTGTCAAACTAGCAAAGGCTGGACACCTGTGTGGTGGTGACCTCAGGGGGAGCTTGGGCTAGCTGCTAGTGTTTGGGTAGGAGAACCTTTTTCTCGCTGTCTTGGCTGCCTTTCTTATGGATGGTCCACGCACGGAGGTTTGCCATTGCGCATGATGGTTCGCCATAGCGCACACGAGTTTGAAGCTGTGTTGGTCGGAAACGGTGCACAGAACGCTGTGCGCACACAGAGCCACACATGCGCTGTAGCTCTGGGTGTGGCGCACGTGGATTTGCCACGGCACACATAGGACCTTGTGCGCGTACACAGCTACCCACGTCCGTAGTGACAGCACATGTGCAGAGCATCCGACGCACAGCCATCTTATTTAACCACTTGCTTACTGTGCACTTAAACACCCTACCTGCCCAGACCAATTTTCAGCTTTCAGTGCTCTCACACTTTCAGTGACAATTGCGCGGTCATGCAATGCTGTAACCAAATGAATTTTTTATCATTTTGTTCGGACAAATAGAGCTTTAGTTTGGTGGTATTTATTCGCGACTCCGTTTTTTATTTTTTGCGATATAAGCGAAAACATAGCGGAAATTTTGAAAAAAAAACAATATTTTCTCCTTTCTTTTTTAAAAGAAATCCAATAAAATCAAATTTTGTCATAAATTTAAGCCAAAATGTATTCTGCTACATGTTTTTTGTAAAAAAAATTCCATTAAGTGTATAATAATTGGTTCGCGTGATCACGGACATATGTACGCAAATGATCATGTAAAAGGGGTGTGCAGGTGATCACGGACATATGTGTGCAGATAATCATTGGCACATGTTATTTTACTGGGACATATGTGAGGGACATGTGTTTTTATTATTTGGGGACATGTGTATTTTGGGGACATGTGTGTTTTGGGGACATGTGTGTTTTACTGTGAGGACGTGTGTTTTACTGTGGGGACATGTGTGTTTTACTGTGGGGACACTAGACAGGTGATCAGTGAGTAAAAGCTGTAAAAAAAACAGCTAATACTCACTGATCACCAGCCGGCTGCAGCGATCCGCTCTCCTCTCCTCACCGACGACTTACGTGTGAGGAGAGGAGGGCCGATTGCCTAGCAACCGGCTGTTTGTTTACATCACATGACGGCTGTGATTCCGTGTGATCAGGAGGGCCAATCACCGAGCCCTCCTGCCGATCCGAGATGCGCCGTGTCCGGGTGACACGGCCGCATCGGGATCGCGCCAGTGCGCGGGCACGCGCGCGCGCAATCCCTCTACTTCTGAAGGACGTTCCGGAACGTCCATTCCGAAGTATACGGCTCCCACCCGGCCGTATATGTACATTGGCCGGTGGGAAGTGGTTAAACAGAAGGTGGTGGCACTTTCAAAGGACAGCTGTGGGACACAGAGCAGGCTATGAACCATTCACTTTCAGCGGTAAATTCCTCCTTATCTGGGTCACGTGACTCTTCCAGATGTTGGTTGGCAGGCTAAGGTGCTTAGCATGATTGTTGCATATGGGCTTGGTGAGCCCTATTTAGAGGTCTCTCTTCTGGGGGGTGGGTGTGTAAATACTAAACCCAGGTACTCCCTTTTGTGGCTTGCAATGTCTTCAAAAATGAGGGCTAACACTACAGGCACATCTGTTTTGTCAGCAGCTCCTGAGGAGCCTAGTCAAATCCCTAGTGTTGCATCCCCTAAGAGACCAGAAGCTTCTGGGCAATCTGAGCCATTGCGCCTGTCTGGTATTGTGCCTACTGCCAATGCTGCTGCTTCAGCCTTTGTCACCAGGGATGATGTGTCCTCAGCTCTAGCCGGGTTAGAGGACAGGATTGCTGGTATGACTGCCTCCATCTTACAGGGTGGCAGGAAGCGTGACTGATCCCCCACACCTGATCCTCCTAACTTGGAGCAGGAATGGGTTGATGAAGGGGAAAAACTAAATGCTAAGGACAGGGCTCAAAATTTCAAGTCCTGAGCTACTAGCCAGGCCTCAAGGGTTACTCGCCACCAGTTACCCCGCCCCACCCATAAACACGCCCTGCCCCTAAACACTCCCTCATAAATTATCTCATTAAATGACACTTAAAATGTTTTATGCCAAATTAAGTTATAAAAATAAATATAATATAACAACAACTTTATCCGTGCACACCAATGCAGCCTGCCTGTGCCCTCCTCCATGCAGCCTGCCTGTGCCCTCCTCCATGCAGCCTGCCTGTGCCCACCAATGCAGCCTGCCTGTGCCCTTCTCCATGCACCCTGCCTGTATCCATCCTCCATGCACCCTGCCTGTGTCCATCCTCAATGCATCCTGCCTGTGTCCATCCTCCATGCACCCTGCCTGTGTCCATCCTCCATGCACCCTGCCTGTGTCCTCCTCCATGCATCCTGCCTGTGTCCTCCTCCATGCATCCTGCCTGTGTCCATCCTCCATGCAGCCTGCCTGTGCCCTCCTCCATGCACCCTGCCTGTGTCCATCCTCCATGCACCCTGCCTGTGTCCATCCTCCATGCACCCTGCCTGTGCCCTCCTCCATGCACCCTGCCTGTGTCCATCCTCCATGCACCCTTTGTCCATCCTCCATGCATCCGGCCTTTGTCCATCCTCCATGCATCCTGCCTGTGTCCATCCTCCATGCACCCTGACTGTGTCCTCCTCCATGCACCCTGCCTGTGTCCATCCTCCATGCAGCCTGCCTGTGCCCTCCTCCATGCACCCTGCCTGTGTCCATCCTCCATGCACCCTGCCTGTGTCCTCCTCCATGCACCCTGCCTGTGTCCTCCTCCATGCACCCTGCCTGTGTCCATCCTCCATGAACCCTGCCTGTGTCCTCCTCCTCCATGCACCCTGCCTGTGTCCTCCTCCATGCACCCTGCCTGTGTCCTCCTCCATGCACCCTGCCTGTGTCCATCCTCCATGCACCCTGCCTGTGTCCTCCTCCATGCACCCTGCCTGTGCCCTCCTCCATGCACCCTGCCTGTGTCTATCCTCCATGCACCCTGCCTGTGTCCATCCTCCATGTAGCCTGCCTGTGTCCTCTTCCATGCACCCTGCCTGTGTCCTCTTCCATGCACCCTGCCTGTGTCCATCCTCCATGCACCCTGCCTGTGTCCTCCTCCATGCACCCTGCCTGTGTCCTCCTCCATGCACCCTGCCTGTGTCCATCCTCCATCAAGCCTGCCTGTGCCCTCTTCCATGCACCCTGCCTGTGTCCATCCTCCATCCACCCTGTGCCCACCGTGCAGCCTAGATGTGTAGGGGAGGAGAGGAACGGGAGAGCCACCCGGATGTTCAGAGTGCAGGGGAATACAGCAATAACAGCTTTCAATTCAATTGCCGAGTTCCCGCCGCTCAACGTCATATACAGCCCGCCCCCTGGCCGGAAACTTTGAATGACAGATCGCCTGTCCTGATTGGACGTGTGATCTGTCTATCAAAGTCCCGGACCAGGGGACGGGGCTCTATCTGTATCAGCGAGCAGTGGGGAACACAGCAATGTTAAAAGAAAGCTGTTATCGCTGTGTTTCCCCCTGCACTGCGCTCTGAGCATCCAAGTGGCTCTCTCTCCCTCTTCCCCTCCATGATCGCTGGGAGAAGAACTCCCATTCCACCCAGGCTGCCGGCGGTGCTCGCCCCCCTCCGCTCCATGCAGCCCTTCCTCGCCAGCCCTCAAAATGCACTCGCAAAATGCGAGCAGGCGAGTGCAATTTTTGAGGGCTACTAAGGATTCTGTGGAGGGCCAGGCAGATGCTTCTGAGGAATCTGGGCCAGAAGATGTCCAGTTGGTATCAGCCTCTCAGTGTCAGGGCTGGGCTCTTAGCCCTCCCTTCTCTATGCTCAGGTTGCTCAGCTGTCGGTTAATTGCCAGTACTCATCGTTCCACAGTGGCTCACATGTTGACCATCTCCTGCTCGTCAGACAAGCCTACAGCCAGCCCCTTCTGGCTATTTAAACTGCTTGGTTCATTTCTTCTATGCCTTTGCCTTGGTCAACATATCTAGAGACTCTCTGCTGTGTTCCTGCTGAAGACTTGCCTGGCTGATGTCCCTTCTGGTTCCTTATCCTGTCTGCTGCCTCTAACTATGCTGATCTCTGGCTTCCTGATTACCTGGCTTGTTCAGACTACCCGATTTGGCTACCGAACCCTGGCTATGTTTTGTATTTTTTACTTGCTTGTAATACTTGTAGAGCCCCCCCATAACCATACTTACAAGAAGAAGGTCAGTTCTCAGATGATGAATGACATGCAGCTATGAGTGCAGGAGTGGTTGTAGTGTTTTTTTTAAGAAGTACATCCAAAGCTTGTTTGGCTGTACTTCTCCTGTGACCCGTTTTCAGCAGAGAGCAGGCTGAAGCCTCTGTCACAGAGCCGGTTTAGGCTCGGGAAAGATTGCGACCAAATGGTTGGGATTCACCCACATGCCTGGACCAGCACCTAGCTCAGCCTCTCAGCGAGCCTCTGAGAACCTGAGCCAGCCGCTCTTTAAAAAAAAAAAAAAAATTCCCATTCTTCTCTTTTAAGCATTTGTTGCTGGAACATCTTCACCACCCCTAGCAATATTATAGCTTTTCTCTATCTCTGTCATGGTCAATATTGCTGGACAGCTAAGGCTCCATGCACACTGGGTGCTTAGCTCCTGTACATGAGATTCCAGCATTTTTGCGCAGAGTTACCATCCAGCCCTACTTCCTGCAAACTCTACGAGAGTCTGAAGGCTGCTGCGACTAAATGGTACACTGAGTGGTACTAACAGTTAGGGCAGTATGAGACTTGGGAGGAATGCACCAGAATACAAGAAGTCTGCATTCTGGGCATTTGTCCCTCAGTGCTTACTGTCCTAAATGCTAGCACCACTCAGTGCTGTGGGAGTACCTGTGCCTTCTGCATGCACAAAGACACTGGAATTTCATGCACAGGGCTAAATGCCCAGTTTGCATGAGGCCCCAGCATGCAGGTAAATGTGAAGAAAAAATTTAAATAAAGGATTCAATGAAAAAAAAAAAAAAATCATACTGAATAGAATCATTGTTTTCAATCATATTACTTTAAACCTGATTTCTCATTTGCCCAGTTTTTATATATAAAAAAAAATATTTTGTAGTTATGTAAAAAAGAAAACTGCGCTGTTTTCAAACCTAATAACTCTAGCTGCAACTCAAAATACACACAAAAATAAATAAGATAAAAAGTGAGGGGCTGCTCTATTATTACTCTAACCAAGGGGCAGATCTGTTATAGCGTGTAAGCAAGCGGCGGGTCTATTATCATTATATCGTGTAAGGGGCGGATGGCTACAGAAGAGGGCGAATGTTAAATTAATGGGCAGAGCTCGATATATAACAATAATAATAAATGCACCCCTTGGTTACAGTAATACTAGACCTGCCCCTTACTTACACGATAGATGCCCCTTGCAGAGTAGCACGAGCATCAGGAGCGTGCGGAATCGCCTCGTACAATTACATGTTAACTTCGCCTGCGCGGTGTAGAGTTCACTCAGAGCTGTTTAGGTTCGGCAATTTTCGGAAGCTCCGTAGTCCTTCGTACTGCGCAAGCCCTGCGCCTGGGGAACTTATCCGGCAGGGGAACTTTTTCGGGAGGACACCGGAATTACACTACTGCCATCTAGTGGCGGTAGATGTAATTGGGGTAACTAAGCCAAAGTAATGGGAACTGAGTTACCATGAGGGGAAAAGTAATCAGTTAGATTACTAGTTACCCTCTAAAGTAACTGCGTTAGGTAACTCAGTTTATTTTAACTCAGTTACTTACATCACTGCATATTAATCAAATAAAAATATAAACAGAAAAAGAATAACTAAAAAAATATTGATAATAAGTTCCAAACAGTGAATTGTGTAACATATAAGTCCCCTTTCACAAGGGACGGATCCATAATGATCCGCTCCGTAAACATCCGCTTTCTCAGTGGGGATCGTGCCGAAATCCCTGCTGAGCCGGCGGATGACAGGGCGGTCCCTGCACAGTGTGCAGGGTCCGCCCTTTCAGATCTCCGCTCCCCTCTATGGAGGATCGGATGAACACAGACCGTCTGTCCGTGTTCATCCGATCCGCTCTGCAGACGGATAGAAAAATAGGGCTTTCCTCCGTCTGCAGAATCGGACCATAGTGGAGACGGACGATATCGAGTGTCAGCGGGTGCATATCCGTTGACACCCGCTATCCCATAGGGATGCATGTATGTCCGTATTTCAGCCAACAACGGATGGATGAAATACGGACATACGGTCCGCATGTGTGAAAGGGGCCTAAGAAGTCTTACGTTTGAAGTTTAATGAAAATCTTGTGACTTTTTGGGACGGACAGAGTGAATCTACCACCACACAGAGTGCACGCTTACCAGATGCACAAGTTTTAGATACTTGTGGCTAATACCCAGCCAGGGCCTTTTCCTCCAGATACTTCAGATGTCTGGTCGAGCCATATGCATAGCTCCCAACTGTCCCTGATTTCGAGGGACAATCCCTGATTTGGAACAATGTCCCTCTGTCCCTCTTTCCTCCTCATTTGTCCCTCATATGGGTTTGATCTATATAGTTGTATATAAAATGCACTTTTTATCTTTCAATAAGTGTCTCCCAGTGCTAAACCTTTCATCTAATTTCTAAATGGCTGCATTTGCAAATGTTAAAAGCCAGTATAAAGGAATGGTGGTGGTTAAAAAAAAAGCACTTGTGGGTTTAACAAAAAAACATTTTTGGCATAATTTTCCTTCAAGGGGGTGTGGCAGGGGGGGTGTCCTATGTCTACATACTTTTGCTAAAAGGTGTTCCTCGTTCCCATCTCAAAAAGTTGGAAGGTATGCCATATGACGCAGTAAGACGTTAATCCCACATGTGGTTGGAGGCACAGCTTGCAGACCCACACACGATATAAAAGGCGATGTCAGCTCAGGAAGAAAGCAGGAGAAATCGCCATGGGTAAAACCAGATGGTTGTTTATTCGTAAAAAACAGGCTCGACCAGAAATCTGAAGTCCCTGGAAGAAAAGGCCCTGGCTGGGTATAGCCACAGCTTGTGCAGCTGGTAAGCGTGCGCTCTGTGTGGTGGTGGATTCACTCTGTCCGCCCCAAAAAGTCACAAGATTTTCATTAAACTTTCGTTGTTTGTTTATTTTTCATCTGGAGGAACTTTCAAGGTTTCACTGTCCACTTCTTATAGGACTTCTTATATGTTACACGATTCACTGTTTTTTTTTTTGTTTATATTTTTATTTGATTAATATGTCACTTTGAGAGTGCAGCTCACTTTTTATCTTATTTTGTAGTTATACCTAATAGGTTAATGCAATTACAAAGATATTTGTTTTTTCACTGAATGTGCTGTATTACTCATTTGTAGCATATGGTAAGCTCTGATTCAAGACCTGAGGGTGTTTATTGCCTCTACTTATGTTATGCTGAAGCTTTACCACCCACCAGCCCCCCTCCCACAGCCCCCAGAGAATTGTGCATTGAAATTAGTTCTATAAGTGTCTTGCTAGGAAATCCATGAAACAAAAATTGGAGTTTTTGAAATAAATGTTATACTAGCAAATTAGATCCTCATGTAATGCTCTGTTTAAAATTAAAAGTACCTTTCCTGACAGGCTCCATGGCAGCATACGTGTGGGTTGGCCCCGCCTCCATAACTACCCAATAGGACCCCTCTCCCATAAATCTTTGCTCCTGGCTGCTATCCGTGTTCCTTTTTTGTCCTCCTCCGTAGGACCATGTGGTTCTCCTACCTGAAGATGACTTCACAGCGATCGATCGGCCGAATGACTGAATTGTTTCCTCCGATAGGCCTTGACTGTTAAGCAGGGTATGGAGAGTAATTGCAGAGTAGCGCTGAAGAAAAGGTTATCTTACCTTAAAAGTGCGCCGGCCTGTTTACCTGTTGCTACAGGTGGCCCTTATCTGCTGGGAGGTCCGGTGTGTGCGTGCCTTGGATCGTTCGGCCAGGTGATCGTTGGTGGAGTGGTGAGTCTGTATCTGTCCATGGCAGCAGTGTTTATGTGTGTGCCCATTGATTGTATTCTTTTCCTCTATCTGTTGCTATTTCTATGCTGTTTGCTGGACGCTTCTGCGTTCCAGCAAACTACTCTCTTCGATTTCCGGGTCTGCGGGCGTTCTGCGCATGCGCGGACCCGATGTGAGAGCGAGGCTTGGTTCTCGCGCATGCGCGCTGAGGACCCCGGCGTCGGATGACGCCGATGACGTCACGGGCGGCAAATTTAAAAACCTTGCAAAGCTGACAGAGCCCTGGGAATGATTGCGGACGCCACAGCGACTTCCCGGGGCTAGTATTTCGGCGGTTCAAGGTAGGAACAGTCCTTTATGCTGGGCTTGGTTGGATTATTGCTGTATTTGGTCTGAAGATTGTATTTTTTACTGCAGTGTCAGGCTTGGTGTTTTGGACATTATGGATGCTTCACTGCCCCCTAGTGGCCAGCCCGCTCATGTTAGGTAGGTCCTAAAGTACATTTTTTATATTTCTAATATTGAAGAGAGTAAGCATAGGCAGCAAATATGACCTGTCCCTTCTGTCTGTCTCTCTGTGTTCACAGCCCTTCCAAATCTGATCCACAACCTAGTGCCTATAGACGCAGTGGATCGTCAAAATCGCACCACCACAAATCCTCCTCAAAATCCAGCCACCATAGGTCCGCCAGGTCGGAACAGCGTGACAGGGATTATTCCCGCCCCCCTGTGGCTCACTCCAGCAAGAGGCCAGAGAAAGCATGTTGGGGGTGCAAAATGCCTGTACCAGCAGACAAATCCTTATGTGACCATTGTTTCACTAAGGCAGCGGATGAGAGAGACGGCGCTGACCAGCGCCTAGAATCAATGGTGAGACGAGTGGTAAAAGAATCCCTGCAGGAAAGGGAAGCTCAACAGCCCTGTGAATCCCCGGCAGACCCGCTAGATCCTATAGTAGGAGAGGGGGTACTACAAGAAACATGGGATTCATCCCAACCTAGCCGCCATTCTGCCCTTGTCTCAGACAGTGAATCGGATCCAGAAGATCCAGGTTTGGGGTTTGACTATGGTTTGGTTCCCTCCCTGGTTAAAGCAGTGAGAGAGGCTCTGAAGTGGGAAGATCCTATCACTTCCCCCCCGAAGCAGAGGAAATTTTTTAAACAGCTCAATAAGGAGCGTCAATTTTTTCCGTTTCTGTCTGAATTGGGTGATATTATTTCAGAAGAGTGGAGCAAGATGGACAAAAAGAGTTCCATGCAATCCAAAATCCTTAAACTTTACCCCTTTAAGGAAGAAGATGTGAAACACCTGGAGTCAGCTCCAATGGTAGATGCAGCACTTATGCGGCTGGTGAGATATGTGACTCTCCCCTTAGAAGACACTGTGTCATTCAAGGATCCTTTAGAGAGACGGATCGATTCAGATCTAAAGAAAATCTATTTGACCTCCGGGATGGCGTGCAAACCAGTGCTTGCGATCGCAGCAGTGTCAAAGGCCATAGAATTCTGGGCTGACAGCATTGAAGAATACCTGAGAGGCATTTCAATAGACACAGCTAAAGACTCACCTATTCAAGAGATTAGGATGGCTTCAGCCTTCTTGGGGGAGGCATCCATTGATGTCATTCGCCTGATGTCTCGGGATATGCTGGCAGCCGTTTCGGCGCGACGTGCGTTGTGGCTCCGTCCGTGGCTCGCAGACCCTGCTTCTAAGCAGGCTTGGTGCCGCATCCCCTTTGAAGGGTCCTCATTATTCGGCAATAAGCTTGATTCTGCCATATCCCGGGCCACAGGTGGGAAATCTGGGTTTCTCCCTCAGGATAGGCGTCCTCAAAATCAGAGACGCTCTTTTCCAAGAAGACAGAATGCGGATCGTGCCAGGGATGCACGCAGCTATAAACCCGGCCGAGAATTCTCCAGGACATGGAGGTCCAGGCAGTCTTCTTTTAAGAAGGCCTCTAAAGGTGGTTCCTCTGGGAACCAGGATTCTGGGAAGTCCTTTTGAAATTGGGCCCGCTCAAACATGTCGGGTGGGGGCCCGTCTTCTCCACTTCAAACATGTTTGGGCGGCCTCAATTCGGGACTATTGGACCGTAAAGACAGTATCGTCCGGTCACAAGTGGGTCTTCTGCAACACTCCAAAACTCAGATTCATCCCTACTACTCTTCCAAGCTCAGAAGAGAAAAGACAGGTCCTGTTGACCTACGTAAGCTGTTTATTGGAACAAGGAGCAGTCGTACCCGTCCCAGAGGAAGAGAGGGGCGAAGGCATGTATTCACCCCTGTTTTTGGTGATGAAGAAGAACGGCACATGGAGGCCAGTAATAGACCTGACTCACCTCAACTCATTCATCCGCAAGGAGAAATTCAAGATGGAGTCCCTACTTACCATACAACAGTCAGTACACTTGGGAGACTGGTTAATATCAATCGACCTGAAAGACGCATATTTTCACGTGCCTGTGACAAAGGACTTCCACAAATTCCTCCGCTTCGCGGTAGGCAACCAACACCTTCAGTTCATTTGTCTACCCTTCGGGTTAACCACGTCACCCCGGGTTTTTTCCAAGGTGCTATTGGCGGTAGTGGCTCTTCTCAGGGTCAAGGGTGTGCGTCTCCACCATTACTTGGACGACCTGCTTCTACTATCTCAGAGCAAGGATCAGCTATTAGATCACAAAGAGGTTGTCATCTCTACCCTGCAAGAGTTCGGGTGGCTCCTGAACTTAGAAAAGAGTCAGCTAGAGCCATCTCAGTCCCTCGTGTTTCTGGGCGCTCTTTTCAACACCGTGGAGGGTTCCATCTCCCTCCCAGAGGAGAAAATCATGGTAATCCGAGACAGGATTCAGGCGGCACGTGGATCAACTCACCTTTCTGCTCTCCAGTGCCTGAAAATAATTGGTACGATGACGGCAACCATTCCCATGGTGAAGTGGGCCCAGTGGCATACCCGTCCCTTTCAGAAGGGATTTCTGCATCAGTGGAACTCTGTCGACCAGAATCAGCGCATCTTCCTTACCCCATCTATGAGGACATCTCTCCTCTGGTGGCTTCAGGGGAAGAATCTGCGCAACCATCATTCGATTGTCCCCATCTCATGGATCACGGTGACCTCAGATGCCAGCAACCAGGGTTGGGGCGCTCATTGCCTTTCGGAGGTAGCTCAGGGCAGGTGGACATGCCAGTCTCAAGGAGTCGTTTCCAACATCCTGGAACTGAGGGCAGCCTTTCAGGCACTCCTATCCTTTCGCCATCTAGTGTTGAACTCTTCCGTCATGCTAAGGTTGGACAACACAACAGCAGTGGCATACATAAGGAAACAAGGCGGGACTCACAGCTGGTCCCTGTTACAAGAAGTGGAGCCTTTAATGAGTTGGGCGCAAAAGAACTTAGCCAACATCTCGGCAGTATATATTCCGGGGGTCCAGAATGTGCAAGCAGACTTCTTGTCCCGGGTCGAGTTGGACAACAACGAGTGGTCCCTCCACAGAGAAGTTTTCGAGTGGCTCCTAACACTGGGTGTGTCTCCGGAAGTCGACATGTTCGCTTCCCCGTGCAACTTCAAGATACCGAAGTACTTTGCGAGGTTCAGGGACCCTCAGGCGTTCGGGATAGATGCTCTCACGACCAGTTGGGATTTCCAGAAGGCCTATGCCTTCCCTCCAGTCCCGGTAATTCTACAGTTTCTGCGGAGGCTCAGAACAGAAAAAGTGGAGATTATTGCTGCCATTCCATTCTGGCCCAACAGGCCGTGGTTTCCTCTGCTGCTGCTCCTCAGCTATCAAGACCCAATTCCCCTACCTCTCAGGCCGGATCTATTGTCTCAAGGCAAGACGTTACACCCGTTTCCAGCGTGTCTGCACCTCAAGGTGTGGTTCTTGAGAGGGGAAGGCTAGAGGCGCTTGGTTGCCCGAAAGAAGCGATTCCAACTCTTCTTAATGCCAGGCGAAGAAGCACTAATAGGGTGTATGAGCGCATTTGGTCCAGGTTTGCTGAACACATGTCGTCAAGAGAAAACTCGTGTAACTCTCCAGAGGTTCATGATATCCTGAGCTTTCTTCAGTCTGGACTAGATTTATCCCTGGCGGTCGGTTCATTAAGGGTGCAAGTGTCAGCCATCTCAGCCTTCACGGGAGTCTCATGGGCGAATCACGCCTTAGTTCGTCAATTCTTTAAGGGTGCCATCAGGCTCAGACCACAAAGAAGACCCAGGTTTCCCAAATGGGACCTTCCATTAGTTTTGGATTTCCTGTCAAATCTTGGGAAAGATTCATCTCAACCTTTGTCTGTTAAGGATCTTACTCTGAAGACTATCTTCCTAGTGGCGATAACGTCAGCGAAAAGGGTATCAGAGATCAGGAATCTGGGTTCAGAGGAACCTTTTCTGACCTTTTTTGAAGACAGAGTAGTGCTGATTCCTATGTTAGGGTCAAACCCTAAAGTGACCACAGTCTTCCATGAGAATCAGGAGATTGTACTCCCTACTTTCAAAACACCAGATGACCAGGAGATCCATCCTCTTGATGTAGGCCACACCTTAAAACAATATCTGGAGGCAACAGCTCCATTCAGGCAAACGGAATTCCTCTTTGTCCTTCTTCATGGCAAGAATAAAGGGATGCGTGCGTCAATTAGGTCAATTTCCGCGTGGATTGTGCAGACGATTCAAAGGGCATACAGAGCTAAGGGCTTGGCTCCTCCTGAGGCAGTGACGGCTCATTCAACACGGAGCATCTCGACTTCGTGGGCAGCTTCTCGGCATGTGGCGCCTGATGTTATTTGTAGAGCGGCCTCTTGGTCCACAATTAATACTTTTCTTTCTCATTATTGCGTTGAACCAGCTGCGCTGTCTTCTATTAATTTTGGTTTACAAGTATTGTCGTTGGACAATGTTAAATAAATTTTGGTTTTCTTTGCTCAACATTTTGCCCACCCGAGTGTGTTTTGGCGAGTTATTTCCCACACGTATGCTGCCATGGAGCCTGTCAGGAAAACGGAAAATTTATATCAAATACTTACCGTAATTTTCCTTTCCTGATAGGCTCCATGGCAGCAGGAGTTCCCTCCCAAATGTCTGGAGTAGGCTAGTTACGGAACACGGATAGCAGCCAGGAGCAAAGATTTATGGGAGAGGGGTCCTATTGGGTAGTTATGGAGGCGGGGCCAACCCACACGTATGCTGCCATGGAGCCTATCAGGAAAGGAAAATTACGGTAAGTATTTGATATAAATTTTCCGTTTTTCAGGAACCTGAGTATAGAAATCAGTCTGCAGTCACTTTTAAAGCCCAACTCTGTGCTTTGCTAATAACCTGGAGTTAGGCTTTAATTATATTTCTGATTGGTCTAAATTGATGAAAGAGAAACCATGATTGAATGCTACTATATAGGTCACTTTCTTTTTATGTTTTTTTGATTACCCTGTAAAATAGACCTAAAATATGTTTCATTGTTTCACCATTCCCACTGTTACCCAAACAAAAATGGCCTCATATTACCCTCAGCATTAGGCCGTACCCTAACTTTAATCCATTGGGGGTAATTATGGGATTGTGGGAAAAATAAAATATATAAATATGTGCACTGGTCTGCAGTCATGTTGGTACAGGAAGGGGCCATCCCCAAACTGTTCCCACAAAGTTGGGAGCATGAAATTGTCCAAAATGTCTTGGTATGCCGATGCCTTAAGAGTTCCCTTCACTAGAACTAAGGGGCCAAGCCCAACCCCTGATAAACAACCCCACACCATAATCCCCCTCCACCAAATGATTTGGACCAGCGCACAAAGCTCCATATAGACATGGATGAGCGAGTTTGGGGTGGAGGAACTTGACTGCCCTGCACAGAGTCTTGACCTCAACCTGATAGAACACCTTTAGGATGAATTAGAGTGGAGACTGCGAGCCAGGCCTTCTTGTCCACATCAGTGCCTGACCTCACAAATGTGCTTCTGGAAGAATGGTCAAACATTCCCATAGACACACTCCTAAACCTTGTGGACAGCATTCCCAGACGAGTTGAAGCTGTAGCTGCAAAGGGTGTGCCAACTCCATATTGAACCCTACGGACTAAGACTGGGATGCCATTAAAGTGTAATTTATTTATTCACACAGTATATATATCAATAATCTAGTGTCGCACCCTGGAGTTTAGGCAGGATTGCTCCTCAAAAATGTACTTGCCAGGAATAGTTATCTTGGCTAATTGTTAGAGATCCATTGGTTTCTCCCTAAGTTTGGCGTTGTTGCACTTTTCTCTTCTACGACTAGGTGGCCGGGTACCTGGTGGTACTAGATACGAGACGGGAAATGCAAGGTCAGATTGCGGGTATATGGGGTATCTCAGCCAATGGGCAGGGGTTTTCTTAAACACCTTGGGCTGCTGGGAGAACCTATATATTTGGGTGGAGTCAGGTGATCATTGATCTGTGCCACCTGGACGGCTGTCTGGGTGGACGTGAGTTGTACTGCCCGGGCTGCTAGGCCAGAGATTGGGCCTATCCCAGGCACATCTGGCTGCTAGGCTATCTGAGGGCCTATCCGGAAGCAGGAGAGCAGCGCAGGGTTGGGACTGCGGGTTGCAGTCCAACCAAAAGTTCCACCTTATTACCAGGGACCACAGTGAGTAGCTGAAGCAAGTACCGGATCAGCATTCTCACCAACCTGGGATGGTGAAGAATCAGGGAACTTCAGTGTGTATCAAGCCAGGGACCCAGCCAGCAGAGTTGAGGCTTGCAGAGCAGCCTTGTGTGTCAAGCCAGGGACCGAGCAGGCCAGTGGGGTGAAGCTTGAGAGGTATCTTGAGTGCCAAGCTAGGGACCGAGCAGAGAAGCGGGGGTGACGCTTGAGGAAGATACCACTGTGAAGATTGGAAGAGCTCAAGGGATTCAGTGGCAGTGAATCATCTAGTCTAGTGAAAGACTTAGTGGGCTGCAGAACTACAAGGAGTGCTTGTAGTTCAGGGGTAGGCAACCCCCGGCACTGGTGCCGCAATCGGCACTCAAAGCCTCTTTTGCCAGCACTCGACTCCCTCCCCAACAGCGCAGGGAGATGTCAGTGAGACACTAATGCATTCCAATTTCAGAATTCCCCACGCCGCACCTGCACTGAGAGGGGAGGAACTGTGCCCCCACACATTGTAAAAGATGGGAAACATTCTAACTTTGCTGTACCTGCGATTGTCAGCTTTTGTGATGGGGAAGAGATTGGGTGCAGTTCTGCTGGGGGGGGTCCCTGCTTCCAGGAGGAGGAGGACTGTCATAGGCCACTGCTAAAGCCAATCACTGTCCTGCTAGCCCCGCCCACAATCTGGGGGAAGATTACTCACTTGCTTGTCACTACCAATCTCAGAAAGAAGGGATTTCACTGTGATTAAGAAATCCACAATCCGGTGTCAGTTTGTGGAATTACTGTTGAGCTTCTGGGAACTTTGTTGAAATGAATCCTGAACCTTTTGCATCACTTACTACTGAACCCCTGCACTCTGTGTCCCTTTAAGCAACAGCCAGTATTCAGCGCAATGAAAATCACACCCAACATTTGCTGCGGCGCAGTGGTGGGGCAGGTGAGCAGATAAGTTTAGTGTTAGGACAGATGAGAAGATGGTTTAGTGGTGAGACAGAAGAGCATGGGGGTACGGCGGTGGAGCAGATGTGCAGGGGGGTACGGCGGTGGAGCAGATGAGAAAGAGGGAACATTGATGGGGCAGATGAGCCGGGGGTTACAGTGGTGGGACAGAAGAGCAGGGTGGTACAGTGGTGGGGCAGATGAGCAGGGGGTTATAGTGGTGGGACAGACGAGCAGGGGGATACAGTGGTGGGACAGAAGAGCAGGGGGTTACAATGATGGGACAGATGAGCAGGGGGTACATAGGTGGGGCAGATGTGCAGGGTGGTACAGTGGTGGGGAAGATATGCAGGGGTTACAGTGGTGGGGCAGATGTGCAGGGGGTTACAGTGGTGGGGCAGATGTGCAGGGGGTTACAGTGGTGGGGCAGATGTGCAGGGGGTTACAGTGGTGGGACAGATGAGCAGGGGGTACAGTGGTGAAACATATTTGCAGGGGGACAGTGATCTGAGGTGTGAAGGTGCATAAATTGGGTCTGATTTGAAGTGTGGAGCTGCAGGAATTGGGACTGATCTGAGGAGTGCAGGATGTTATTTTTTAAAGTAGTTTACAGCATTTACTTTATTAAAAATACTTTTCGTGATTGAGAGTGTGAAGTTGACATTTTTTTGTTATAAAATCGGCACTCTCAATTTCTTTGAAAAGATTTTTCGACACACTGTGCTCAAAAGGTTGCCTACCCCTGTTGTAGTGGAAGTGAAGGAACTGTTACGCTTTGTGTTAGGAACTGCCATAGGAGACAGCATTCCTGCACATGTAGATGTGGTGTCTTGCTGGATGCCTTTCCCTGCATGGCTGTCCTCCTGTTGAAGTCTCAGAGTCTGCCAATTAATCTTGCAACTACCTAAGGGTGTCCTGGCCCTAACCCTCTCTTCCCCAAAAAGTTTGTTAAGAGAATTAAAAATCTCTTTTGCATTCAAGAAGTATCCGGCACCCAATAACTACCTTTCTCCCACTATGCCTCATAACCCACCATATACAGAAGGATGTCAGCTGTCTTTGGCCCTGGAGGTTCTCATTAGACCGAAGGCGCCCTACGTGGGGCTAAGGCGTTATCTCTGCAGCAGTCGCCCTTAGCAACCGGCCTCAGCTTTATCGGGATTTCGTCTGGCTCCATCGGAAGGTGGCAAGTAACATCTATACTTCTAACAGACTGTGTTGTTGTGTGTATTATACCAATATGGGAAAGAACCATCAAGTCTCATTGCTCATGGGAGAGGATCAGCCTGGTCCTTTGACACTTGCCAGGGCTGTGAGGGTTAACATAGAGTCCAAAAGGGACTCCAGTACATTTTTGGCATGCCACAGCTTGAAGATGGCGGGCGCCACAGTTCCCAGAAAACATTTGCACCAATCCATTGGCAGGGGGAGGAGTTCCTGCTCTACAGAGGGGGGTAAGGAAGTGCTGCCACGTGTGTCTGATTGTAGATTGGAGAGAAAGATGGCACAGTTCGTAGGTGATATGGCGGATTGGAAAAAGTATGCTCCGGGTGTGTCAGAAACCATGAATTAGACCGAGACAGAAGTACAGTTAAATCACACTTGTTTAAAAATAAAAGTAAATAGAACAAACGTAGTCAAAACATAGCCAAAATTTGATTAAGAAGTGTGCATTCAATAGGTATCGTCACAGGGTGATACCATGACCATACCGGTAAGATTGTGCCAACGTCCCATAGGCAATTTGTAAAGAGAGACTAGCTAGAGGATGAGTGGACTTTAAAAGGCACAAAAGTACAAAATCTAAATGATAGCAAAAAAAGATTTTTATTTAAAAAGTATAGAACCGCAATGGAATAACGATTGCGTATGCTCAAAGTAGATATATAACATCAAAATAGAAATAGTAGTAATCAGACCTCCCCTTCGGCTATTAAACACCCTTAAGGTAAACCTAGATAGTATTTGTAATACAATACAGTGGTACAGAGTGATACAAAACCAAAATGGTTGATTAATGGCGTATATAGTATATAAGGATGAGGTTGGATCTTGTATAGTCGAGGTGAAGCCGAGGTCCGTTTTCAGTTAGGGGGCTTTGCTCGACATGTTCCACGCTTTTTGAGAATAGCGCTTCCTCAGGAGCGATTGGTTCTATAGTAATATATATCACAGTACTTTTTAATACACAGAAAATAACCACAGATACAAAAACAGCACATGTTGGTATACAATTAAATGAAAGGAAAAAACAATATATATTGATTAAAATGAAGTGTCTACACTTGTGCCAATGATCTAGCCAGAAGCACGGCGGGGAGGGGGGAGCAGCCAGGCGAAAAACCAGGAAGGGTGCAGAACAAACCAATGAGAGACAAAGCTAAGCAGGTGGGAGCCAGCTGGACGATAATCATATAGATAGATGCACCTGCATCTCATTATAGTTCTAAATGTCTTATCAAAAGGGCCAGTTTGTAAAAGCAAAAAATAACGTAAAAAAATAGCAGCTAAAAGAGACCTACATTAATGCATAGCTCATTTAGCACAAAGTAAATGGAAACTAGTGTCTTACCGTAGTTAGATGGTAGTTAGATGGTAACCAGCAAAAAATAGAGTAAAAAATTGTTAATATACAGCGTTGTCGTTAACATGTTGTGTAAACATGTATATCAAAATGGCAACAGACAAAATACTCAGGTATAACGGACGGCTGTCTATAGTAGCAACTTGGTAGTCTCTCTCATCAGGATTGTATTGATTCCATACTCAAAGAAAGGGGACCCCTTCTGATTCGTATATGGCTGCACACAGCGCAAAAATTTGTATACGGCTCCAAGATAATTCAGGGTCGTATAACCTGTAAAAGTTACAAAATATTTTGGGTAAATCCCATGAAAAATTCCCACTAGAGGTTTTTCAAGGCTTAAGGTAGAGGCATCTAGATTACAAAATGCCAGTCCCTTAAATGAAAACAACGTAGCCCATACCTGTGTGAGGAGAGAGGAAGGAAGAGAGACAGCAGCCTTCCAGTGGCAAGTGCTAAACAGTACTGAGTCCTACAGCGTTGGTGGTACAGTGTTTGGCGCCTAAATAGGTGGCTCCGAGAGAGGAGGGGGGCGTGTAAGAACAGATAGCCCGAATAGCGCAGTAGCCGAAGGCTACTGCGCATGCGCCCGATCCTGACGCCGTATTGATGGCGTTGCTGGGGTGCTGCGTCAGTAGCAGAGGCGGGGAAGCACGCTGTTAAACAAGGACAACGGTTCCCCGTCAATCACCGCACATCCAGTCAGGAGAGAGAATCGGATGTGCAGCGCAGAACGGCCGCACCCGTCAACCAAATGTCCCCACATTGGTTCCGCACATATGGAAATCCCACACGGACCAATCCGACTGACAAACCCCCCCTCCCACTCCCCGCAGCGACGGGCCAGGGCATCAAGGCACAAATACAGCACTCTGAAACAATAATAACAACAAGAATAAAATACAAAATTACTTTTTGTTCGCTGTGCATTTTGACAAAGTCCTCCAATGCAATATGGGGGACCATGGCAAGACTAGAACATGCACAGAAAAAAGCCAAAAAACTACTTAACAAGGGGTACAGCATATATTATTTAAATACCCATAGAAGGGACCATAGACAGCAATAATGTTCTATTTAATTATATATAGTAATCACAATTTAAATATAAATAGAGAAAACAGCAGAGGATTCTAGGTTACTAAATCCACAAACAGTCATAAAACATAGATATCTAAGTGTAGATAGGACACACTAAAAGAGTAATCTGATTGTAGATTGGAGAGAAAGATGGCACAGTTCGTAGGTGATATGGCGGTTTGGAAAAAGTATGCTCCGGGTGTGTCAGAAACCATGAATTAGACCGAGACAGAAGTACAGTTAAATCACACTTGTTTAAAAATAAAAGTAAATAGAACAAACGTAGTCAAAACATAGCCAAAGTTTGGTAACAGGAATGCATAGTCAGACAAGCCAGAAAGTCAGGAAGCCAGGAATCAGCGTAGTGGAACAGCAAGCAGGATTTGGAGCCAGAAGGAATGTCAACCAAGCAAGTCTTTAACAGGCACGCAGGAGAGAATCTCTGATGTTGACCAGGCGAAGGCAGAGATCATCTGGGCTGGATGGCCTAAGAAAGCAAGACTGACAAGCAGGATATCATCAACAGGTGAGTCACTGTGGAGAGATAAGAGCTGGCAATTAACCGACAGCTGAGCACCCAGCTCAGAGAAGGAAGGGCTGAGCCCAGGGTGTTTGTTTCGGTTCGAGCGATGCGAAACCTGTCCTGACACCAGAGTGCGGTATACCCCGAAGGGTAAGCTTGCCCTGTATACGGCTGGAGGCTACGAGGATTTGGGACTGATCTGTGGGAAATGTTCCAGCCTGACCAAGCAGTTGAGGCCTTGGATTGTCTGTGGACGCTGCAGAGAGCACTTGTTTGAGGTTGTCTCCCCAACTCAGCCTACGCGGATCCTACAAGTGGATTGGGACAGGAACGTCGCTATCCCAGCTGGGACTGATATCCAGAGCCCGCCAGCTATCACCAGAGTCGTGTAGGAAGCTGCTACCCTTGCCTCAGTGACTACCCCAGGACCCAGTGCACCAATCGCTCCTTGAGGCCACGGTCGGGCCTAGCTGCTCGCCTTGATGTCTGAGCCACCCAGGAAGAAAGTACCGGAGCCAGGTAAGGCAGCGAGAAGTGAGAGTGGTGTGCCCCTGGGGGAGGTGATGCCTGTGGCCGTCAAAGGGGATGCCATGTTTGTGCCAGTCAAGGCGCTTGCCAAGCGCAACTACATCCTGACCAAAGAGTGCTCTACCATTTCAGATTCAGACATTCCGTCTGACGGTCTATCTGAACTCTTTTCTGACATGTTGTCTTGCACTGGGAAGTGGAGTGACAGCGATGAGGAACATACGAGTGATGTGCAGGAAGGTGAAGTTCCCCCTGTTGTCCCTGCCAACGTAGAGATTAAGTTGTGTGTCAATGCAGCAGCACTGATTAACATTTCCAGATCTTTTGAGGAAGATCGTTGGGCTCAATGGGTTCCCAAAGTCTGGCCTATTACGCCCATGCCTAACGTTAGGTCTGATCATAAGCCGGATGTGGTCCCTGGGTGCTCAGTTCAGCGTGCTCCAGACGCCCGGGTTCTACCCGGATATGGATATCCCAAGACCCTGCCCCGGCTGTCAAAGATACAGTGGATAATCATAAAGAAAGTGGCAGAAGAATACAGGTACTTATACCCATACATGCCTGCTCATCTGGAAGTGGAGATCTCGGAGAAGGAAATTCAATGGGTGGATGAAGCTTTGCGTGGGTTTCTCCAGATTACTCTCGGTACAGACTTCCTGAAGTTATCGCCCAGGATGGCTGGAAAGTACTTATCAGTGTTAAACACCTGGGGTTATGGCCGGAAGATTAACCTAGATGGTGTAGTCATCCGCCGACCAGACAAAAAGGACATCAAGCACTTTGACACCACGGGGAATGCAAAGGGAGACTCTGTAATTCTACCCGACCCCGGTTACTACTGGTAAACATCATCAAAATGTTATCACCATTACTTTGGATTACAAATATGCGTTGTGTGATGTCAAGGACGCTATGCAGACAGACACTTCACACTCACATTTAAAGTGGGGTGCCCCTTAAAAAACATTTTTTAAAGTCAGCAGCTACAATTACTGCAGCTGCTGACTTTTAATAATCGGACACTTACCTGTGCCAGGGTCCAGCGATGTGGGTGAACGAAGCCCTGCTCGTTCCCCGCTCCGCTCGGCGGCGCCGGCATTCTTACTGTGGGCACCCGGCTGTGGCTTCACAGCCGGGCACCCACTGCGCATGCACGAGCGGGGTACACCGCGCAGTCATCTGGGACCTGTCACGTGTCCCAGATGACTGACTGCGCCGAGGGGAAGTGATGTCACCAGCCGGGCACTGAAGGAGGCAGACTACGAGGGACTCCCTAGCAACAGGCATTTAGAGGTGGGTTCAATTATTTTTTTTTTCCAAATGTTTTTTTTTTTTTTAAAGAATTTTAATCATATTTCTTTTTTTTGTTGGGGGAAACAACACTTTAAGTTGTTGTTAGTGGAGAACATTCCAGAGAGCTGTACTGCCCGGACTGTGCTGGACTGAATGCTGCCGGCAGATACATGGAGTGCCCACCTGAGCCATGTTGGCTAAATATTGAAGTTTTTGGGGTGATCCACGCTAAAGAGCGGCCGGTGATCTTCAGTAGGCTGCTGTGCTCAACAGGGAAAATGTCCTTTGTCCCTGGCTGTCATATGGACAGACTGAGGACGCCCTTGCAACGGGACCTTTGTTCTGAAGTGCGGTCCCTTGCACCATGGCCTGGCTGCTTGTCCCCTAAAATGCAGCTGTGCCTTCCTGTCCCCGGAGTTGTCACTGAAGAAGGGAAACTGCTGGGAAGTATTGTCCACCCCGAGTGAAATTGATGGACTGTGACACGTCATGGACACTGGGTTTGTAGTTAGTCAGAATAGGTTGTAATAAAGGAGCTTATACTTACTTTGGAAAAAAATTGACTCATCCATGCACCAGGACTGTTTAATTAGGAAAAACCCTAATGAGGTTCATGATAATTAGGAAAAAAAGTGACATTCTCTGTTGAGAATGGGGCCTGCTTTCACTGTTGTAAATAATGCAAATATTTTATAGGGCGTACTTACACTGCTATGCTGTCTTCGGCTGAAGACAATTGGAAACCATTCAATCACATATGTATATATTGCACCTTGTTACAAAAGGATAGGATGCAGTTGCATTGGTGTTGATTTTCTCTTTCAGGTGTTGCTGTATCGGTGGGTCTTCCTTGGCTAAGGAGAGACAGGGATCCAGTGATGTAAGTAACTGAGTTAAAATAAACTGAGTTACGTAACTCAGTTACTTTAGAGGGTAACGAGTAATCTAACTGATTACTTTTCCCCTCATGGTAACTCAGTTCCCATTACTTTGGCTTAGTTACCCCAATTACATCTACCGCCACTAGATGGCAGTAGTGTAATTCCGGTGTCCTGCCGAAAAAGTTCCCCCGCCGGATAAGGACCCCCTGTACTGCGCAGGCGCAGCGCTTGCGCAGTACGAAGGACTACGGAGCTTCCGAAAATTGCCGAACCTAAACAGCTCTGAGTGAACTCTACACCGCGCAGGTAACATGTAATTGTACGAGGCGATGCCGCACGCTCCTGATGCTCGTGCTACTCTGCAAGGGGCATCTATCGTGTAACTAAGGGGCGGGTCTAGTATTACTGTAACCAAGGGGAGCATTTATTATTATTGTTATATATCGAGCTCTGCCCATTAATTTAACATTCACCCTCTTCTGTAGAAATCCGCCACGATATAATAATAATAGACCCGCCCCTTGCTTACACGCTATAACAGATCTGCCCCTTGGTTAGAGTAATAATAGAGCAGCCCCTTGGTTACACGATTTATAACAATAATAATAAATGCGCCCCTTGCTTACAGTAATACTAGACCCGCCCCTTAGTTACACGATAGACGCCCCTTGCAGAGTTAAAAAAAAAAGTCAGTTACTTTGCTGCGTAACTAATTACTTTTCCAATGTAGTAACTGAGTTACTAACGCAATTACTTTTTGGGAGAAGTCATTTGTAACTTAACTAATTACTTTTTTAAAGTAAGATGACCAACACTGCAGGGATCTAACCTGACGACAACACTAACCCTTAATATCTTTTATCACTGTATATATTAGATAGATAGTTAGGAAGTAAGGCTACTGCCTATTTCTGTCCTTTAAAATTGTACATAAATAATTTTGATATTTTATTGTTCTATGGGATTTGTCATATTTCTTATATGTATATTTGATATCTATGTTTATTTCATGTGGTACGCCACACTTATATATATTGTTATATTTTAACCCTTTCCTGTTTCCCTACATATCCCAGTTTTTGCCATGACACTCTCTCTCAGGCTTAAGAGCTTAACATTATTTTTCATCTTGGCTAATTACATAGTTACATAGTAGGTGAGGTTGAAAAAAGACACAAGTCCATCAAGTCCAACTTTTGTGTGTGATTATATGTCAGTATTACATTGTATATGCCTGTATGTGTCACGTACCTTACTGTGGAGCCCAAGATGATGAGGGTGGCCTCTTGCACAATTCCTGTCCAAGCACCCCTGGTAGTGGAGACAGGGACTGCTAGGGCAGTGGAAGGGTGCAGGTGCCTGGCAGCTGTGGGAGTGAGCTGTAACTTGAAGACACAGGAGTCCTTCTGGTGGTGGCGTGGAGTCTAGTCATAAGCCTTGTTCAGTGGGAGCTAGGCAGATAGGTGCAGAATCAGGATCAGTTGCAAGGTCGGGAACAGGCAGAAGTCGGTAACGTGCTGGCAGTGGGGTACCAAATCAGGAGGCGGAGCCATAGTCATAAATCCAAGCCGGGGTCGGTAACAAACAAGAAGCAGATATAGCAGCAGGGGTGATCCAATAGAGTTGTCAGATGTACCCGGGTCAGAAACAAGGTCAGCAGACATGGATAAGAGTCAGGAGTACAGGAACCAAAGCTGAAGACAATCCAGCACTGAAGCCAGGCAGACTCTCGGTTTAAATAGGCTGCTGGGTGCCAGCCAACGCATACGCGCACATACTTGTGCAGATGCGCCATTGCGCATGCCCATTCCAGTCCTCGCTCGTCTTGGTCTGTGACTCTGCACATGCGCATTAGCATTAGCACTTGCTGAACGGGGATTAGCAGCTGCTGAATAGGAATGAGCCCTTACTGCACAGGAATGAGCACTTGCTGCACGAGTTCACTGACATTGCCCCCTCCTTAAGGGCAGCCTCTGGATGCCCAATTGAGTCATTTTTTCAGGGTAAGCACAGTGAAAAGCCTGTAAAAGTCTGAGCATGAAAGTTTGCTTCGGGCTCTCAAGAATTCTCCTTAGGGCCAAATCCTTTTCACTTAATTGGGTATTGAATTTAACCCTGTCGTTTTCCTGTAATCTAGAATAGCTTCAACTTCAAATTCTTCCTCCCCATCCACCATTATGGCTTCTGGAGGTCCCACCTCACGATCAGGAAAATTATTCAATACATCAGGCTTCAGTAATGAAACACGGGATGAATTCTGAATGAATCTGGAAGTTCCAATTCATAGGCCACTGAATTAATTTTTATTTTAACTGGGAATGGCCCCACATATCTAGGTCCCAGGTTTTTAGAGGGACATGCCAACTTCAGATTCACTGTTGAGAGCCATACACGATCACCATATCTCTAATCCAGTTCTCCCCTCTTTTTCTGATGAAAATAGTTCTTGTTATCTTCCTGCACTTTGGAAATGGTTTCCCTTAGTATCTCGTTGTTAGTGTTAAAGAAGTTCAACTTGTCCTGTATAGCCGGCAATGGGGAATCTGGTACCAGCATAGGCAAAAAAAGAGGGGTGAAAACCATAATTGGAAAAGAAGGGTGACTGATCTTTGGCAGAATTAGTAGAGTTGTTGAATGCAAATTCCGCTAATGGCAACAGTGAAGCTCAATCCTCCTGGGTAAATGAAGAAAAACAACCTAAATACTGTTCCAAAGTCTGATTTGTACATTCAGTCTGCACATTGGTCTGTGGGTGGTAGGCTGAGGAAAAGTTGAGCTTGATACCCAGTGCTTCAGAAAATGCTTTCCAGAATCTTGACGTGAACTGTACTTCACGATCTGAAACAATGTCACTGGGAATTCCGTGTAGCCTTACAGTTTCTTTTACAAAAATCCTGGCTGTTTCTGCTGCATAGGAATGAAATTTGCTATCTTGGAAAGACGATCAACTACCACAAAGATGGACGAAAACCCCTCAGAGGGGGGAAGCTCGACAATGAAGTCCATTGCAATCATATCCCATGGCCTCTCAGCAGGGCTGGACTGGGAATAAAAATCAGCCCTGGAAAAAATGTCATACCAGCCCTATAGCATTCCTATACCAGCCCAACATCATAACCATCATAACGTCATTATTTCTACAAGCGATGGTCAGAGGTTGCGGACATGATACAAGAAATGGTCAGAGGTTTCGGACATGATACAAGAGACTGCAAGCATCATACAGTATATATCAGAGGCTGCAGACATGATACAGTAGGTGTCAGAGGCTGTGGGCATGGTACAGGAAATGGTTAGAGACTGAGGACATCATACTAAAAATGGTCAGAGACTGCAGACATAGTACAAGAGATGGCCAGAGACTGCAGACATGGTACAAGAGATGGCCAGAGACTGCAGGCATGATACAAGAGATCAATGCAGCCTCATCAGTGTCCATAAAATGCAGCTGTACAGTACACGTGAATGCAGCCTCTCTGTGCCCACCAATTGCAGCCTCTCTGTGCCCACCACTGCAGCCTCTCTGTGCCCACCAATTGCAGCCTCTCTGTGCCCACCACTGCAGCCTCTCTGTGCCCACCACTGCAGCCTCTCTGTGCCACCCAATTGCAGCCTCTGTGTGCCCACCGATTGCAGCCTTTATGTGCCAGCCATTGCAGCCTCTGTGTGCCAGCCATTGCAGCCTCTGTGTGCCGATTACAGCCTATGTGTGCCCACCAATTGCATCCTCTTTGATCCCACCAATGCAGCCTCTCTGTGCCACCCAATTGCAGCCTCTGTGTGCCCACCATTACAGCCTTTGTGTGCCAGTCATTGCTGCCTCTGTGCCCACCATTACAGCCTCTGTGTGCCCACCAATTGCAGTCTCACCATTTCCTGGATCACACACAACAGCCGATGTATGGAACGGAGCTGGGTCTGTGTGTGTAAGGCGGTGCTGTAACAAGGTCCCGCCCCCTCAAGACCGACTCGTGTGATAGGCGGAACACTGATTCAATCAGTGTTTCATCTAGAAGACTATCAAACGAGCCGGTCTAGGTGGGCGGGACCTTGTTACAGTGCCGCTTTACACACACAGACCCAGCTCCGTGCCATACAAGAGGAAGAGCCAGAGGACAGAGGGAGGGGAGCACTGCAGCCGTCGTTCAAAGCGGCCCCAGGGCAGCCGGCCTACCACGAAATTTCCCGGTATCTCGGTAGGCCAGTCTGGCCCTGCCTCTCAGGAATGGGAAGTGGTCTTAGTAATCCCCAGGCCTTGTTCTTACTGCTTTTGTTCTTGATGCAAGTTAAGCAGGAATTTACATATTTTCTGCAATCTTTTGCCAGGTTTGGCAAGCAGAAATGTTTTGGACTAAGTCTATGGTCTTGTATCCCCCAAAGTGACCTGCCAAGGGATAGTCATGACAGACCTGCAAGATAGCAGTGCGCAAGTTCTGAGGTACAAAGATTTTATTTTCATGCCAGTAGAGTCAGTCTTTTTCTTGAAGATTCATGCCCTGAGGTAGGGAAGCTCTCAGAGATGCCTGATGGACCTGTGATATCAGATCAGATTGAATTAACAGAAAATTTCCAGCTTGCAAAATAGTGTCTGGTTGAGATAAAGCTTCTGATTCAGTAAACATATGAGGTAAGGCATCGGGTTTTATGTTCTTAGATCTGTGAAAATCAGTATTGGATATGCTGCTCCTTCCAAGAGGTAACACCATTCTTCCAATGCTAATTTTATTGCCAAGAGTTCTCGATCCCACACATCATAATTCTTCTCTGATGGGCACAGTTTCTTTGAGAAGAATGCCACGGGTGCATTAGAATCTTTAGTCCTTGACGCTGGGACAGGATGGCCCCTACAGCATTTTCTGAAGCATCTACCTCTAGAACATATGATAGAGCAGGATCAGGATGTTTCAGTACTGGAGCAGAGGTAAACAATCCCTTTAGATTATCAAATGCGGCCTGAGCTGCTTCAGTCCATTCAAAGCGACCTTGCTTCTTCATGAGTTGGGTAATGGGTGTTATGATGCCGGAGAAATCCTTAATAAATTTCCTGTAAAAATGAGCAAAACCGCCAAAACTTTGTACTCCTTTTTAATCGGTTGGGGGTGGCCGGGACAGTATAGCTGAAACCTTTTGAGGGTCCATTGCCATACCCCCGGTTGATATCACTAGACCCAGAAAATGAATGGTCTGACGTTCAAATTCACATTTCTCAGCCTTTGTGTATAGTCCCTTTTGCCTCGGTCTATAGAGAACCTGCTTCACATGGATGCGTTGTAATTCCAGGGAAACTGAGAATATGAGAATGTCATTCAGATAGACAATCACAAATAAATCCAAGACGTCCCTGAAAATGTAATTGACAAAATGTTGGAAAGTGGCTGGCGCATTGCAAAGTCCGAATGTCATAACGAGATATTCAAAATGGCCGTTTTCCACTCGTCCCCCTCGTGGATCCTGACCAAGTTGTATGCACCTTGCAAATCTAATTTTGTGAATACCTTTGCAGAATGAAGTCTCTGAAATAGTTCTGGGATCAAAAAAATACATGACCGACCTACCTCCATGGGATGCACCCGCCGTAATGACCATCCTCTCAGGTGACAGCTCTTTTATAACTGAGGGCAAGGCCACACGGTGACGTCGCTGGGTGATCCCGCCCCCCCCTGACGCAGGGGGAACTCCCTATGGCTTTCCCGTAGCGTCAGACGGGACGGGGCGTGGTTTGGCCCCACCACCCTCTGACGCTACAGGGAAGCCATACGGATGTCCCTGTGAGTCAGAGGGGGGCGGCGTCATTACGACGGGTGCCTCCCATGAAGGCAGATCGGTGGCGGCATGCGGCTTTTTTTTCTTTTTCGGTTCGTCAGAGAGAGAGAGAAGAAGATGAATGGACTTCGTGGGACACTTTTATTAAGGGTCTGGTATGGATTTTTGGGGGGACCCCACGCCATTTTTTTTTAATTTTGGCGTGGGGTTCCCCTTAAAATCCATACCAGACCTGAAGGGCCTGGTATGAAATTTAGGGGGACCCCCACGCAATTTGTTTTTCAAATTTTAGTTCAGGGTTCTCCTTAATATTCATACCAGACCCGAAGTAACTGGTAATTGACTGTGGGGGAATCCCATGCCGTTTTTTTCAATGACTTTTATGTGTATTGCCAGGACCGATAATTTATTATACCTGCGAGTAGTTTTAAATTACTTTTTTTCCTTTAGAAATGTAATTTTGCTCTCAGACTGTTCTAAACACGGGAAACATGCACCACTTTCCAGGCATACTATAGACACCCCCAGGTACGAAATTTAAAGGAATATTTCACTTTTATTGTTTCACTTTAAGCATTATTAAAATCACTTTTTTGCATTGATACATGTCCCCTGGGGCAGGACCCAGGTCCCCAAACACTTTTTATGACAATACCATGCATATAAGCCTTTAAAATTAGCACTTTTGATTTCTCCCATAGACTTTTAAAGGGTGTTCCATGGCTTTCGAATTTGCCGCGAACACCCCAAATTGTTCGGTATTCGGCAAAAAGGCGAACACCCAATGTTCGAGTCGAATTTACATTCGACTCGAACATCGGGCTCATCCTTACTAGCAAGGTACTCTCTTCAGACTTGTATCGCAACATTCTGTGCCATATACCTTTGCTCTCAAGTTCTTGTGACAAAGGTTACATTGGGGTAAGAGGGAGGGCGGTGCTTGACCCATGGAACAAACTGAACTTTTCACAGGTTCAAATTTAGGGCAATTCAGAAAATAAGAAAACTGATAACTAAAGTGAATTAATTAGCAATTGTCTAGTGCAGAATGTTAAAGCCGTTTAGTAGATCTGTGTTCTGTAGTCAATTTAAATGCAAATTTTTAGGCTTGACGTTATAGAAGTACCGGTATAGTGCAAAGTGCTACAGGTTTCCATTAAAGGTCTCTATATGGGGGTAAGGTGAGATAATTACACTTACCTGTTCTTCCCTCATAATTGCTGTTGCTTCTCTGTCTGCCAGCACTGGCGTGCCCTGCAGAAGTCTTTAGAGACTCCACAGAAAACTGATGCCTCCTGAAGGTTAGATCAGAAGGTCTCTGAATCAAAGTAATAGAACTGTAATTCAGATAATTACATCTAGCTTACCCCCTTCTAGAAAGTTATAGTTTTATCATTCCTTTTAAAAATTCATATTTAAAAAATTGGATCAGCGTGCCTTTAAATTTCCTTTTATAGCAAGGCTATGTTTTTCCCGTAAATCTGTGAAAAATAATTTATGATTATTTACATTTAATGCATTACATTTAAAAAAAATCAGTTACAAATTACAATTATTAATCAGCTTGCTGATTAGTATATTATGAGCAATTCAGAATGTATTGAATCCTTAGAACATGACCTTCACTGAATATATAATAATGTCATCCTTGGAGCTCTTGCTATGCATGATTACTTTAATTTTAATATTAAATAATCCCCTATGCTGCTGCACACATTTTCTTTTTTTCTTATTAACCCAATTTAATTATGTTTTTGCTAAAAAAGTAAGTGCTTTGACATATCATCAGTTATTACTGACATATTGTGAAGGTCATGGCTATTATAAATGAATTTGCTGACACGTTATTTGATTAGAATCTTTAATAAACAATTATGTAAACAGACTAGCCTTCGTTTCTTTCCTATACATGCCGTAGAGGAATGACAAAGTATCTAACAAAAGTGAGTACACCCCCTCACATTTTTGTTAATATTTTATTATAGCTTTTCGTGTGACACTAAAGAAATTACACTTTGCTACAATGTAAAGTAGTGAGTGTACACACGCCAACGAGGTTTAAAGCAATGCTGGAAAATAATGGCGGCCACACAAAATATTGACACTTTGGGCCCAATTTGGACATTTTCACTTAGGGGTGTACTCACTTTTGTTGCCAGCAGTTTAGACATTAATGGTTGTGTGTTGAGTTATTTTTAGGGGACAGCTAATTTACACTGTTATACAAGCTGTACACTCACTACTTTACATTGTAGCAAAGTGTAATTTCTTCAGTGTTGTTACATGAAAAGATATAATAAAATATTTTTACAAAAATGTGAGGGGTGTACTCACTTTTGTGAGATACTGTATAAGCAAAATTGATGACAAGTAAAGTCAAATATGTTGTTCTTATAAAAAAGGCAACACATAAACACAGAGAGCAAGACTTTCAGTGGTTTTATTGTGTATTCTTAGATAACACACACATTTTAAAGCGGTATTAACCACTTAACCTTCGGAAGATTTACCCCCCCCCCCCCCCCCTCTTTCATGACCAGGCCATTTTTTGTGATATAGCACACTACTTTAACTGACAATTGTGTGGTCGTGCGACGTTGTAGCCAAATAAAATTTGAGTCCTTTTTTCCACAAATGGAGTTTTCTTTTGGTGGTATTTGATCACCTCTGCAATTTTTATTTTTTACGCTATAAACAAAAAAATCATTTTGGCCAATATGTATTCTGCTACATATTTTTGATATTTTTGATAAAAAAATCCCAATAAGCGTAAATTTATTGGTTTTCACAAAAGTTATAGCGTCTACAAACTATGGGATATATATATTTTTTTTTTTTTACTATTAATGGCAGGTTTGCAATATTGCGGCAGACAGTGGGACACTTACTGACACTTCTGACACTTTTTGGGGACCAGTGACACTAATACAGTGATCAATGCTAAAATATGCACTGTCACTGTACTAGTGACACTAGTTGGGAAGGGGTTAAACAGGAGCAATCAAAGGGTTAACTGTGTGCCTGACCAGTGTTTTAGTGTACTGTGGGAGGTGCTCTTACTAGGTTGCTTACTTACTTGCTTTGCAGGAAGACAGGATCCAATGCTTTTCCTACTGACAGAATGGTGATCTGCCTTGTTTACATAGTTCTGCCTCTGTGCTGGATGATCGGCGGGTACCGGCGGACATCCCAGCAGGAGTGGGCCCGCCAGTGGCGCGCATGCATGCCCCAGACCCGGGAATATCAGAGCATGTCCTAGATACGTGATCTGGCACAGCAGTGCCACCTTGCCACCGTATAAGTAAGTTATATGAGCAGCAAGTGGTTAAACCCCAAAACAAGAAAAAAATATATATTTTGCAGCTTGCCAATTCTTCAAGGTGGTGGCGGTATTTTTTAGTTTTTTAGGCTTTTTTTCCAAACCTGGTGCAGTGCGATTTAATCCTAATCCTTTAAATGGGCTTAAATCACGCCAGACAGCACAAAATATACTTTAAAAAATGCACAGAAACTGGATAGCATAGCACTACTGTACCATGCTATCCAGTGCAGGCACACGCACTGCGTTTGTGACCTGTGTTTGGGGTGCCGTTTATTTAACACTGACACCTGCTGCAGATCACCACTGCGGTGCGTCTTGAACAAGGTGTCGGAATCGCACAGAGAATTCAGGTTTCCCAAACCGCGCTCTCGTGTGAACTGGCCCTCACAGACCAACCTGACCAGCAAAAGAGGATTGAAACAAACCATTTAAGGTCCCTTTCACAGGGCTGTTCCTATCAGATCCATCTGTCAATTTTTCAGGCAGATCCGAACAGACAGTCCATTCACCCCTCCGATTTGGTCTGCTAAAAACAAAGGGAAGGGGTTCCGTCCTCCTCCATCTAGGTGGATCGGATCGGAGGGCAGTCTGGTGTAAAAATACAGAAGAGCCCGTTTACACCCGGCTGCCTGTGTCCACTCCGCAGAAACTGAGAATTTGAACCTGTCGTCCGCCCACTCTGCTTGGATCAGATCCCCTGCTGATCTAAACTGAGTCCGCCCCATGTGAAAAGGGCTAACACTGACAGGGTTGCTTACAATGATCAGCTTTTATTCATTTATGTAAAACCTTTATCCCAAAAGAAAAAGAAAACTGTCGCTATAACTGTTTAAAATGTGTTAGTTGGAGTCTGGCATTAAAGATATCCCTGCGTGCTGGCTTCGAATATATGTCAATCTTTGTAATTCTGGTTTACATAGTTCTGTATGCACTATATTGACTCATTGTATGAGAACTTTACCTTATTCTCTTGTGTAAAAATAAATATTTTTTCTGATTTAAAGAAAAAAAAAAAAAAAAGATATCTTTGTTTCTCCTCAGACACCCTAATGCCGAGGACACACGAGCAGACAACGGACTTGGTCCATTGGACTTTCAAACAAACGGACTTGCCCACACGCGATCACTCCAAAAAGCAGACAGATTCGAACGTGATGACATACAACAGGACTAGAATAAGGAAGTTCATAGCCAGTAGCCAATAGCTGCCCTAGCGTCGGTTTTGGTCCATCCAGCTAGCACACAGACGAGCGGATTTTCGACTGGACTAGAGTTCGTCGGAAAGATTTGAAACATGTTTTATTTCTAGGTCCGTCTGACTTTTGGGAAAGAAAAGTCAGCTGGAGCCCACACACGATCGACCTTATCAATCGAAAAGTCTGATCGTGTGTACGCGGCATAAGAGATGGAATATGCTAGTGGCTGAATCACCAGGTAAAAGTAATGCCGCGTACACACGAAGGGACTATCCCGCGGGATTATCCGCTGGACTCGAGTCCACCGGACAATCCCCTCGTGTGTGGGCCTTCGACGGACTTTTTTTCCCAAAAGTCCGGCGGACTAGGTTTTAAGTTTTGTTTTAAAATTATCTTGGCAGTCTGGCGGACAATACGGCCGTCTGTAGTATGGTCCGGCGGACCAAAAAGGACGCATGCTCAGTAGCAAGTATTTTTCTAATATTTTTCGTTTTCTAGTCCCGTCGTACGTGCTGTACGTCATCGTGTGAACCGCCGGACACTTTTAGCGTGATCGTGTGTGGTCAAGTCCATTCGCTTTCAAGTCCGCCGAAGCCCAGCTGGAAAGTCCGGCGGATTGTCCGCTGGACTAGGTCCGGCGGACAAAGTCCCTTCGTGTGTACGCGGCATAAGGAAAACAAGCCAAATAAAAAGAAATCTAATGCAGCCACCACATTTAAGAATAGGCCAGATGCAAAATAATATTTTTCTTTTTGGGTTTAATACCGCTTGAAGTCATTGTTGTAGTGTAGCCAGGTGCTGGGCTACAGCAATATGAAGAAGATGGGGGGGGGGGGGGGGGTTGTTTTACTAAAACTGGAGAGTGTAAAATCTGGTGCAGCTCTGCATAGAAATCAATCAGCTTCTATCTTCAGCCACTGGGAGCAGGAATCCAAGTGTAACTAATCAAGTCTATACTGTACTTATTCCACACCTAAACTGCACCCATACCATCCCTATACTGCATTATACTGAACCTTTACCACACCTACCTTGCACCTGTGCTGAGACTATGCCGTGCCTATACTGTATCTATACTGCATGCAGGTTAATTAGGACTATTGTTAAGTGCACCGATGCACTTAAAGAACCCCAACGATAGCCAACAAAAGAACATCTCAAAGGACTGCTTTTCCCATAATAATTATTTTGCAAGCCCCCTTTTTTCCCCTGTCCCCCCACTACCATCTTCCTTTTCTTTTAGACAGTGTATACCCAGTCAGGCTAGGACTAGCAAGCCACTATAAATGTGCTATGGCAGTATAGTTCCAGCACTTAGTAGATTAACCACTTCAATACCAGGTACTTTTGCCCCTTTCTGTCGCACTTTGAATGACAATTGTACAATCATACAACACTGTACCCAAACTAAATTTGTATAATTTTCTTCACAAAAATAGAGCTTTGTGTTGATGGTATTTAATCACCTCTGATCAAACTAAAAAAGACCCAAATTTTTTGAAAAAAATTGTTTTTTTAAATTTTTGTCATAAAATGTTGTTTTCTCCTTCACTGATGGGCACTGAGGAGTTGGCACTGATATGTAGAATTCATGGGCACTGATAGGTGGCACTGATATGCAGCACTGATGGGCACCAATAGGCGGCACTGATGGGCAATGGCAGGTGGCACTGATGGGCACTGACCGGCGGCACTGATGGGCACTGATTTGCACTGATGGACACTAATAAATGGCACTGATGGGCGGCACTGATGATGAGGTACTGACAGGTGTTACTGCTGGGTACTGATTAGCACTGTGGTGGGCTCTGATTGACATTGTTTTGGACACTGGTTGGCACTTTGACATTTCCTGGTTCACGCGACAATCAGCTGTGATTGGTCACAGCTGATCACGTGGTAAGAAGCCTTTGTCAGAGGCTCCTTACTACGATCGGAGATGCAGTGTGTCAGACTGACACACAGCACCTCTGATCGCCACGCTGCACGCCCCAGCCGGGGCGCGCCGGCATGTTATCCTGCTGGACGTCATATGATGCCCAGTCAGGATAACAGAACCACTTCCCAGCCGTCAATCTGCTATAGGCCGGGTGGGAAGTAATTAAACTTTACTACTGCTCACTGCGGCACTTGAGGTGATCTTGCTACTGTTTATGCCTATGTGGACACCAGACATTTAATGCCTAGTCCCTACTGTTAATGGCTTTGTATGCTAAATTGTGTTATTACCATTGTTAATCCATTTTATTCTTACTTAGTTACCGACCATTAGGGATGAGCTTCGAGTTCGAGTAGAAATCATGTTCGACTCGAACATTGCCTGTTCGCCTGTTCACCTAACAATTTGGGGTGTTCGCGGCAAATTCGAAAAGCCGCGGAACACCCTGTAAAAGTCTATGGGAGAAATCTAAAGTGCTAATTTTAAAGGCTTATATGCAAGTTATTGTCAGAAAAAGTGTTTGGGGACCTGGGTCCTGCCCCAGGGGACATGTATCAATGCAAAAAAAAGTTTTAAAAACGGCTGTTTTTTCGGGAGCAGTGATTTTAATAATGCTTAAAGTGAAACAATAAAAGTGTAATATTCCTTTATATTTTGTACCTGGGGGGTGTGTATAGTATGCCTGTAAAGGGGCGCATGTTTCGCGTGCGTAGAACTGTCCCTGCCAAAGTGTCATTTTTGCAGGAAAAAAAGCATTTACAATCACTCGCGGTAATACAGAGAACAGTCATTGAAAGGCATTGATAAAAAAAAAAAAAAAAATATTTGTGGGGTTCCACCCAAATTCAATTACCAGGCCTTTCAGGTCTGGTATGGATATTAATAGGGAACCCTGGGTCAAATAAAAAAAAAAAAAAAAAAAACGTGGGGTTCCCCCTAAATATCCATACCAGACCCTTTATCCGAGCACGCAACCTGACAGGCCGCAGGAAAAGAGGGGGGACGAGAGAGCGTCCCCCTCCTGAACCGTACCAGACCACATGCCCTCAACATTGGGAGGATGCTTTGGGGGTCTGTGACCCCTCAAAGCACCATGTCCCGGGCCCCACAATCCTTGCCCGGTGGTTGTGGGGGTCTGCGGGCAGGGGGCTTATCAGAATCTGGAAGCCCCCTTTAACAAGGGAACCCCCAGATATTTAACAAAGAAAGTGTAAAAAAACACACAGACACCGTTGGGAAAAGTCCTTTATTAAAAAAAAAAAAGATTCCAGCGGTGGTAATCCACTCTTGCTATCCAGCGATGGCTGATCTCTTCTCCGGTTTCCAGCGATGGCTGATCTCTTCCAATGACCCCGCCCCCCTCTGATGTAACAGAAACCTGCGTTACATCAGAGGGGTGCGGGGTCACCCGTACATCACTGGGGAAGCCCAGCTTTTCCCTTGCATCCGAGGGGGGTGGGGTCAGGTGACGGGTGGCCCGGTCCTCCTCAGCTAAGACCTGGGATTCCCGCAGTGTCTCCGTGGAGAAACCCAGGGGAAACCCAGGCTTCCCCAGTGATGTACGGGTGACCCCGCCCCCCTCTGACGCAAGGGAAAAGCTGGGCTTCCCCAGTGATGTACGGGTGACCCCGCCCCCCTCTGATGTAACGCAGGTTTCCGTTACATCAGAGGGGGGTGGGGTCACCCGTACGTCACTGGGGAATCCCGGTTCCCGTTGCCTCAGAGGGGGGCGAGGTCAGGTGACGGGTGGCCCGGTCCTCCTCAGCTAAGACGGGATTCCAGCAGAGTCTCCGTGGAGATCAGCCATCGCTGGACCCCGGAGAAGAGATCAGCCATCGCTGGATAGCAAGAGTGGATTACCACCGCTGGAATCTTTTTTAAATTTTTTTTATTTTTAATAAAGGACTTTTCCCAACGGTGTCAGTGTGTTTTTAAAAAATGTTTTACACTTTCTTTGTGAAAAGGTAGGGGTACTTTTTGTACCCCCCTTACCATTTCAAACAGGGGGGGGCGGGATCTGGGGGTCCCCTTGTTAAAGGGGGCTTCCAGATTCTGATAAGCCCCCTGCCCGCAGACCCCCACAACCACCGGGCAAGGGTTGTGGGGATGAGGCCCTTGTCCCCATCAACATGGCCCCATCACAGACCCCTAAAGCATCCTCCCAATGTTGAGGGCATGTGGCCTGGTACGGTTCAGGAGGGGGGCGCTCTCTCATCCCCCCCCCCCTCTTTTCCTGCGGCCTGCCAGGTTGCGTGCTCGGATAAAGGGTCTGGTATGGATTTTTGGGTGGAACTCCACGCCATTTTTTTTTTAAATTTGGCGTGGAATTCCCCTTAAAATCCATACCAGACCTGAAGGGTCTGGTATGGATGTTTAGGGGGAACCCCACGTCATTTTTTTTTTTTTTATTTGACCCAGGGTTCCCCTTAATATCCATACCAGACCTGAAGGGCCTGGTAATTGAATTTGGGGGGAACCCCACGCATATTTTTTTTTTTTTTTTATCAATGACTGTTATCTGTATTAAGGGAGCCGACAATTCATTATAGCCACGAGTGATTTTAAATGACTTTTTTTCCTGCAAAAATGACACTTTGTGCAGGGACAGTTCTAAGCATGGGAAACATGCGCCCCTTTACAGGCATACTATACACACCCCCCAGGTACAACATTTAAATGGATATTACACTTTTATTGTTTCACTTTAAGCATTATTAAAATCACTGCTCCCGAAAAAACTGACGTTTTTGAAACTATTTTTTTGCATTGATACATGTCCCCTGGGGCAGGACCCAGGTCCCCAAACACTTTTTATGACAATAACTTGCATATAAGCCTTTAAAATTAGCACTTTTGATTTTGAACGTTCGAGTCCCATAGACTTTAATAGGGTTCTAAAGTTCACAAGAACTTTAGGTCTGTTCGCAGGTTTTGGTGCGAACCGAACGGGGGGTGTTCGGCTCATCCCTACCGACCATATTAGTGACCATGTTTTCCTTGATATATCCCTACCATTGGTTACTAAGTATTACTTTCAGTAAACATATGTGATATTGTATGTTTGTATTCTCAACCTGTTGTGTCAGGGGGCTGAGATTCTTGAGAAGGTCGAGGCACATCTAAATCCATCCTTTCCAGCTGCTCCTATGGGGTAGCCCATGCCCATTGCATATATCATATTTGCATATACCCATTTTCATATACAAATTGGAAGGCATAAAAATAGAAAGTTATACTTTTGTTTTTTGTTTTTTCAGGTGCAGTCTCCAGTATTTTAATCCTCCGCCTCCTCCCCAACAAACGAGGTAATTGGCAGAGTGATCAGACAGAGAGTAATTGTAACTTACAGTTACTAAACAGGAGCAAAGTTAGAAGCAATAATGCAAAACAGGTTCAGGATGGCGAAAAACATGCATACAGAATAACGAAAGTTGCACAGACATATGAAAGTTGTACAAACATGGACTCTTTACAGCCATCTCTGTGACTCAGGCAAAATGTGGCTGAAAAGCATAGTCTCTATAACAACAGAGAGTTTATCTCAGAATGACTACTTCATTAATAAAGTCCAGAACACACAGCTACCTGAGATTTTCCTGATATAAAGAATCCATCTAAATAAAGTTCATGGTAGCTCTGGTAAAACAGGCAGCTTGAGGGATCCAGAGACCAGGGACAAAAGGCCACCCCACTCAAACTGGAGCAATTGGGGATGAGTTTCCCACAGTACCTGGCTCTTCTGGAGAAGCTGCATGCTGTTAGGCTGCTGCCCAACTGTCCCTGCACCGGTTCTGACAGTGGAGGGCTGATCAGGTGGCTGCAGATTACTTGCCATGCTACTTCTGTGTCATCAGGTGTGGTCTTTCTGGGCTGTTGAGGGGAGGATGGGGGGTGAGGAACTTATCTTCTCTGGCGTGTCCAGAAACCCAGGAAGTTGTGTGAAATAAAGTTAAAGGGGTGTGCACCTACATTTTAGCATTGCGAGTGAATGGAAACTCTGACAGACTTTACAGCACTTGAAATTGATGTTCCTGACAAGCTTTAGGCATTCAAATTAATCCTGGGAAAAGTGTACAGGAGTTCTCCAGAAGTCTCAGGGAGTGGCTCAGGGGTTGAGTCTTGGTTTCATCATCCAGGAGAAGAGGCTACATGTCTGTTTTCAGAAGTGTCAGCGAATGGCGCCTCAGAGTGCTCCACAGTGGGCATATGAACCTGAATTGGGTGACTATTGGGCTGTTTAATTTTGTCAGGATTCATGGCTTCTTCTAGGACAGGGGTGCCCAACCTTTTTAAGAGTGAGGGCCACTTAAGCAACTTGGTAACCAGTCGCGGGCCACAATGAGCGGAGCGGGTGGATGACAGGTCACGGCTATTCTATAGGCCCTCCAATCCGATCCACCCAGATTTTTTTTTTTTAGAGGATCGGGGGCAGGTGGGAGTAAATGGACAAAAGTCTGTTTACATCTGCCGCTCTGTAGAAGTGAATTGAGGGTCCGATTGGGTAGGGCCGATCATGTGAAAAGGGCCTAAGACTTTCATACTGATGTGCTGCGGTTTACCCACACCGCCGGTGCAGCCATAGAGTCTGCCTGTGGCAAAAGACAGCGCTGTACAGGAAGCATCGGCTTATGGGGCTCTGCTCTGCAGCCGCTTTCTTCCTCTACCACCAGCTTCAGTCACAACACTGATGCTGTGGTATGACGGGTCGGCAAGCTGCGTTCTGGGCTTGCTAACCCGCCATTCCAGAGCAGGGGGTCGCGGGCCACATCAGAGGGCTCCGCGGGCTACATGTGGCCCCCGGGCCACTGGTTGGCCACCCCTGTTCTAGGAGGATTAGTAGGAGGAAGCCACCATTTAACCCTTGGAGGCAGTGATGTTCGTGCCTCACAAACTCGACAAGGTTACTTGAAAAGCCCCTTATGGGCCCTGCTGTAAATCCCAATGGATTTGAAGGGTTTGCGATGTAGGCATTTTGTTTTTTTCTTGAGTACTTTCTCTGTGGATATCGTAGACTGGCATTCCTAGAATGGGCTGTTGTAGGACAACCCCAGGGATTTCTCATATTGTTTGACATTTTCCTTATAGTGGTGTACACTTTTAAGTTGGACTAGCACTCTTTCTCTAGATTGGAGGTCAGAGTCTGAGGCTTCTAACTCTTCTTACTCCACCCATGTTATAATGCCCACTGGCAGTTGATATGGTCTCACCCAAAGGCTAAGTAGAGGTTGATCCTTATCAGTGCTCCTGATGGTGGAGATGGCCAGGAACCCTAGTTTTTGGCCCTGGTTTTATTTTCTGCAACTAGCACCATAGACACACACAGTGCGGCTTGGTCACGACCCCTGCTCCTTCTTCACAGGATTTGATTGACAGCAGCAGGAGCCTATGGTTCCTTCTTTAGGAACTGTTGTTGTAAAGTGATATTATGCTTTCTGACATTAAATTATCAGTATACTAAAACTACGACTTAGGGTAAGTTTACTAGTCAACCAATCTTCCAGCTGCATATAGGGTTGTTTCACTCCCCATGTTAAATTTTTATCATGTTACATACATTAAAAAAAAATCTTACTGCAAGAGCAGGACTCCTTTGCTCTGGCTAACACAACAGGAAGTGAAATGTACACACAACTAAGGAAAATACTTATTTTTTTTCAGTATTAATAACAGGTGCCCAATTAGAAGTGGTGAAAACCATAATATTTTACATTCCGTGTCATTTTACATTCCCTGTCATTTTGTCTGGCGGACAAATAGTTTGAATACATGTCCTCCAAAGAGATATAGGCAACAAACCCCCAACATAGATTCAAAGCCCCCTCCCCCCAACACGCACACACGCCATCCAAATCTGTAGTAAAAAAAAATGTCTGAAGCCCTACTTTATTGCGAATTGGTAGTCAATAAATAAATTGACTTTTTGATCAGAGATGCAGTTTTTATTGCCAGGAATGTGCTAATATTTTTATGCTTAGCTCCCTTACCATTTTTATATTTTATTGCTGTCTGACATTTTCTGTTTCGTATTAGCCTTCTGTTTTTCATGAGCAAATTTGTTAGAATCAATTTTTGTGAAAATGTAATTTGGGATGAGAATTGATGCAACGCTCTACAGGGGATTGTATAATCTCTGTGACATTGTGGATATTTAAGGAAAGCCATTTATAAAACAGCCTTGCCTTGTGGCAAGAGAAAAGGGCATCTCTGACAAGGAGGTTACAAATTCCGATATCTATAAGAACCAAGGGAAATATCTGGTTTCAAACAAGAGAGGTTGTCCTGATTTATATTTAATGAATTCCGATGAATATTATACTTCCGCTCTCTGCTTTAGAATATGATGTGGATTTAAAGGGGAATTATAGTGTGTTTTAGTAAGTACATATTTTGAGTTAATGTAGTGACATTTACCTAGTATTTTTTGTGACTTCATATTTTTAAATGGTTGCTCCAAATTCAAATTTTCAACTGTTAAAAGAGAGAAGATATATAGGCAGTAAATTAGATTAGATTTTATTAAATGTTAGCAAAAATGTACAAAATGTTTGTATACTGTGAGACCCCGTCACTGTGAAAATATAGGAGACTGTGACACAGGATTCACATTTAGGGTAAATATGACATTCCAGACTAGTGTTTCTGGGCATAGAATGATGTGTATTTGGCTTTCTCCAGATTCTTTAGTTCTGGATCAGAACATTCAATCCTGTGTCCGGGTTTTGCTTGACACTTGCAACCTGGCTGAGTACACAGGTGTGCAGTTTCTTTATATACTCAGGTCTGAGGATAGCTCAGAGCTTCCAGTTTGGAGAAAGCTCACAGTGTGGGAGGCAAAAGGTCTCATTGAGGGGTCAGGGGGTCCCAGCCAAAAGCCAAGAGACAGAGGGGTTCATCAAGGGGTCAAAGGAGCCCCAGCCAGTAACCAAGAGACAGGGGGTCTCACTGAGGGGTCAGAGGAGCTCCAGCTAGAAGCCAAAAGACAGAGAGTCTCACCGAGGGGTCAGGGGGTCCCAGCCAAGAGACGGAGGGTCTCACTGAGGGGTCAGAGGGCCCTAGCTATAAGCCAGGAGACAGCAGGTCTCATTCCAGGAGAACCCCAATCCATGCAGCAGAGCCAAGTATCCAGGAAAACTGGCCAACACAGTCAGGGAGACTGGTAAAACGTACAGCATGGTACTGCAATTGAAGCTGAGTGAGCTTATGAGCCAGGTGGCTCAGCATTTTCCAGTGTTTGTATTCTGCTGAAGCTAGAGAAGATCCCCTGCATGTAGGGAGACCACATTTCCAAACTGCCATTCAGGGACACCCCCCTTCCCCAAAAAAGATGAGATGGGGGGCATGTAGTCTCGGGGTTGGCAGGGAATTCGGCAGCGTTTTTTTTTTTGGGGCGAATGGCTGGCGTTAGCACTTAAATCATACTGACACTACAATTACTACATTGTAATTGTCACTTGCCACCATTGCTTGCCACCAGATGCAGTGTGCCACTTGCCACCTGCAGCCTGCCACCAGAGGCAGTGTGCCAATTGCCATCCGCAGCCTGCCACCAGATGCAGTGTGCCACTTGCCACCCGCAGCCTGCCACCAGATGCAGTGTGTCACTTGTCCTCAATTTTATTCCGGGACACTATATTGTCCCGGAATGAAGGTGCCCGGGACCCAGGACAGAGCTGCCAATTGCGGGACAGTCCTGGGCAATCCGGGACATGTGGGCACCCTACCTGCATGGGGACATTTTTGTTGGACTGTTGTTTTGCTTTCTGCTGTTTGAATAAAAGTGTGCTACCATGCCCTTAAATAAAGTTCCTGTCTGTTGTGGAACGGAAGTAATAGATTTTATCTTGTTCCTACTAATTGTGTTGCAAAGCTCTACGAAAACCATAAAGCCCTATTCACCTATGTGCGGTGCATTAATGCGCTTTATGTGACGTTTACATGCATTGTGTTAAGGCAGCTCATTCATTTTCATTGCAGTGCAGTGCAATGTTTCACGTGACCACAGATTTAGATAAGAGCAGGTTTCGGCTCATTTTTCATTTATCTGAGTGATTAGTTGGGAGGCACTATATACAACAAGAGTATATACTGTGTATGGTAATATAGTGTGTGTGTGTGTATAATATATATATATATATATATATATATATATATATATATATATATATACACACACACACACAATCTCACAAAAGTGAGTACACCCCTTATGTGACAACACTGAAGAAATTACACTTTGCTGCAATGTAAAGTAGTGAGTGTACAGCTTGTATAACAGCGTAAATTTGCTGTAAATGTGCTGTCCCCTCAAAATAACTCAACACACAGCCATTAATATCTAAACTGCTGGCAACAAAAGTGAGTACACCCCTAAGTGAAAATGTCCAAATTGGGCCCAAAGTTTCAATATTTTGTGTGGCCACCATTATTTTCTAGCACTGCCTTAACCCTCTTGGGCATGGAATTCATCAGAGCTTCACAGGTTGTCACTGGAGTCCTCTTCCACTCCTCCATGACGACATCATGGAGCTGGTGGATGTTAGAAACCTTGTGCTCCTCCACCTGCCATTTAAAGGGGTTGTAAACCCTTGTGCATCCTGTGCATTAAGGTTAAAAAACTTCTGTCGCTGACCAGCCCCCCAGTTCTACTCACCTGAGCCCGTTCGTTCCCACGCCGGAGACGCGCTGTACCTCTCTGGCCGGGGTTCTCGGCTCTTGATTTGGATAGATTGATAGCAGTGCAGCCATTGGCTCCCACTGCTGTCAATCAAATCCAATGATGCCAGGGGACGGGGCTAAGTCCGGCATTCTGTGTCTATGGACTCAAATGCTGGATTTGGGAGTGAGCCCACACGGAGAGCGATTCGCCTAGGGGGTTTACTGATGCAGGGAGGAGCTGCGAGCGCCGTTCGGGGACCCCAGAAGACGATGATCGGGGCCACTCTGTGCTAAGCAAACTGCACAGTGGAGGTAAGTATGATATGTTTGTTATTTAAAAAAAAAAAAGGGTTTACAACCCCTTTAAGGATGCCCCACAGATGCTCAATAGGGTTTAGGTCTGGAGACATGCTTGGCCAGTCCATCACCTTTACCCTTAGCTTCTTTAGCAAGGCTGTGGTTGTCTTGAAGGTGTGTTTGGGGTCGTTATCATGTTGGAATACTGCCCTGCGGCCCAGTCGCCAAAGGGAGGGGATCATGCTCTGCTTCAGTATGTCACAGTACATGTTGGCATTCATGGTTCCCTCAATGAACTGTAGCTCTCCAGTGCCGGCAGCACTCATGCAGCCCCAGACCATGACACTCCCACCACCATGCTTGACTGTAGGCAAGACACACTTGTCTTTGTACTCCTCACCTGGTTGCCGCCACACACGCTTGATACCATCTGAACCAAATAAGTTTATCTTGGTCTCATCAGACCACAGGACATGGTTTCTAATAATCCATGTCCTTAGTCTGCTTGTCTTCAGCAAACTGTTTGCAGGCTTTCTTGTGGCAATTTGATGCAGTGTGCGTATGATCTGAGCACTGACAGGCTGACACCCCACCCCTTTAACCTCAGCAGCAATGCTGGCAGCACTTTCCCAAAGACAACCTCTGGATATGATGCTGAGCATGTGCACTCAACTTATTTGGCAAGGCCTGTTCTGAGTGGAACTTGTCCTGTTAAACCGCTGTATGGTCCTGGTCACTGTGCTACCGCTCAGGTTCAGGGTCTGGGCAATTTTCTTATAGCCTACCCATTCATACCTGAGACCTTGTAACACTAACGAGTCACATGACACCGGGGAGGGAAAATGGCTAACTGGGCCCAATTTGGACAATTTCACTTAGGGGTGTACTCACTCTTGTTGCCAGCGGTTTAGACATGAATGGCTGTGTGATGAGTTATTTTGAGGGGACAGCAAATTTACACTGTTATACAAGCTGTGCACTCACTACTTTACATTGTACATGTAATTTCTTCAGTGTTGTCACATGAAAAGATATAATAAAATATTTACAAAAATGTCAGGGGTGTACTCACTTTTGTGAGATACTATATATATATTTACACTCACAGGGCACTTTATTAGGTACACCTTGCTAGTACCGGGTTGGACCCCCTTTCGCCTTTAGAACTGCCTTAATGCTTTATGGCATAGATTCAACAAGGTTTTGGTTGTCATGTTGACATGATAGCATCACGCAGTTCTTTTTCCGATTTAAATTGGTCTCCGCAGCAGATTCCCTGCAAAATCACATTTATAGGGGGTGGGAGAGGGCCCCTCCCGCAGTGTTCCGGTCATCTCCGCCGCTTACTGGAGCCGTCGGTAGTGGCGGAGACGATCGTGTTCTTTTCCCTGTGAGACTGGATGTCAAGTGAGGGAAAGATGGTCATTCCACAAGCGGGCGCAATTTTTAGGCAAGACATGTTGGGTATCAATTTACTCTGCGTAACATTATCTTTTACAATATAAAAAAAATTGGGCTAAGTTTACTGTTGTCTTATTTTTTTATTCAAAAAAGTGTATTTTTTCCAAAACAATTGAGCTTGTAGGACCGCTGTGCAAATAGGGTGTGACATAAAGTATTGCAACAACCGCCATTTTCTTCTCTAGGGTGTCGGAAAAAATATATATATAATGGTTGGGGGTTCTAGGTAATTTTCTAGGAAAAAAAAAATTTTTAACTTGTAAACACCAAGTCGGAAAAATAGAAAAGAGATCCCACATTCACAGAAAAATTATAGTTTTCAGTCACCACATCCCGGGTATATAGAAAAGAAACAACCCCCAAGGAAATGGGACTTTAAAGAGTGACCGAAAACACATAAATGTAAAAATATATAAATATTAATATACATACAATCAAAATTATTTTAAAAGGATTGAAAATTATCATTTGGAATAAATACAAATCCATATAATTGTAGATGGATGTAAATACATATGAAACAACTCTTTTTACTTGACCCAACGTTTCTGACTTAATGCCCTTCTTCAGGTAGAATGATGTTATGTAAAGATTTTCAAACCTTCACTCCCAGGTATTACCAGCGAGGATCCCGCAAAATCAATCAGTCAGGAGAGACCTCAATACGGTAATCGTTAGGTAGAAATAAATGTTTGCAACGCCCAGAAGATGTAGTTTAATGAATCTGTTTCGCAGTAGATAGGGGGGGTATGTTTAATCCTCCAATCCAGGAAGTATTCCTGTCTGTGAAGTTGCTCAGAATACCATTCATATCTGCTGAAAGCGGAGCCGTGGCAGCTTTAGTAAACAACAAGTTTACTAAAAACAGTACACCAGGAATGGCCTACAGTCAAGTATAGAAATAGAATTGGGTTAGGTCAAATAGCTTCACAAAGTTTGGGAGAATTTAGAAGGTGTGTGCCACATCCGGTATTAAAAAGAAGCAAAAAAGGGGGTTTTCCCCTAGGTTTGTGGACTTTTAGTTGGCACTACCATGCTTTCCCAAAGAAAAAGTATATATCGTATATGTAGTAACAAAATGTTTATTAAAGTATTGAAGGTTAAAACAAGAACATAAAGGTCATGTAGAGCATGCACAATAAAAATGCATCAAAACCATATACATAGACTTGTATAAAACATTGGACCAGACGCGTTTCGGAGTAGGTAGGTTCCTCCTTCTTCAGTGGTCGTGTTGTAAAGTCTATGATTTGTATCTAAATATAGATGTAGAGATAAAAAGTACATATCTATATGAGTTCAACATGAAAGGTACATTGTGGGAACATTGTTGTACAGAGCGGGCAAAGATAGCATTAAAAAAAGTTGTAGACAGTGTATTCCTTCTGGAGCAGCAGAGCGTCAGAGAGAAAAAAGACAAGAAAATATAATAACTAAGTATGGTCATAACACTCACGTGTATGTTGATGCAGAGATGGAAAGGGTTTTACCCCCTTGATAAAAACAGGATAAGGTATAACACATCGGCACAGCAAAGGGTGGTTGGGTCGCAGACAGAGATCTCACTTTTCACATGAATAGTCGGGATTAGTTCTCACATGGAGAGTGGTCTGAGTGTATCAAAACTTTAGGATACCTTGAGACCGAGATGTCCCCATAAGGTCTAGTTGCGAGTTTAAAGAGGCTGTGAAGGGTCGAGCCAGCGAAGATCTTGGTTCTGCTGGGGTCAACAAAGCAAACCCAGTCAAACCTCTGTAAGGAAAAGTAACAATTTAGGTATAGGTTGTATCGTAGCTCTTGGGCATTGTAAAGCAGGGTAACAATGTACCCCTTTTGCTTATAAAGTTATTCCAGGGAGGCAGATAAAATTATAATGAACTAGTATGGACAAAAGGGCTTGATAGTGGTAATTCTAACAGAGATGTTAGCTGGTGAATCCACATAATAAGGCTCTATCTTACTGCTTGAACAGATAATGTTTATATGCTGTATCGCCTAGTACTGGCGAATCTCAGCAAATGAGGCTACATACTAGTGCTTAAGCACACAATATTTGTGTGCAGCATAAACAAAGCGTTTAAGTAGCTTGTACAGCATAGGGTACGAGGTACATTTAACAGGGTGCAGTAAGACGGAGATATAAAGTACAGAGTGCATGGGGTGGCAGTTGTAGTATAAACCTACCTTGTATATTTAAATAGAAAGTTTTGCTGCTCATTGCTCTGAGCAATAAGCAGCAAAACTTTCTATTTAAATATACAAGGTAGGTTTATACTACAACTGCCACCCCATGCACTCTGTACTTTATATCTCCGTCTTACTGCACCCTGTTAAATGTACCTCGTACCCTATGCTGTACAAGCTACTTAAACGCTTTGTTTATGCTGCACACAAATATTGTGTGCTTAAGCACTAGTATGTAGCCTCATTTGCTGAGATTCGCCAGTACTAGGCGATACAGCATATAAACATTATCTGTTCAAGCAGTAAGATAGAGCCTTATTATGTGGATTCACCAGCTAACATCTCTGTTAGAATTACCACTATCAAGCCCTTTTGTCCATACTAGTTCATTATAATTTTATCTGCCTCCCTGGAATAACTTTATAAGCAAAAGGGGTACATTGTTACCCTGCTTTACAATGCCCAAGAGCTACGATACAACCTATACCTAAATTGTTACTTTTCCTTACAGAGGTTTGACTGGGTTTGCTTTGTTGACCCCAGCAGAACCAAGATCTTCGCTGGCTCGACCCTTCACAGCCTCTTTAAACTCGCAACTAGACCTTATGGGGACATCTCGGTCTCAAGGTATCCTAAAGTTTTGATACACTCAGACCACTCTCCATGTGAGAACTAATCCCGACTATTCATGTGAAAAGTGAGATCTCTGTCTGCGACCCAACCACCCTTTGCTGTGCCGATGTGTTATACCTTATCCTGTTTTTATCAAGGGGGTAAAACCCTTTCCATCTCTGCATCAACATACACGTGAGTGTTATGACCATACTTAGTTATTATATTTTCTTGTCTTTTTTCTCTCTGACGCTCTGCTGCTCCAGAAGGAATACACTGTCTACAACTTTTTTTAATGCTATCTTTGCCCGCTCTGTACAACAATGTTCCCACAATGTACCTTTCATGTTGAACTCATATAGATATGTACTTTTTATCTCTACATCTATATTTAGATACAAATCATAGACTTTACAACACGACCACTGAAGAAGGAGGAACCTACCTACTCCGAAACGCGTCTGGTCCAATGTTTTATACAAGTCTATGTATATGGTTTTGATGCATTTTTATTGTGCATGCTCTACATGACCTTTATGTTCTTGTTTTAACCTTCAATACTTTAATAAACATTTTGTTACTACATATACGATATATACTTTTTCTTTGGGAAAGCATGGTAGTGCCAACTAAAAGTCCACAAACCTAGGGGAAAACCCCCTTTTTTGCTTCTACAGTCAAGTATAGGCTTGGCTAGATTATATATATACAAGCCTGTGTGCCTATATATATATATATATATATATATATATATATATATATATATATATATATATATATATATATATATATATATATATATATATATATTAAATGAACTGCAGCTCACTGAGTCACCTGCCTGAAAGTGTCTTTGAACACGTACTCCAAGAATGGCCTACTGTCAGGTATAGACTTGGCTGGACTACAATACAGTGGATATATATTTTATGAACTGCACCTCACTGAGTGACCTGCCTGAAAGTGTCTTTGAACACGTACTCCAGGAATGTCCGACAGTCAGGTATAGGCTTGGCTGCACTACAATGCAGTGGATATATATTTTATGAACTGCACCTCACTGAGTGACCTGCCTAAAAGTGTCTTTGAACACGTACTCCAGGAATGGCCTACAGTCAGGTATAGGCTTGGCTAGACTATATATGTATATATATATATATATATATACAGTATATATATACAAGCCTGTATATATATATATATATATATATATATATATATATATATATATATATAAATACACTGCAGCTAACTGAATCAACTGACTGCCTGAAGTATATTAGAAACAGTACAGCAGGAACGGTCTGCAGTGAGATCTAGCTAAACTGGATACAGTGGATATATATATATATATAGCAGTCTGACTGTATATATATATATATGTGTGTAGCGGGGTCGTACCCCTTTTAGGGGAAGAGACTACATTTCCCATAATTCCCCAGGCTCCCAGGCTGCTTGCTTCCGCCCGGGAGGCTGCTGGGGGAGGTTATAAAAAGGAAGAGCGGAGACCGCCTCTTTCTCTTGGGACACTTCCTCTTCTGAGGCCTGACAGGACTGGCCTGCCTCTGCTGACAGAGCGTGTGACGCGGAGACTGCAGCCAGCAGAGACACCTGTGCGGACCGGAGCTGAAGGCCTGAAGCCTGGGCCTTGCAGCAGATGGAGTGAGACTCTTCTACCTCAGAGTCCACAGCAGCGGAGCGGAGACTTCCCCCTACAGACGGTCGGACGGAGCTGATGACCGGAGTGCAGGGCTGTGACTGAGGAGACCGGACGTCGCCATTGAAGAGACCAGAGCCACCATTAGAGGGACCGGAGCGGAGGACGGTACCCCAAGGATTGGTGAGAGAGCCGGAAGGCTCATCCTGCATTGACACACACGTTTTATGCCTACTGAACTGCCTAGGCGCAATGTACCTCAGAGCAGCAATGTTACTTTTTGTGGATTACAAATTACACCATTTAAAGCTACATGTGCACCACCTCTACAGATTCATTGCCGGTGAAGAACACTGTACTAGTACAAGGACTGAGCTCTATTACTAGGGATCAGGCCTGGTCCATTAGGTAGGCGCAGATAGATTTATTGCACCTCAGGGGTGCATAGCAGACGGTCGCCACACTGGGCGCTCCGTTTCCCCACTGCCAGTTGTTTCATATGTGTGTACATGTTAAAGTGCATATTGCAGGGACCTGCTAAAGTATTGTAAGTCATATGTTCAAACGCATGTTGCTATTTCTTTTCCTTACTGACAAAAGTAAAGCCAGTTATTCTTATTTCAGCAGTCTGCTTGTGAGTTCATACCAATTACACTTAGAGTATAAGCTAAGTTTTATGTGCATAGGGACGTACCCCTTTACTAGCTGTGCCAGAGCGGGTAGAGCCAAATTGCCGGGGGTTGGTGGAGCTGTACTCAGGGACCCAAAACAAACCAGCGGCTCTCTTAACTGGGGGTAGCGCTACACGTGGGGGCTCGTAATCCGGGATCCTGAGTCAGCGGGAAAAGCCGACAGAAGGTACCGGCATGGACCCAATAGAAGTGGGACGGTGGTCCGCAACATGGGCCGCTGACCCAGCCGCAGCAGCGGTCATTGAACTGCCAGGGATGTGGCAGAGAGAGGCAGTCAAGCAGCTCATAATGTCATTATCCCCATGCCAGAAGTCATGGATAATGGACATGAGAAATGATGCTGGGTACACATACGCCTTAATAGAATGGAAGGAAGAGACTCCAGAGCAGTTCAGGAGCCAGAGCATACAGGCACCGAATGGTCAGGCCTACCAATTGCTGCATGCGCTGCCGCGCAAGGGAGACTGTTCTCCTATGAAAGCCATTCTATCCCCAAAGAAGGAAGAGCAGAAGGGCGCGGGAAGTCCCGCACCCGCACACACTACTCTTAGTGCAGAACTGTGTGCTGTCCTAGGGGAGATTGTGACCCAGTGCAGAAGAGACCCCGGGGATTACCCAATGTCGGGATACAGGAAACTCCGGATGTTTTCAGGGAGGACACCTGTACCCTCGGGAGAAGAGGGATTTGAAGAGTGGTTAGATGGTGCCACGCAGGCCCTAGAAGAATGGGAGGTCTCAGAAGGCAGAAAGAAGCAAAGGATTGTTGAGAGCCTAAAAGGGCCTGCCTTAGAGGCCATACGCAATCTGAAGACAAGCAAAAAGGATTGCACTGCCCAGGACTACATAGACATCCTGGAAGGTGTGTTTGGTGGGACAGAAAAAGTCACAGAACTTACCTATCAACTGGAACACTGTTACCAGAAGACAGGGGAGAAGCTGTCAGAGTACATGGGACGCATAGACAAGATCCTGCATAGGATTATCCTGAAGAAGGGGATAGATCCAGGGAAGGTAGATGAAGCCCGTGCCCAGCAGGTGATGAGGGGAGCCCAACCCTTGGACCCTGTCGCACTAATTCTACGCACCCGCCAGGATGGGAAGAGCCTGGACTACCCTGACCTCATCCGAATGGTCAGAGAAGAAGAGGCCATGTTGGAAGAGAAACGGGAGAAGCAGGTGATGGGGTCTACAAAACTTCCAGTGGCCACGGTCAGGACGGCCTTAACCCCTGAAAGAGAGACAGAGGTAGATGCCCTGAAGTTGCAGATGTCCCAGATGATGGAGATACTGACATCTCTAGTGGCGAAAGAGACGCCCAGTCCCAAGAAGGAAACAAGCAGGAGGGAATTGTTTCCAGCTGTCCCAGCACCAGCATCCCCACCTGACTACGGTGAGATGATTTGCTTTAATTGTGGAGGAATTGGTCATATTGCAGCTGTATGTTCCAGCCCCAAGAAGAAGAAGGGAGAAAGCCGCCAGCCGGCGGGAAACGCCAAAGGGCCCCGGTGAAGGAGTCAACCGGGTGCCCATCATCTTCAGTGAGCTCCAAGAAGCGTAATAAGAAGAGAAAGCGAGGAGACCAAACCCCTCAGAAGGGGCCCAGGGATCCTCAACCAAGGTGCACTCCAGAGAAAGGGGGCAAGACCCCTCTGAAGAGACACAGCACCCCAAAGCAACAACCCTTGCAAGTGAGAGATAACAATGTCCCTCAACGGGTTCATACTCCCACTAAGAGGGAGAAAATCAATGCATACCAGGCTCAAGAAAGGATCAAGCGCAAATCCAGTGCTGGTAAGGCAGAGAGTCCAAAGAAGAGGACAGCATCAACTAGGCCCTACCCCGAGGAGCTAGTTGGTCCATCCCCTACTGTACCCATCCAGGTGGAAGGAGTGTACACGAAGGCCCTCCTAGACACTGGAGCACAAGTGACCCTGTTGTACAGGGACTTCTATGACAGATACCTGAGTCATCTGCCTATACAGAAGATAGAAGAGTTGGAGATAAGGGGATTGGGAACCCAGAGTTTCCCCTATGATGGATACTTACCCATCAGATTGACGTTTGACCCATCCGTAGCTGGGAAGTCTGAAGTGTTCGACACCTTAGCAGTGGTGTGTCCCCGCCCACCAGGAACCAGCAAGACGTCCCTGATTATAGGGACGAACACGGACCTAGTCAGAAGGCTTCTGACCCCCCTGGTGAAGAAAGAGAATCTTTCAACTCCCAAGATCCATCCCATGCTGAAGGCAGCCTACCAGGGGTTGGTCCTAGAGCAGAAGACCCCAAGTGAGGGGATAGGAAGGGTATGGAGGCTTGGAAAAGAAGGAGCAGTGTTACAGCCTGGAGAGGTGACCTGCATGAGAGCCACGGTGAAACTTACTTGGGAGCAGCCTGGCCCCTTTGTAATGTTGGAACCTGACCCAATGGAGGGTCACTCAGGTCTGGAGGTGATACCAGAAGTAATTTCACTGAAGGACCTGAAGAAGGCTAGAGGAAGAGTCCCTGTCAGTGTGAGGAACCCCACGGAGCAGCCTGTGGAGATCCCTGCCAGGATGCTTCTGGGACAGGTGAGTCCTGCTGTCCCAGTTGGCTGGTCAGAAGTGAAGGGGACGGGTGAAGGAGAAGATGTCTGGAAGAAACTCTCCATGGAAAACCCAAACCTACCTGGAGCTTGGAAAGAGAGAGCCAAGGCCCAGCTGACCAGATGGGAGAAGATTTTCTCCAAAGATGAGTTTGATGTGGGGTGTGCGAGGAGTGCCACCCATCGAATCCGCATGCAAGAGGACAAGCCATTCAGAGAGAGAGTGAGGCGAGTCCCGCTAGCAGATCTGGAGGATCTGAGGGAGCAGCTTGCGGAACTGAAGAAGACGGGAGTGATTAGGGAGTCCAGAAGCCCCTACGCCTCCCCAATTGTGGTAGTCAGGAAGAAGAATGGGTCATTGAGACTCTGCATTGACTACAGAACTCTCAACAGGAGGACCATTCCTGACCAGTACACCACGCCAAGGATAGAAGATGCCTTGCAGAGTTTATCTGGAGCTAAGTGGTTCAGTGTGATGGACCTCAAGAGTGGGTATTACCAAATCCCCATGCATCCAGAGGACAGAGAAAAGACTGCCTTCATAACCCCAGTGGGATTCTTTGAGTTCAACAGGATGCCCCAGGGCCTATCTGGAGCTCCTGCTACGTTTCAACGCCTAATGGAAAGGACAGTTGGAGACATGAACCTCATAGAAGTCCTTGTGTATCTGGACGATGTCATTGTCTTTGGAAAGACTTTGGAAGAACATGAAGCCAGGTTGGAGAAAGTACTGAAGAGGCTCAGTGAAGAGGGACTTAAACTTTCTCCAGAGAAGTGTCGGTTCTATCAGTCTTCTGTGAACTATCTGGGACACATAGTGTCTGAAAAAGGAGTGGCTACAGACCCTGAGAAGTTGGAGGCAGTTACTTCGTGGCCAAGGCCCACAACAGTTACAGAACTTCGGTCTTTCTTGGGGTTCTGCTCCTACTACCGCAGGTTTGTGGACGGGTTTGCCCGCATTGCCAAACCCCTCAACGAGCTGCTCAAGACAGAAGGAGAGGAAGATGGATTGGGGCCTAGGAGGTCCAGTGAGTCGGTCAAAGACCAGTGGAATTCAAGGTGTGAAGAGGCTTTCAGAACCTTGAAGAGAAGTCTCACCACAGCCCCAGTTTTGGCCTACGCTGATCCCACTAGACCATATGAGCTACACGTTGATGCCAGCCATGAGGGCCTAGGTGGAGTACTCTACCAGGAGTATGAAGACCAGCTACGACCAGTGGCTTATGTGAGCCGGAGCCTGACCCCCTCCGAGAAGAACTATCCCACCCACAAGTTGGAGTTTTTAGCCCTCAAATGGGCAGTTGTTGACAAGTTGAGAGACTACTTGTATGGGGCCGAGTTTACTGTAAAGACAGATAACAACCCCTTGACCTATCTATTCACCACCGCCAAGCTGGATGCAACTGGACACAGATGGTTGGCGGCGTTGTCTGGATTCAATTTCAGCCTCAAGTACAGACCAGGGGCTGGAAATAGGGATGCGGATGCCCTGTCCCGAAGATCCCATGTCATGGACAGTGATTGGGAAGACTGGACCCAAGTGGCACCAGATGGAGTGCGAGCCCTTTGTCAGGGGGCTGAACTCCAAGCCAGAGGAGGATCCAGAGCTGAAGAGATAGGAGTTACCACAGTGGGAGTCCCAAAGTGTTACTGTGGGGTAACTCAATTGGCAGAAGAGTGTCTGCCGAAGCTGTCCAAGAAGGAGCTAAGGTGTGACCAATTGGAAGACCCCATGGGGAAATTGGTCCTGGAAGCCCTGGAAGACCAGAGTCCAGAGGGACTTCGCCTTCACCCTTCTAAAGAAGCTCGCCTACTGAGGAGAGAGTTGGACAAGTTACAGGTGCATCAGGGGGTAGTCTACCGAAGGGGCCCCTCTGATGGACCAGAAGACAAGTGGCAGTTGTTTCTCCCAGAGAAGCATCGAGAGACTGTGCTGATTGCCTTACATGACCAGCATGGTCACTTGGGAGCAGAGAGAACCTTCCAACTTGTCAGAGACCGGTTTTACTGGCCCTGCATGAGGGCCGAAGTGGAGGAGTATTGCCATTCCTGTGCAAGATGCATTCAGAGGAAGACTTTACCCCATCAAGCTGCCCCAATGGGCCACCTACAGAGTCAAGGCCCAATGGATCTGGTATGCATTGATTTTCTCTGCCTCGAACCCGATTTGAGTGGATTGGGAAATGTTCTGGTGGTAACCGACCATTTCACTCGTTATGCTCAGGCTTTCCCAACCAAGGACCAGAAGGCCTCTACAGTAGCCAAGGTACTTTTGGAGAAGTACTTTGTTCACTATGGACTGCCACAGAGAATCCATTCAGACCAAGGAAGGGACTTTGAGAGTCGCCTGATCAGGAAGCTACTAGATTCTCTGGGAGTAGAGAAGACTAGAACTACACCGTATCACCCTCAAGGTGATGCCCAGCCTGAAAGGTTCAACAGGACTCTATTGAACATGTTGGGAACTCTAGAAACAGAGAAGAAGCAACATTGGAGTCAACACATTTCAGCTCTAGTGCATGCTTACAACTGTACAACAAGTGATGTGACAGGTTTCTCCCCTTACCGGCTTATGTTTGGGAGAGAAGCAAGATTGCCAGTGGATTTGGCCTTCGGCATTTCTTTAGACCATGCCTCTGCTGCCTCCCACAAAGGATATGTGGACAGACTGAGGCACAGTTTGAAGATAGCTTATGAGAAAGCTCAAGCGGCCTCCAACCAGAGGGGGGCCCGAAATAAGAGGAACTTCGATTTGAAAGTTAGAGTACAGGACCTACAGCCGGGGGACCGTGTACTGTTACGCAACCTAGGGATCCCTGGGAAACACAAGATTGCTGATAGATGGAGATCAGAGCCATATATCATCTGTAGAAAACTTCCAGGATTGCCTGTCTACAAGTTGAAACCAGAAGGAAGGTTGGGGCCTTTGAAGACCTGGCATAGGAATCACTTGCTCCCACTCACTGAAGCAGTCAGAATGCCTCCAGTAAGAGATGTACCTGAATCTGTTTCCATTCTGGATACCCCCAGGCCTAACACTAGGTCTCAGACGTCCCAAGTTAGGGGTGGACAGGACCCCCAACCTGAAGAAGAAAGAGGAGAACTTGAATGGCTATGGCCTTCCTCAACCCCAGGAAGTTCCGCCATAGATCTTCCACCTACTGAAGATGTGGAAGATAACACATTGAACCCAGAAGCCACAGAGTTTGTGCCATTCAGTGATGCGCCTGAGTGCTGGGAAGATGTCCCTGGTCTCTACCCAGAACAAGAAGAAGATGTTCCAGAACCAGAGATGTCGCCAGAATGTGTTCCTGAAGAAGTTCCAAGAGAACAGAGAGCTCGCAGGAGTGTGAAGCCTCCCAAGAAGCTAACTTACCCCAAGATGGGAGAAAGTTCAGAGGACTCTGTTACTACAGCAAGGAGAAGTGCTGAAAGCCCTGACCCTTCCGCTGTTCATTTAGTGGAGGGCAACCCCAGCTCACTCTCTGGCACAGTTAAGCAGGTCACCCACACTGAAGTGACCTGTAGACAGGACAGCTCCCCATCTTATGTCAATTGGTGGGAGGCTCCTCTGTCCAAATTATGTGAAAATGTTGTTCCCGAGAAAGTTTGTAGTTTGAACACTGTCTTTGGGGACCAAAGATTCAAAGTGGGGGGAGTGTGTAGCGGGGTCGTACCCCTTTTAGGGGAAGAGACTACATTTCCCATAATTCCCCAGGCTCCCAGGCTGCTTGCTTCCGCCCGGGAGGCTGCTGGGGGAGGTTATAAAAAGGAAGAGCGGAGACCGCCTCTTTCTCTTGGGACACTTCCTCTTCTGAGGCCTGACAGGACTGGCCTGCCTCTGCTGACAGAGCGTGTGACGCGGAGACTGCAGCCAGCAGAGACACCTGTGCGGACCGGAGCTGAAGGCCTGAAGCCTGGGCCTTGCAGCAGATGGAGTGAGACTCTTCTACCTCAGAGTCCACAGCAGCGAAGCGGAGACTTCCCCCTACAGACGGTCGGACGGAGCTGATGACCGGAGTGCAGGGCTGTGACTGAGGAGACCGGACGTCGCCATTGAAGAGACCAGAGCCACCATTAGAGGGACCGGAGCGGAGGACGGTACCCCAAGGATTGGTGAGAGAGCCGGAAGGCTCATCCTGCATTGACACACACGGTTTATGCCTACTGAACTGCCTAGGCGCAATGTACCTCAGAGCAGCAATGTTACTTTTTGTGGATTACAAATGACACCATTTAAAGCTACATGTGCACCACCTCTACAGATTCATTGCCGGTGAAGAACACTGTACTAGTACAAGGACTGAGCTCTATTACTAGGGATCAGGCCTGGTCCATTAGGTAGGCGCAGATAGATTTATTGCACCTCAGGGGTGCATAGCAGACGGTCGCCACACTGGGCGCTCCGTTTCCCCACTGCCAGTTGTTTCATATGTGTGTACATGTTAAAGTGCATATTGCAGGGACCTGCTAAAGTATTGTAAGTCATATGTTCAAACGCATGTTGCTATTTCTTTTCCTTACTGACAAAAGTAAAGCCAGTTATTCTTATTTCAGCAGTCTGCTTGTAAGTTCATACCAATTACACTTAGAGTATAAGCTAAGTTTTATGTGCATAGGGACGTACCCCTTTACTAGCTGTGCCAGAGCGGGTAGAGCCAAATTGCCGGGGGTTGGTGGAGCTGTACTCAGGGACCCAAAACAAACCAGCGGCTCTCTTAACTGGGGGTAGCGCTACATATATATATATGAAATACACTGCAGCTAACTGAATCAACTGCCTGCCTGAAGTAGATTAGAAACAGTACAGTAGGAACGGTCTGCAGTGACATCTAGCTAAACTGGATCAACTGCCTGCTCAAAGTAAATGAAATGACACACTCTCTCTCTATCTATCTCTCTATAACGCCAGCAACACACTACACAGGGCCGACGTGCAGGCGGCCTTATATAGTGTGGGGCGTGGACTTAACCCCCTGAGCCATAATTGGCCAAAGGCACCCTTGTCACATTCACTAATGAAAACTCACTTTAAAACAAAGAGATACAAGAAGAATAATCTAATGAGATTTTAGCAATGCTATTGAGCTAATAAAAAAAAAAAACGAAGTTACTTACGGTAACGTTCTTTCCGGGAGTCTTTCAGGACAGCCACCTGAGAGACCTTGGCTCCTCCCCTCTGTAGGAAACACCTGCGCCAGCTTGCTATAAATTTCCTCCTCCCCTGCTGCTCCTCAGTTCTTTGAAGAGCACCTCCAGTTTGCTGGGGAGACACAAGAAACATATGATACACATATAATAATTTATATCACATTTCCTGTAAGGAAACCTCATACTTGATATACATTTGGGTGGGTACCCGGCTGTCCTGAAAGACTCCCGGAAAGAACGTTACCGTAAGTAACTTCGTTTTTCCCCTATCGTCTTTCAGGACAGCCACCTGAGAGGATAACCGAGCACTTACCCCTAGGGCGGGACCACAGCTTGTAAGACCTTACGTCCAAAGGTCTGATCTTTAGCTGACCATAAGTCCACTCTATAGTGTCTTACAAAAGTGGCAAAGCTGGACCATGTTGCCGCTTTACAAATCTGTTCCGGCGTCGCTCCAGCTCTCTCTGCCTGTGACGCTGCCATTGCCCTTGTGGAGTGTGCCCTGATTCCTTCTGGGATCTGCATACCCCCTATTTTGTAAGCCTGCTCTATGGCTTCCCTTAACCATCTGGCTATTGTACTCCTTGAAGCCTTGTGCCCTTGCCTGGCCCCAGTGTATAAAATAAATAAAGACTCCGTCTTTCTGATTGACTTTGTTGCCTCTAAATAATGCAGGATGCATCTCCTGACATCTAAACTATGAAATTTCACCTCCTTCTCCTGAGAAGGATTCGGACAGAATGATGGTAATACAATTTCTTGACCCCTGTGAAATTTTGAGGCCACTTTAGGTAGAAACCCCGGATCCATTTTGAAGACTATACGATCCGGAAAGATCTGGCAAAATGGGGGTCTGATAGATAGGGCTTCCATCTCACAGACCCTTTTTGCTGTAGTAATTGCTACCAAGAAGATTGCTTTAAGTGTCAGCATCTTCAGGCTGCAATCCTTTAATGGTTCAAAGGGATCTGCTGTCAGAGTTTGTAACACCAATGACAGGTCCCACTTGGGAAAGGCTGTGTTTTGTGGCGGCCTTTGTCTGCTCACGGATCTAAAGAGTCTGATTATCCAGGGGTTTGAGGCTAAACTCCTCTCCTGGTAAACTGACAGTGCTGACACTTGACTCTTTAACGTGCTGAGGCTTAGTCCTTTGTCTACACCACTCTGTAGAAATTCTAGGACTGCTACTGAGCTTTGTGTTTTAAAGTTGTTCTCTGTACACCAACGATTAAAACATTTCCATACCTTCTGGTAGATGTTACGTGTCTCAACCTTCCTGCTTTTCAGCAGTGTGTCTATCAGACGGTTTGAGAACCCTTTGGCTCTTAATAGCTGTTCCTCAGATACCAGGCGGCTAGTTTCCACTTTCCCACCTGTGGACAGTGCACTGGGCCCTGGGTTAGCAGATCCTCTTGGATTGGTAGAAACCAAGGCGGCTCTATGGCTAGTTCTTTGAGCATAGAGAACCACGGTCTCCTGGGCCAGTGAGGTGCTATAAGGATTAATGACGTGTCTTCTGTACGAAATTTCCTTATTACTGCGGGTAGTAGTACTGGTGGGGGAAAAGCATAACATCTGCTGAACGCCCACTTCTGCGCCAATGCGTCTACCCCGAGTGCTCCCTCCTCCCTTTTTAGGGAGAAGAAGGCTTGGACTTTCCTGCTTTCTCTGGAAGCAAATAAGTCCACCTGAGGTATTCCCCATTTTTTGGCAATCTGGTTGAATACCTCTTGTTTTAGCACCCATTCTCCTTCTCTTACTTTCTTCCTGCTGAGAAAGTCTGCCACTCTGTTTAAGTCTCCTTTTAGGTGTACTGCTGAAAAGGAGAGTATGTTTTTCTCTCCCCATCTCAGGATCTCTTCTGCTAGGGCCCACAGAACTCCGCTTCTGGTTCCCCCTTGCTTGCTTATGTAAGCTATTACTGACGAGTTGTCTGATCTGATCTGTACATGATGTCCTTTTAATTCCTTCTGGAAGGACTGGAGTGCGAACCATACCGCTTTCAGTTCCTTCCAGTTGGACGATCTTGTCCGTTCTTCCCTCCCCCAAGCACCTTGTGCTAACTGGGAGTCCAGGTGTGCTCCCCACCCTACACCTCTTGCGTCTGTGGTTAGGATTCGGGAGATAGGTAGGATCCATAGCCGTCCTATGTCTAAATTTTCTGTCTTTCTCCACCACCATAAGGACTTTTTTACCTTTGCTGGTATTGATACCTGCAAATCCAGAGACTCCTGCCTGTGATCCCATATCTTTAATAGGAACATTTGCAGTGTTCGGAAATGCAGGTTTGCCCACTGAACTGCCGGGATTGCAGATGTTAGCAACCCTAGTGTTGACATTATTTTTCTTATAGAACAGGGTATACTGGCCTGTATTGCCTTTATTTCTCCTTGAATCTTTGTTATCTTTTCCTCGGGTAGAAAAACTCTTTGCTGAACCGAGTCTATTACATAACCCAGGTATTTTAACTGTTGCGTGGGTTGTAGACTTGATTTTTCCACATTCACCAACCAACCTAGACTCTCTAGGAATACCCGAGTGTACTCGAGGTTTTCTAATAACCTTTCGGGTGTCCTTGCAAACAGAAGAAGGTCGTCTAAATAGGCAATAATGGATATGCCTTTTAGTCGTAGTGGTGCCAAAGCTTCTGCCAGAACCTTGGTAAAGATTCTTGGCGAAGATGATAGGCCAAAGGGCAGAGCCTGAAACTGAAGATGTACAGTTTCTTTTCCTGTTTCTATTGCTAGCCTTAGAAACTTCTGGTGATTTGGGTGTATGGGTATGTGCAGGTATGCATCCTTTAAATCCAGCGACGCCATATAACAGTTTGGAGGCAACAGGGCCTTCACTGAATATATGGAGTCCATCCTGAACCTTTTGTAGGTTATGGATAGATTTAGTGGTTTGAGGTTGAGGATCGGCCTGACCTTTCCTGAGGGTTTCTGTACTCCAAATATATGGGAGTAGAAGCCCTGACCTCTTTCTGCCCCTGGTACCCTGATGATTACACCCTGTTTCTTGAGGTCCTCTATGGATCTCATTAACCCTCTGGCTTTTTCCTTGTTTGGCAGCTTGGTGATGTACAGTCTGTTTGGGGGGAATTTTGAGAATTCTAGGGAATACCCGTCTCTTATCGTCCTTAAGATGTATTGACTGGAGGATATTTTTTCCCATTGTGAGATGAAGGCCCCCAGTCTTCCTCCCACTGAGAGGACTTCAGTCCTTATTGCGGGTCTGCTCAGGAGGGCGAAATATTGCTCCTCCTTTGCTATTCCCTCGCTGACCCCAAGGTTTCTTTTGATTAGTTGCCTTGGGTACTGAAAACCGGGACTTGGTGTCCCTCTTTTGCCTCTTTCTATTTTGTGGAGGCTGGGCCCAGGGTGCTTTCCGTTTTAGCGGAAAAGCCTTCTTTTTGTCCGCTGTACGGTCTAACACTTTCTCTAAGCCTGGCCCAAATAACAGGTCTCCCGTAAACGGGATCCCGCATAACTTGGCTTTGGATGCAGCATCCCCTTGCCAAGTCTTTAGCCATAGGGCCCTTCTGGTAGAATTGGCTAGAGCCGAGGATCTGGCTGCCATGCGTACCAGCTCTGCTGATGCATCTGCTATGTATGCAACGCCTTTGAGAAGAGTGGGAAAGGAGGACAGAATCTGCTCCTTCGCAGTACCTTCCTCAATATGTGCCTGTATACGGTTCAGCCAAAACTCTACATTTCTGGCTACCACCGTGACCGCCATGGCTGGCTTTAGGCTTCCCACTGTGGAGTCCCATGACCTCTTTAATAGGGTATCCATTCTTTTGTCCATTGCTTCAGAAAGGACCCCCATATCCTCAAAAGCTAGATCGGTGTGCCTGGAGACTTGTGAGAAGGCAGCGTCTAGTTTTGGGATTTTGTTCCATACTGATGACTCATCATCTGAAAATGGGAACCGTCTCTTTAAGGCTTTAGAGAAGAATGGTTTCCTTTCAGGTACCTGCCATTCTTTCTTAATTGCCTCTACTAAGACGTCATGAACAGGAAAATTTTTCTTTTCTTGTTCTCCTAAACCCTCATACATCTGATCATGCAGGGATAAAGGTTTCTTTTCCGTCTGTATACCCAGCGTGGTATGAATGGCTCCCAACAGCTGGTCTACCTCTTCTAATGAGAGTTTGTATCTAGAGGGTTTTCTGGAATCCCCTTCCAGTGCTTCACCCTCAGATTCTTGGGAGCCGGACGCTGTGCTGTCAGGCTCGTCCTCTGCCTCCTCTCTAGGAGTAACTGAAGGACCGGCACTAGTGGAGGGTAGTGCCTGTGCTTTTCCTAGTACCGGTAGTACTGGTGGGGGGGCAGTTTGCAGTTGAGGGATCTGGAACCCTTCAAAAAGGGTTTTAAAGGCTACAAAAGTACTTGATAGCTCTTTGACAGATGCCGCTAAATCACTGCCCTGCTCTGTGGAATGTTCTTGCACCAACTTGTGAATACATTCCTTACATAATGCTTTCCCCCAGGAATCTTTTAGTGTGTTTTTACAAGAAGGGCACCTCCTTTTTGAGTTATGAGAGGGCTTGGACTTGTCAGGTTTCTGAAAAGACATAAAGAGAAACCCCACACATATTAATACTGACATAAGCTTCCTGCAGCATGCAGGTGCACAGCGTCTTTCATATGGGCTTACCACACTAGGGGCCCAATGAAAAATAACCCTCTGACACAGGAGGGACCTACCCACCCCCCCCTTGCTGAACCCTTGAGGGGGAGGGGGATGGGTGGTTGATATAGGCCAGGGGAGGTCCTCCCCAGGTTCCCCTTACCTTTACATGGCTGGAGCTGGTCTCTGTCGTAGCAGTCTGGTCTCTACCTTCTGCGTCCGACATGCTTGTGTCACCACCGGAGCTTTAGCTGACACTACAGCATGTGTAGCTCCTCTCCTAGCCCATGCCTGGCCTCCTTTTCATGATTCGCGGCCGGAACCGGAAACCGCGAACCCGGAAGTACACGCCCCTTTTGTCGGATGTGACGTCGCCCGTCACTGACAACGCCGGTCTCCTATACCCAGCGTGTTCCGCGCTGAGAGCGCCACACGCCGCTGGAGGTATGGAACGGCAGGACCTGTACCTGTGCTCCGCACTCGGAGCTGAGAAGGAAACCCCCCTGACCTCCGCTTGCACTCAGGGATGCAGGGGCGGCAGTCTCCCCAGGTTAGTTACCTGGTCTGTTTGTCCAGAAGGAGCCGCTGCTGCTTCGTTTGTGGACATGTATCTTTTGCCTGAGCCCATACCCCCTGGTAATCCTGACTCTTTCTGGCTGGTTCCAAAAAGGTGTCTCCCCTCCTGGAGGAAACACAAATAACTGAGGAGCAGCAGGGGAGGAGGAAATTTATAGCAAGCTGGCGCAGGTGTTTCCTACAGAGGGGAGGAGCCAAGGTCTCTCAGGTGGCTGTCCTGAAAGACGATAGGGGAAAAATCACCTACGTAGCCCTCCCCCTATGCGATCTACATGTACATGTTCTCCACTGGCCTACTAGTAGTCTGACACATAGGAGTTAGTGACCATGCACACTGCTATGTCAGGAAGTAGACAATTAATGTTAAATAGTGTGCCTCGGTTGTCAATCTTACCAAATCCTTGCAAGTATCTTGTATAAAATCCACAAGGAAGCAAGTAATCAATTAAATGTTTGCCTTTTTCCTTGTAACTTACTGATTACTTTTCATCATACTTCAAAACGGTAAACCATTGTGAAAGCTGAAAAGTAAGAAAATATTAAACAAGTCTGGAAAGTTAATAAACTCTATCTTTTCACAAAATAGGAAATACAGTAGCTCTCAGTCTTTTGATTGTTTTTCATTGTAATTCCAAGAAAACCCAATTTCAACACTAGAACTGCTCAATTGTTGCACGAAAACCAATTATTTTCCCATGTCTATTTGTCCAGGTTCCTGAGGCATAGCTTACAACTGCACAGTCATTTGTTCCTCACTAAAAACAATCTTTAGAAGCTCCACTGACATATCACCAAGACTTTTAGAAACATTCAAAGCAATAAACGTAAATTGGAATTGATGATGTGCAATCATGTAGCCGGACATCAATTGTTTATATCATAGAGAACTGAAGATGTCCCTGGCGCCGCTAAGTTTGAGCCTTCACTCGATGCAAATGTTTCCTCTGAAATTATTGCACATGGCTTGCTTCTATCAATTATTTTGCATCTCGGTTGGAAATGAGATCTTTGTGTTCTGAAGGATGTTTGATTTAGCTTAGAATAAACTACAGGACAGAATGCATCCATGGGGCTTGGCTGTCTTCTGTTGACTCAGAGGGGGGTGACCGTTTGTATTTCAGGACTGAAATTTTGTAATCTTTAGACTACATTGTTTTTAGTATTTTGTACTTTGAATATCAATCTATTAATATTGTAAAAAGCAATATGCAGGAAAAATCTGCAAGATCTAGTTAAAGAGGAACTGCAGTCTGCTCACATAATTTGTAATAAATACATATTTGCCATTCTGAAGCTTCCCTCCAACCACTTTGCATATTATTTTATATATACTGTGATTCTGTACTTGCCAAATATGCTACAGCAATCTCCCTTCACTTAATCTGGCTGCATCCATTTTAACTGTGGGCAACTGAAGCTGCTGCCTGTTCACTTCCTGGATTTACACAGACACACAGAGGTACACATCCAGCTCTGCAGCCCTGCAGCTCTCATTGGCCTTTTTATGTCTCATCCCCCCTCCCTTCCTGGCAAACTCTCACAAGAATGAAAGAGAGAGAGCTGTGCATGATGTCATAAGCCTAGGCTAATGACCAGACAAGAAACAGGAAGTGGGTTGTATAAGGTATTTACTATCCAAAGTTAAAACAACAAGAGCAGAAGATTTAATAGATGGAAAGATAAAAAAATAATGACTTAAGGTGTGCTTTAAAGAGCGACTGTTGTGAAACATTTCTCTATTATTTTTCTCCATATTTACTGGTAGATATAGCTGTCCAGAAAAAGTGCCAGTGATAGGAGTTGACATAAACTATAACACAGGTGTGCCCAAATGTTTGACCTTCCTCGGCTACATTGGAAGAAGAGGAATTGTTTTGGACCCCACATAAAACACACTAACAAGCAGGAGAGCTGATGAGAAGAAAAAGTCAGGCAGATCAATCAGTTAATGATTAAATTGGTCTATTATCTATATCTGTAAATAATATAATAATTACTTTTTTTATTATATTTTTATTATTTTTTTATTAAATTTAGGGAAACATAAAACGAGTGCGATATTTGACACTGTTTTTGATAAACGAACACATCAATATCTGGTTGGATGGATGTAGTAGCAATTCTCTATTAATTCTCAAGGTGCTCATTAGATATTTTAGGTATAATTTTGCCCTTCAAGTGCTTCATCCTTGAAAATAGTTACTCACAAATATAGGTGCCGCCGAAAATTGATGACACGAATAAAGTGTGATTGGGAAGAGTGGGATATTTTTTGTTGGGATGATAAAATGTATAAAAGTTCAGTAAGGAGACACTTTTACATTTTTCTTTGGCCGCATGTGTTCGCAAAAAATGTAAATGCATTTTTACACAAAATGCAATTTAAATGTTTTAAAGTAAGGCCGCGTCTTGGGCAGCAGGTTAACACACTCCTGCTATAACACTTCCACCGCTTCCTGATTCCTCGCTTAGGTGAAAGTAGTTAAGTATCCCCCTGCAGCTTCCTGGGATATCCATGTCCCACATTCCCTGAGGCTGTGGAGCTGAAGTATCACTTATTTTGATGCTGTGTTCCTTTCAAGACCAGTGGAACATCTGTGCATGTGCAAGCTCAAGCCGCGCACCAGCAGGGGGCAGGCTGTGAAAATGAGTAAGGTACAGCCGGCTCCCAATGACAACGAATGAAGATATCGGTGCAGAAAAAGAGCAGCACTAGGAAAACCCTGCTCTAAAGAAGACAACACTGGACTCCATGGACTTTTACGTATGTTTTTTTTTTTTTTAAATATCATAATATTTGTATGATATTTAAATATCATACAAAGATACCTATTAGAGAAGCTGCATTTAGCTTTTGATATGTAGGGCGAAGTTCCTTTTAAAGCACTTGCAACGTTTTTTTCTAAATATGATTTTAACCACGGGAATAGTGAAGAGGGCTTTTGTAAGTGTCCCTCCAATTCAGATTTCATGTTTCTGGTGTTATTTTCCGAGGAGTCTTAGCTCTGCCTCCTGCCACTTTGCTTTTCTGCCTTCTAAACAACCACCCCATGGACATTTAGCATGTAATATGATGATATTAGTGCTGTAAGTGGAAGAAACTGAATCCGCAACATTGAGGAAGATTCAATAAAAGATAATAAAATTAGCACAACATTTGAGTTGTCATCCGAGGTTTTATCTTTAAATTAATTCCAAGAAATCTGTAAATCCAATTTTGTGCTGATTTTCTGTTCTCTAATTTTGATTAATCACCCCTTTTGTGTAAATCCCTCTTGCTCTACTCCTTGCCTCGTATTTTATTAACCATTTTAGACAGTTTCAGTGTGAGTCTGATTTGAAACTGTGCAGGGGATTATGAGAAAGTATACAGTATGTAAACTCAATCAGTTAAACCTGCAGCTTTGATTAAAATAATACCTTGTGATTCTGCCATGAAGGTCCTTGTTCTAATATTTCCTGTTATAGGACAACAGCACTCATCCTGTTCCCCAATCATGCTCTTTTTGCTTTTCTGTTACATGGGCTTATGTATAGAGACTACAAGTGGTTATTTCAACATAAATTAGGCAAGCATGGATCCACTCCAGTCACCTTTAGGAAACCCAGCCAGAAAATGCCATGCAGCCAGCATTAGAGTACACGTAGACAGATAGCAGTTGCAAACATGCTGCATTAGATCACCAGCGTTTCATCAAAGAATGAAAGGTCAAAAAAGTTTTTTTATTACAAAAACTGGCAATTATTTTGGATGTGGAGGGCTTTCACAAATGAAATGCCATTCAGTTAGGGTTTACATCTTTCATATGCACAGGAAACAAAACAAAAGCCAAGCAAATTTAAGAGAACCCAACAGCCCAATGCATTTCGGAGACTGAAGAGGGAGCAATTCAAGCTTTGAAAAACATTGGATTTTATTGATGTTAATACATTTGAGACTTTCATTTATCTATTGTTATCATGATTCACCTCCTTACTCTAAATCTTGTGGGCTCCCCTATATCCAGCAGTGTTGATGTTGAGCATGGTAGACCCAAACATGGGACGTGTTTTTGAAGATCTCTTGGGAATTTACTGTGGATTCCTGTTATTTAAACCTTTCACAAGATGGTGTTTTAATTTGCCAAGGTGAACTGCATATCTTGATTTCAATTTACCTGTCCTTCTGCTGTTACTCTTCATTTAGTTTTGTTTAGTTTTCTAGTAAATATTTGTTATGGAGATTTGTGGTCAGCTTGAAGAGCAAATAACAAAAACAAGACTTTTATGCTGGATTGCCAAGCTTCCCTATAATAATTTGGGGTGTTTGATTGTGGATTTTTTATATTCTCAGGGACTCAATAATTATTTTAATTGCCTTAAATTATTCTATAATTAAAGGGAAAGTGAACCACAGACTACACTATATTGTCAAAAGTATTGTGACGCCTGCCTTTACACGCACATGAACTTTAATAGAATCCTAGTCTTAGTATGTAAGGTTCAATTTTGAGTTGACCTACCCTTTGCAGCTATAACAGCTTCAACTATTCTGGGAAGACTATCCACAAGGTTTAGAAGTGTGTCTATGGGAATGTTTGACCATTCTTCCAGAAGCGCATTTGTGAGGTCAGGTACTGATGTTGGACCCGAAGGCCTGGCTCGCAGTCTCCGCTCTAATTCATCCCAAAGGTAGGCATCCCAATACTTTTGACAATATAGTGTATGTTCAAGGCTTGCTCCTGTTAACTATTGCCAAATTTCAGATTATAACATAGCATAAATGTCCAGCACATCGGAAGTTACAGATCTCAGCTCATTACTGGGACCTTCTGGTAACAACATAGCTGCAAAAAAATAAAACACTAACTTTTCAGAGACATTCTGGTCTCCTTTCTCAAGGGGAAATACCATCTGTTATCTTGAGAAAGGAAAACACTGTGTTTCTGAAATGTAAGTGTTTTTATTTTTTTCTTATTGCACAACTTATTGTTACTATACAATCCTAGTAAAGAGCTGAGACCTATAGCCCCTGGTGTGCTGGCTATTTCTGGTACGTTGGATTCTTACGGTATCTCCTGTGGTTGTGAACCCTCCTCAAGACATGAAAGATGGAGGTGCAGGATGGATTTTTGTTCAGCTTTCTAATCCTGTTCTACAGTGTCAGAAATATAACTTCCTTGTCTTGGCAAGTCTGTGACTCTTGTTAGCCCCAGACATGTATAAGGCTTGGTTCACACTAGGGCAACCTGTTAGTGCAATGGAACCGTTCTAATCAGAGCAACTCAAGTCGTTCCGACTTAGAAAAAAGTCCCTGCACTACTTGGGGGCGACTTGCAGTGACTTCTATTAAAAAAGTCATTTGCAAGCCACGATGAAGTTGCGCTGTGTGATGCGGCTTCAAAGTCAGGCAACTTTGAAGCCACGCTAGTGTGAACCGAGACTAAAGCTTATACTGTACATACAACCCTCGTTGGAATATGTTGTGTAAGGATCTGTTCTGATGCTGGGGTAAAGACAGCTAGAGTAAAACCCCAACTTATTTTGCAATTAGCGGTATTCTCTAGCTATAAGAAAACAGCTAAATACTGTACTTGCTGCTAAATACACAAAGTACACCTCTAAGGCCCCTTTCACAGCAGCGGACTGATCGGGTCCACCTGTCCATTTTTCTATATATATCGGCGGATGTCAGCTGACACGAGCTGGCATCCGATCTGGTCAAAACAGATGGATGGGGATACATTCGCCAATCAACCGGCAGATCAGATCGGATGACAGTCGGATGGAAACAGACAGGCAGTCCGTTTCCATGTGACCTCCCCATAGAGAACAGTAGGCTATGTCTGTGTCTGGGTCAGATACCGTATATCCAGAAAAAAACAAGGCAACACACATTTATTCTTAAATTCACTGTATATGCAATACACTTTAGTAAATTAGGCCCACTCTTAGAGTTTAGAGGTTTTTTTTACTTAGATTGAGTGTTCTTTTGTATCTTTTTAATGCAAGGTCTTCATTTTTAACTATATGTCACAGGTAAACAATAGTACTTCCAAAAGAGTTATCAAGTTTTTATCCTATCTATAGAATTATTTTTTTTGGCCTTCAAAAGCTTAGAGGACAACAAATTAATTATGGTAAATCATAATTGGCTGTGTTGTTAAAATGTTTCTTTCAATAACAAGCAATTTGAGAGTAAAAACTGAAAATTTGGAAATGTCTGTCTGTAAAACAGCCAAAAAATAGTTGAAGACGGTAGGAATCTATTACTGTTTCTACACAGTGCTCAGAGATCATACAGAAAGTTGACATACATTAAATTAAATATTCCGCATGAAAGATCCTTTGTGTGTTCCCACTTCCCAAAAAGTCAATCTTGCGCCAGATTGTTGAGTTCCTTCTAAATGAGTGATTAATTACCTGGACTACTGTAATTTATTGAGGTTATGAACCACACAGAAGTTTATGCTTTGCAATTCATTTTGCAGCTTTACATGATCAAACACAATAGTTGTTTAACACAGTGACTGACTATAAATCAATAGAGTCATGCAGGGTGGCAAAAGTCTAAGTCACAATCCATCAGGAAATTGGTACCGTAATAGTAAGCATTAATTGCTCAATCAATTTAATTGCTCACCTGAGAAAAAACTACATGGCCTTATTTTGCAAAGAGCTTTATTTCCTAAAAAGTTGCCATATACAGTATTTGCTGTGCCCATAGTATAACTAAAATCCTTAAAATATCAGCTACTGCTTTTTCCTTGTCAAAATATTTTATTGAACATACAATAGGGTATTTGACAATAAATTGATTAAATATACTACAAAGGGATTGAAGCTCAGAGGTATATATTCAAAACAATGTAGATTATATTGAACTATAATTTCTACAATATCAATAATACATGCAATTGGTATGGTTTATAAGGGGATTTATACTCTGCAATAAGTAAGAGCTTCAAAATCATAATAAGAATATGTAGAAAAGGAAGGAGAGATGGAAAAAGAAGAAATTAAAGAAGAAGTAGAAGAGGAGTCCGCAGGGTCAATTCGAGGGCCGCCACATCCACTGGAGTCCAAATGATGTATCCACTAACCCATTGGGTCAGCTACCATGGTAGTAGAACTTCTTTGTTAAAAGTTGATGGTAAATAATTTGCTATCCAAGGATGCCACACTTTTTCAAGTTTAGAAAGTGTGTCTGCTTCCAGAGCTGCCATTTTGGCTTGAGTCATAGTGTTATTTATTCTATTCACTACCTCCTCCACCATCAATAAAGGGGACTTCCAGGCTCATGCTAATGTTTTTTTTTTTGCTGCAGTAAAGAGTTGAATAAGTAATTTAAATTGTGTACGTGTTAGAAATTCTGGTTTCAAATTGATGAGAGCCATTGTAGGGTCAGGGGTGATGGATATTCCTAACATTTTAGATGCTATAGTAAAGATTTCATTCCAGCTACTGCTTTTTCAATCTCTCTCACTCTTTTCCAAGGGCACAGATTGGCTGCCTGAAAAATTTTCTATTCATAGAACCAGGATGTATTTTTTTGGGATGAACAGATTTTATTTTTAAAATAATGCAATATGAAAAAGAATGCCCTATAAATCAGAAAAGGTCCAGTATTGCATTCTCATAAAAAAAAATGCTGAATTAGCAAGGAGGAGAATGGAGATCTAGTGTCCAGCCATGTGGGAAACTCAATTTTTAGATGCTATTTCTCCTAAACAGCCCTGGACATCCTAGTTGTTGCCTAGCAACCATTGCTGCCATCATTAAATAAAGCGAATGTGTACAGTAAATGCTATGAGGTAGATAGGCTAACAGGCTATTCACTAAAGAGTATTAACATGAAGGGAACAATATTCTTGTTATTAGTACCTGGGCATGACAGGGGCAGACTCTGGGATTGCTGTGGTAGCTCTATGATTACTTGGTTTACTTGTAGTTGTGGCTTTTGGAGTACTGTGGTGGTTCTTTCTGGTATCGTGGTGCTGTAGAATTACCAGACCCAGTTAAGGTTGTGGCTCTAGAATTTCTGAAACAGCTCTACAATTCCTAGGCCCAGTTGTGGTTGCAGCTGTAAGATTATTGTGAAAAATGTATAATTACTAGGCCCAATTGTGGATTTATCAGGGTACTTGGTGTCTACCTTGTAGAAGTTATTGGGATTATTGCTGTATATAATTATGACCATAAAGGTTGCAAGGTAACCACAAATAGATTACTGTTGTGTTTATCAACAAATAGTCAGTTATTGGATTCTCAGACTGTTTAATTACATTGCTTTCTCATGGTATTTCCTATGTAGAAGTATATGTACCTCCAAGTCAGCATATAAATGACTCCTTTATTGAAGGAAAAAAAATGTCAGAGTTCTAAATCTCTTCTACTGGGTGATTCTTTGTCTATTGCCCTCTGTACTTGGATGTGATGAGAACATGTGTAAGGTGTCTTCTATCTTTATTTTTGATTATATGAATATTTCTGTTAATGCAACATTTGAAATATGAACATTTTTGTTAATGGCCTCTATTTATTCATTTTTTTAATGCAATGGAAATCTCAATTTCGAGTACTAGATAAGTGTGCAGCTGAGGAGGGGGAGTGTGACTTGTAACTTAATGAGCTGAGTGGAAGTGAAAAGGTTTTTCTTATTCTTTAAAGGGTATGTATTCTGGTTTTGAATATATTTTCTTTATTTATTATGGTCAATTTTTGCCAGCAGGTAGAGATTTGGGTTCCTTTCCACATGTTTTCCTCTGTCTTATTTGCTCCTTTGTTGAAAAAAATGCCTTTTTTAACAGAGTTAAGTAGCTCAATCAGAAATTTAGACACACAAGTACTGTAAATGAACCAGAGGAGTGACTTTGTGTGACAAGACAGAGAGAGACTCCAGGTAGAAATCATTTGTTGTCCTGAGAAGACACAGAAAGCCTCCAGTTGGGAGGCTACTATTGTGCTATTGCTTTAGGTGTGCTCTGAGAATCCTTTTTCCTGTACTAATCTTTTATAGTACTTGTAAAGTAAAGCTTGTAAACATACTAAAACACAGTATATATAAAACATAGGCTTAAAACAAGCTCATATACAGTGTAATACATATATAAATACCTTTTAAAAAAAACCTTAGTCAAATCCCACACTACCTGACCCTTCATGGTTCCCTTTCTGGAACTGCAGTGCAGTGATTACCCCTGCAGTTCAGAGGCACAAATCATTATGGTGTCATCACTTAAGGATCTTGTAGGGACCCTGTTAATGAACTTTTCTGATTCATTTAGATCACCAGGAAGCAATGTGGGCACTACAAAACCAACCCTCTCACACTATAGACCAAAAGACTGTGGTGTACTGTAAGACTGTAGCATGACTCGGTATTCATGGAAAAAAAACAGGACTTTTGGTTAGCTATTCTGAAATAAAAACTTTAGGGTTGGTTGTGTAGGATAGGTTTTTATTGTTTGATTAGGCAGAGATCTATTAAAAAAAAGTATCCAAACCATTGGAGTCTCCCTTTAAACTCACGTCTTTCACGTGTTTATCCAATTCTCCTTCAATGTTTTGATTTACTTTGCACATTTTCTTGTAAAACAATATTATTTTAATTGAGTCTATGAAGATGATGCATATTGAATGTGTTAAGATATGTAATTACACAGAAGCAGAGACCTGCTAAAATCCAATTTGATACAGTATCATTTAGCATTCTATTCTTAGGTCGTAATAAAATCTAGCGTGTGTTAAACACTAGTCAGCTTAATGAGAAGTTAATGGGAAACCGTCCCTGAAAAAGGGAAATTTGAATATGTGCTAAATGCATTAAATTAGCATCAGCCTATGCAACACTGCAATCATTAGCACTCATACGCACCATTGCACCTGTGGATGGGCTCCTTCCCTCTGACCCTTTATTACTATAAGCTCTCATTTGTTCATTTTCATATTAATTGCATGGCCTAGCAGAGATAATGCCTGTACTGGATGAGCACAAGAATGAATCATTGAATTGGAATACTTATTCTGTTTGCATAACCACTCTCATTTGGGGCCACAAAAGCAGTCTTCATATTTTATCATTAGACAGCTAATTCCCTGTGATATACAGTCCCTTGCAAAAGTATTCACCCCCTTGGCTTTTTACCTATTTTGTTACATTACAGCCTTTGGTTCAATGTTTTTTTTAATCTAAATTATATGTGATGGATCAGAACACAATAGTCTAAGTTGGTGAAGTAAAATTAGAAAAATATATACATAAAACTATTTTTCAGAAATGAAAAAAAAATGATAATTGGCATGTGCGTATGTATTCACCCCCTTTGTTATGAGGCCCATAAAAAGCTCCGGTGCAACCAATTACCTTCAGAAGTCACATAATTAGTGAAATGATGTCCACCTGTGTACAATCTAAGTGTCACATGATCTGTCATTACATATACACACCTTTTTGAAAGGCCCCAGAGGCTGCAATACCTAAGCTAGTGGCACCACTAACCAAACACTGCCATGAAGTAACTCTCCTGACAAGTAGACATGTGCACAACAAAAAAATTAGTTTATTTTCGTTTCGTTTTTTTCGTTTCCGTTGATTCGTAACGATTCGTAAATTCGTAAGTCGTCAGTGTTCGTATTCGTAACGATTCGTACATTCGTAAGTCGTCGGTGTTCGTATTCGTAACGATTCGTACATTCGTAAAAGTTATTTTTTGTTGATTCGTTTTTTCGTTAGTTTAATTTTCGTTTATTCGAAATTCGAACACATTCGTAACATTCGTAGATTCGTAATCGGAGCATAATTCATAATTTTATGTAATGTGTATGCTATTATTACATTTTAAGAGACACAGAAAATTACGAATCAAAAAAAAAGTTACGAATGTACACATTTTTTCGTTTAATCCATTCGAAGCACGTTAAGCAACGCCATTCGAACGATTCATTAATCGGATTCGTTCGATTCAAACGATTCGTTATTCGTTAAAATTTTTAGCGAATCATTCGTTCATTCGTAAGAAAACGAACGAACGAAAATAAATCTTTGATGATCCCAAGGAGCACCATCAAATCTATCATAACTAAATTAAAAGAATGTGGCACAACAGCAAATGTGCAAAGAGAGGGCTGCATACAAAAACTCATGGACAGGGCATGGAGGGCATTAATCAGAGAGGCAGCACAGAACCCTAAGGTAACCCTGGAAGAGCTGCAGAGTTCCACAGCAGAAACTGGAGTATCTGTACATAGGATGACAATAAGCTGTATGCTCCATAGAGTTGGGCTTTATGGCAGAGTCACCAGAAGAAAGCCATTACTTTCAGCAAAAAACAAAATGCCACATTTTGAGTTTACGAGAGACACCCAAAATGTATGGAGGAAGGTGCTTTGGTCTGATGAGAATAAAATTTAACTTTTTGGCCATCAAAGAAAACGATATGTCTGGCGCAAACCCAACACATCACATCACCCAAAGAACCCCGTCCCTACAGTGAAACATGGTGGTGGCAGCATCATGCTGTGGGGAGGTTTTTCAGCAGTCGGCACTGGGAAACTGGTCAGAGTTGAGGGAAAGTTGGATGGTGTTAAATACAGGGATATTCTTGAGCAAAACCTGTACCACTCTGTGTGTGATTTGAACCTAGGACGGAGGTTCACCTTTCAGCAGGACAATGACCCCAAACACACTGCTAAAGCAACACTTGAGTGGTTTAAGGGGAAACATGTAAATGTGTTGGAATGGCCTAGTCAAAGCACAGACCTCAATCCAATAGAAAATCTGTGGTCAGACTTAAAGATTGCTGTTCACAAGTGCAAACCATCCAACTTGAAGGAGCTGGAGCAGTTTTGGAAGGAGGAATGGGCAAAAATCCCAGTAGTAAGATGTGGCAAGCTCATAGAGACTTATCCAAAGCGACTTGGAGCTGTGATAGCCACAAAAGGTGGCTCTACAAAGTATTGACTTTAGGGCGGTGAATAGTTATACACATTGACTTTTTCTGTTATTTTGTACTACTTGTTGTTTGCTTCACAATAAAAAAAAAATCTTCAAAGTTGTGGGCATGTTCTGTAAATTATATGATGCAAATCCTCAAACAATCTATGTTAATTCCAGGTTGTGAGGCAACAAAACACGAAAAATGCCAAGGGGGTGAATACTTTTGCAAGGCACTCTATCTTTATTTATTTAAAGCAGAACTTGTACTTTGCCTGGAGTAACAACAGGTTTGCTTAAAAAATCAGCACAGAGAATTACTTGCCCGCCTTCCAGCATGAACCTGATCTGCTGTCACAACTCTACAAGAACCTGTATTTCCCAATATGAAACTAACTTTGCCTGGGCCAAGCACAGTACAATATAGATAGCAAAGATAACTTGCCACAAATTTGTGTCAGTGTTGAATTGTAAGTCTGTTAATTTGCTGCACATTTTCACTGCACATTTTCACTGGCACGTTGTACACTTGCAGAGCACTTGAAGCACAAGTTCTAGTCAACACTTTTCCAATTTGTAGCAAATTTGCATGGCAAGTCTCTAGCAAGAGCAAAGTTGCAGTGATGAGTCTACAGCAAGAGCTCTGCAGGTCTACAGCATGAAAATTCAGCCACAGTGACCCCTGTGGTGGGATGACTATTGCACAACATAACTGAACCAAAACTTACAAAAGACTTACAGAATGTTTGCAAAGAAAGTTGATCTGGAGTCATGCAATGTGGACTTGCTGCAATTGGGCAACAAACTTGTGAAGTCAGGCAAAGCTTAGCAAGTGATTTTCATCATGGTCCTGTGGTCTTCCTTCCTGTTGGTTCCCAAACTGACAACTGGTCCTGTTACATTTCTCTTTTTGCTGGTCTCTGACCAGTCTTGTCACTGCCCCTCCAACCAGTGGCATTGCATGCAGTGCAGGACAAGTGGTGACTGCTGGTCATGCACTGTTTGTGATTATGTAAATTTGTCTGTCCACATTCTAGCACTGGTGATAAGAGGACCAGACACCCATCTTTAGCAGAATTACAGGTTAAGATAAGACAAAATATTATATATCTCACCCCTTAGAATCAGAAATAACAGGAGGACAGCCTTTCCTGGAGGTAACAGGGGATGGCCAGTATATATAGGACCCTATAAGAGCATTCCCAGTCCATATAGCATCCTCTGGCCCTTACAGTAGTTCCCTTCTAGCACTTGCACTGCCAAGAGTCCACAACAATCACTTTACTCACAATGTTCGAGCTGTCTGCCACCCAGGTAGTTGCTCAGTTAAGGAGGCAAAAGATCCTTCTTCAGACCAGGACTCCAGGATGATGTTCTCCAGCAAATAATCCTTTAGGAATCTTCTCCAGGCACTCAGCCCAGCACCTGCTGAGGTCCAGACTGCAATTTCTTGTCTCACTAGCTATCTCTCAGGGGTCAGTTCCAGGAGAACTGGATCCCTCCCTGGAGAGGAAAGAAAGCTCTGGGAGGGCCCGCCAATTTTTTATCACCTCCCTAGCCACCTTCCAGACACCAGGGATTGGCAGAGGCATGATAAATATTTATCACTGGATATCTGGCTCTCCCTGGCCTATTTTCTGGAAGCTTCTTCCATATGCATGTGGGAATAATCAAACACCCAGCTAGGAAACCCTAACCAGATGAAAACAATCAATTACTGCTCCACTGACTGCACCCTAACTAGAAGAGGGCGCTAAACACTTCTCTTCAAATTTCTGTTCTAAGATGACAATGTTACTTGTGTGTGTCTACACCTGAGTAGTGTTGTTACATGGACATGCACACTCCCGCTGTCAGTTATAGGCTTTTGTGCTGACCCCCATGCCTAAGCATGTTTAGCATTTTATATAGATGTACAATAAATAACAAGTGTCACGGAATAAGTAATTGAATGAAACAATTACATGCATCCAACCTGTACCAATATTGTAGCAGCGCTTGGGTATCAGAAAAAACTGATTAGGTGGAAAGGATATCACTTAATAAATCTATAAATGGATCAATAACTGGATCTAGATATATGTATCCATGAATAAATAAATACATCAATAATCCATAATAAATAGTCAATAATAAATAATAAATAGGGGGTAAAAAAACAGATCGATCAATGAATGAATAAATAAATAAATTAATTAATCAATTAATCGGTGTTAGACGAGAGTCCATTCATTCCACGGTGACTAATAAATTAATTAATAAATAAATGAATAAATTAAAGTCCCGTTTTCTCCATGATGAGGTAATAAATACAAGGTGATATTGCAAGCTCAGTATTCAATGTGTCGCAGAAAACTGATTAGTCCATCCACCAGTGTGCTCCACCACGTGATACAAGGTTCCCCTTTGGGGATGCACTCACCAGAGCTAAAATGAATATGGGCATATATACACTCTCATCAGGATCCTGTGTCTCTCTCTATCGAAGTCCTCCAATTCTCCTCCACAGCCTCCTATTCAATAGCTCACCATTGGCAGGTAGACCATATGTTGAAAAAAATTGCACCACATAGTGTGACTCTGCTTAAAACATTTATTTAACCCCCCAATCAGTTGGAATAAAGCACCCCTTAATATAGTATGCGTACCAAATACAAAAGTCAAATCAGCATGTAAGTAGGATAAATGTAAAGCACTCTGCCTGTGTACGCCTTCCGGATCCTTTCCCAGCTGATTTCCGCTATAGAGAGCGGTGTTTCCAGCGTCCTAGGATGCTTCCTGGTCGGTGGACCGCAGGCTGGAGCGCAAACGTCACTTCCTTGGTTCTCTAGTCAACGTCCCTGACGCACGTTTCGTCCTATCGGACTTCTTCACGAGGGCGTGACTAGAGAACCGGAAGTGTCACTCTTATAGTGATGGATTGATATTCTAGCCAATAGGCGCGCACGCATGAATGTCATAGGAATTCTTACAGCGCTAGTCCGCTCTTATCTAGTTAATCCCCAAGAAATTGATATTGCAGAAGGCGATTACAAACTTCATAGGCAATAAACATATATGGATTCAGGGACAATGAAGAGATGGATTATCGTACTATATGCTTAACTTTTAAAGATATAAAGATTCCTCGCATACATGCGCGTGCCTCCTTACATTAACCCTTGAGTAATCAGTCATGTTCATGACACAATCTGATTCAGAGTGTGGATCCATGCAGAGGAGGGCTATGGCTCAGCTATATTGTAATGACAGCTTATGAGCATAATATATAGATAATAACAACAAATGATTTTAATGTACTCCTTGGAGTCTAAGTTAAAATATACGGATAATTATAAATTGTAAAAATATGCAAATGCGGATCTATATGTATAAAAATATATATAAAGGCGCCTAAAAAGTCACATATTAAAATCGCATATAAAAAACGCATGTAAAACGCATATATAAAATTTGTATATAAAAAGGAGAAAAAAACTCATTGAGTCCACTGGATGAAACCATGTTGATAAATACCATTTGTAAACCACGGGTGGGTCCGGGTAGGAGATTATTAAGATATAAAATTATAAAAATATATATATAAATATATAAAAATATACTGATAAAAAATATATATATAATCATACATTATAAAGGTATTTCACATTGGCTGAATATCTGTCCAGTAAAGAATGGGATGCAGTGTCACTGTTAGTACGTGCTTATCCAATGACTCAATCAGAAGTGAAGGGGTACTATGCTCATAGATCTCCTTGAATGGAATACACCCCAAATGTATCTAGGGTGTGCAAGGCCATACGTAAATAAATAAATAAATCCAATAACAACGGGAACAAGCAAAAAACAGAATAAATAAACAATCAGAATCAATAAGATCATATACGACTCCAAAAATTATTATTATTGCGGAGGGGGTGGTTAAGTATCACTGATAAAGCAATTAATGTCAAGCTCTACATTTAAACCTCTAGGGGCGAGCACGTCAGTCAGAAAAATCCATTTGGTTTCTTTTTTTGACAATTCTCTTACCCTATGGATGCCCCTCCAATGAGGTTGAAGGTGTTCGATACCCCAAAATTCTAGGCCCCTGGGATCACTATCGTGTTTTAATTTAAAGTGTAAGGACACGTTGTGGTCTTTGTAACCTAATTTGATGTTCTTGATATGTTCAGCTATTCTTATACGCAAAAGCCTTTTTGTGCGGCCGATATACATTAGGCCACATGGACATTTCAATGCATAGACCACGAACATCGTATTGCACGTGATAAATTGTTCGATATCAAAAGATGTGTGATTTGCTGTTGCTTCAAATTTATCAAGTGCCCTTATAGGTTTCCCCACTTCCCTGCAGGCCTTACATTTCCGGCAGGCATAAAAACCTTTCTTATCCCAGAAAGTCGGTGGTTTCTTTGGGGGGTCTATGATTTTTTTGACCACCCTATCACCGAAACTGGTCGCCTTTCTATAAATAAATTGGGGGATATCAGGTAAAGCCGTGGTTAGTTTCTTATCTAGTAATAACACATGCCAATGTTTTTTGAAAATGGTTTCTACTTCTTTGTACTGTTCATGGTATCCAGAGATGAACGACCATTCTTTGTTGGTTTTTTTATGGGTGGTAGTGGTTGGCTGAACTGACGTTTTTTCTTCTAAAATGGTGGCTCGAGGTATTGCACCTACTTCTTCAACAATCTTCATTAATTTGACCGGGTCATAACCACGGTTCTCAAATCTGTCTGTTAAAATTTTCGATTGGCAAGCGAAGTTGTTATCCTCTGAACAATTCCTCCTTACCCTCATTATCTGGCCCTTTGGTATATTTCTTAACCACATAGGGTGATGACCACTTGATATGGGTAAATAACTGTTTCTGTCAGTTTTTTTGAAAAAAACTTTTGTTTCCAATTGGTTTAATTTTCGATATATTGTAACGTCCAGAAAGTCAATCTCCTCCTTGTTACTTGTTGATGTTAAAACAATATTATTGTTGTTTGTGTTTAAAAAGGATAAAAAAGTGTCCAAGCTTTCGCTTGTCCCTGCCCAGATAAAAAATAAATCATCAATAAAACGTCGATAAAACACTAATTCTGCCCGTTGGTCATTAAAAATAGTTTTGTCCTCCCATTCTGCCATGAACAAATTAGCGATACTTGGTGCGAATTTCGCACCCATGGCTACGCCTCTTTGCTGGGAGTAAAAATTGCCACCGTACCAGAAATAATTATGATTAAGACAAAAATCCAAAGCATTCTTTAAAAACACTTTTTGGTTCAATGGTAGATCTTCTCTCTTACTAAGGGCCCAATTAAGGGCCAAGAGGGCGTCATCGTGCTGAATGATTGAATAAAGAGAGGATACATCCGCAGTGACTAGAAGAATGTCGTTTCTTTCAGATAGATCCACCTTCTGGAGACAATTCAGAAAATCTTTCGTGTCACGTATGTAAGACCTAGTGCTTCTCACACTATTTTGGAGGAATTTGTCAAGATATTGTCCGAGTCTAGCTGAGATCGAATTGATACTATTAACTATGGGTCCTGCTGGAGGGTTTGTTGGGTCCTTATGCACCTTAGAAAGTGTATAGAGAGTTGGTATTCTACTGCTCGCTGGGACCAAGTATCTCTTCTCCTTCTCGGTCAAGACTCCCTTATTCGATCCCATGTCGATTAGTCTCTCCAGATGATCCCTGTATTCTGCAGTTGGATCCCCCTTTAAGGTGCAATAAGTGGTAGTATCCGCTAACATCTCTATTATTTGATTGTGGTAGATATCTTTCGATAAAATTACCACCCCTCCTCCTTTATCAGCTGGGCGTATGATTATGTTCTTGCGTTTTTCCAAGGCCATGATCCCTTCTTCTATATATCTGGTATTGGTTTCCCTTTTCGGTTGTAGACTTGCCAGGTCCTGTAGGACGAGTCCTTTGAACACTTCTACCTGGTGGTTCGGGTTGTTCGGTGGGTTAAATGTCGATTTATTCTTTAATCCTCTATTGATGGATTGAATATTCATAGGTCGTGCTGGATTACTTGATGTAACTTCTCTTGGGGATTCAAGTCCCAAAAAATATTTTTTTATGTTGATCTTTCTGATAAATTTATGGACGTCGATGTATACATTCAATTTATTAATTGGTTTCTTGAGACTGCATTTTAAGCCTAGATTTAGGATGTTGGTTTCTTTTTTCGTTCAATATTGGCCAAATTAAAAATTCCTCCTACTCCGACCCTCTTCTCCTTTTGTTTGAGTTTCCGGCCCGCTCTGCATCCTCGATATTTTCTCTTTGGGGTAGAGTTGGTCCGTGATCCCTCGGTGGGTGCGGGGGATTTCCTCTTCGTTGAGGGTCCCTGTGGGATCCTTGAGGGTGTTGTTCTCTGTACTGTTCCTGGGACTGTTGTTCCATGTGGTGGGGATGGTATGGCGCCTGCATGGGCGGTCGACCCCTGCGAGGCGGGTACCCCCGACCCCTCTGCTGTCCTCCTCTGCCCCGTCCTAAAAAAGGACGGGGTGCAGGGTAATGATTATAATCTTCTACATAATCATATATGGGCTGAAACCTGTTGTGGGTCACTACACCATAAGTTTGTTGCTGTGATTGTTGATGGGTATTTCTTTGTTTTTTTCCTTTACCTCCTCTGTTCTTCCATTGAATGGGAGTAGATGAACGGGGAGGGGGATGCGCGTATAGAGAATTTTCGTATTCATCTTGTTCCTCTCTCCAGTGTGTGTTGGGTCTGGGGTTTCCAACATTCGAAGGTCCTGGTGTTGGGGGAACATTTCTTACTCTGTTCATTTCTCTGTCAATTGCTTCTTTGTTGTCATTGGAGTTTTGTTGCCAAGCGTAAATACGATTATTCTTGAAGTCATCTAAATCCTTATGGTATTTCTTGACTTTTTTCTTTTGAGTCTCTTTATCTATTTTCTCGAGCTTCTTTTGTACCCTTGTGTTAAAATCTACAATCTGTTGTGATTCCTGAATAGGTTCCAACTGAAGTTTGAGATCATTGATCTTTGACACTAGTTTGGCCATTTTGCGTTTTTTTCTATCTAAAATCAGCTGCTGTAGTTTGAATCCCACCCCGTTAAAAAAATCCAACCACTCGTCGTTGGACTCCGGGTCATCCAAGCCGTCTTGTGGAACAATGTCCCATCTCAGACTTTTAATAATTATTTTATCTTTAATATATTGTTCTAATGTACAAATATCCCACCAAGTTCTGACCTGCTTTTCAAGGGTATTCCCTAGGGCTGAAATCACCCCATTATAATTAATTTCTGTAGGTGTAGGTGTATAGTCAGAAAATAGAGAGTTGATGTCTATTTGTCTGTTATTAAGAAACTGTAAGACATCCATGGCTGCAGAGATAAAATCTAAAATTGCAAATAAGGTTGTTTTGGTATTCTGGCCCGCCTCTATCAAACAACTCTCTGCGCTCAAAGGGATAGACTGTCTTAGTATATGTTTAGGTAGATTTCTATAGTATATTAGTCACTGAATATATATATACTTAGTTAGATGTGCAACCCAGCATAGATGCACCAGTAGCAGCTGCTTAAAAAAGACGTAGTATATAGATGTACAATAAATAACAAGTGTCACGGAATAAGTAATTGAATGAAACAATTACATGCATCCAACCTGTACCAATATTGTAGCAGCGCTTGGGTATCAGAAAAAACTGATTAGGTGGAAAGGATATCACTTAATAAATCTATAAATGGATCAATAACTGGATCTAGATATATGTATCCATGAATAAATAAATAAATAAATCAATAATCCATAATAAATAGTCAATAATAAATAATAAATAGGGGGTAAAAAAACAGATCGATCAATGAATGAATAAATAAATTAATTAATTAATCAATTAATCGGTGTTAGACGAGAGTCCATTCATTCCACGGTGACTAATAAATTAATTAATAAATAAATGAATAAATTAAAGTCCCGTTTTCTCCATGATGAGGTAATAAATACAAGGTGATATTGCAAGCTCAGTATTCAATGTGTCGCAGAAAACTGATTAGTCCATCCACCAGTGTGCTCCACCACGTGATACAAGGTTACCCTTTGGGGATGCACTCACCAGAGCTAAAAAGAATATGGGCATATATACACTCTCATCAGGATCCTGTGTCTCTCTCTATCGAAGTCCTCCAATTCTCCTCCACAGCCTCCTATTCAATAGCTCACCATTGGCAGGTAGACCATATGTTGAAAAAAATTGCACCACATAGTGTGACTCTGCTTAAAACATTTATTTAACCCCCCAATCAGTTGGAATAAAGCACCCCTTAATATAGTATGCGTACCAAATACAAAAGTCAAATCAGCATGTAAGTAGGATAAATGTAAAGCACTCTGCCTGTGTACGCCTTCCGGATCCTTTCCCAGCTGATTTCCGCTATAGAGAGCGGTGTTTCCAGCGTCCTAGGATGCTTCCTGGTCGGTGGACCGCAGGCTGGAGCGCAAACGTCACTTCCTTGGTTCTCTAGTCAACGTCCCTGACGCACGTTTCGTCCTATCGGACTTCTTCACGAGGGCGTGACTAGAGAACCGGAAGTGTCACTCTTATAGTGATGGATTGATATTCTAGCCAATAGGCGCGCACGCATGAATGTCATAGGAATTCTTACAGCGCTAGTCCGCTCTTATCTAGTTAATCCCCAAGAAATTGATATTGCAGAAGGCGATTACAAACTTCATAGGCAATAAACATATATGGATTCAGGGACAATGAAGAGATGGATTATCGTACTATATGCTTAACTTTTAAAGATATAAAGATTCCTCGCATACATGCGCGTGCCTCCTTACATTAACCCTTGAGTAATCAGTCATGTTCATGACACAATCTGATTCAGAGTGTGGATCCATGCAGAGGAGGGCTATGGCTCAGCTATATTGTAATGACAGCTTATGAGCATAATATATAGATAATAACAACAAATGATTTTAATGTACTCCTTGGAGTCTAAGTTAAAATATATGGATAATTATAAATTGTAAAAATATGCAAATGCGGATCTATATGTATAAAAATATATATAAAGGCGCCTAAAAAGTCACATATTAAAATCGCATATAAAAAACGCATGTAAAACGCATATATAAAATTTGTATATAAAAAGGAGAAAAAAACTCATTGAGTCCACTGGATGAAACCATGTTGATAAATACCATTTGTAAACCACGGGTGGGTCCGGGTAGGAGATTATAAAGATATAAAATTATAAAAAAATATATATAAATATATAAAATTATACTGATAAAAAATATATATATAATCATACATTATAAAGGTATTTCACATTGGCTGAATATCTGTCCAGTAAAGAATGGGATGCAGTGTCACTGTTAGTACGTGCTTATCCAATGACTCAATCAGAAGTGAAGGGGTACTATGCTCATAGATCTCCTTGAATGGAATACACCCCAAATGTATCTAGGGTGTGCAAGGCCATAGGTAAATAAATAAATAAATCCAATAACAACGGGAACAAGCAAAAAACAGAATAAATAAACAATCAGAATCAATAAGATCATATACGACTCCAAAAATTATTATTATTGCGGAGGGGGTGGTTAAGTATCACTGATAAAGCAATTAATGTCAAACTCTACATTTAAACCTCTAGGGGCGAGCACGTCAGTCAGAAAAATCCATTTGGTTTCTTTTTTTGACAATTCTCTTACCCTATGGATGCCCCTCCAATGAGGTTGAAGGTGTTCGATACCCCAAAATTCTAGGCCCCTGGGATCACTATCGTGTTTTAATTTAAAGTGTAAGGACACGTTGTGGTCTTTGTAACCTAATTTGATGTTCTTGATATGTTCAGCTATTCTTATACGCAAAAGCCTTTTTGTTCGGCCGATATACATTAGGCCACATGGACATTTCAATGCATAGACCACGAACATCGTATTGCACGTGATAAATTGTTCGATATCAAAAGATGTGTGATTTGCTGTTGCTTCAAATTTATCAAGTGCCCTTATAGGTTTCCCCACTTCCCTGCAGGCCTTACATTTCCGGCAGGCATAAAAACCTTTCTTATCCCAGAAAGTCGGTGGTTTCTTTGGGGGGTCTATGATTTTTTTGACCACCCTATCACCGAAACTGGTCGCCTTTCTATAAATAAATTGGGGGATATCAGGTAAAGCCGTGGTTAGTTTCTTATCTAGTAATAACACATGCCAATGTTTTTTGAAAATGGTTTCTACTTCTTTGTACTGTTCATGGTATCCAGAGATGAAATTTTTTATGGGTGGTAAAAAAATAGTTTTGTCCTCCCATTCTGCCATGAACAAATTAGCGATACTTGGTGCGAATTTCGCACCCATGGCTACGCCTCTTTGCTGGGAGTAAAAATTGCCACCGTACCAGAAATAATTATGATTAAGACAAAAATCCAAAGCATTCTTTAAAAACACTTTTTGGTTTCGAAATTCGCACCAAGTATCGCTAATTTGTTCATGGCAGAATGGGAGGACAAAACTATTTTTAATGACCAACGGGCAGAATTAGTGTTTTATCGACGTTTTATTGATGATTTATTTTTTATCTGGGCAGGGACAAGCGAAAGCTTGGACACTTTTTTATCCTTTTTAAACACAAACAACAATAATATTGTTTTAACATCAACAAGTAACAAGGAGGAGATTGACTTTCTGGACGTTACAATATATCGAAAATTAAACCAATTGGAAACAAAAGTTTTTTTCAAAAAAACTGACAGAAACAGTTATTTACCCATATCAAGTGGTCATCACCCTATGTGGTTAAGAAATATACCAAAGGGCCAGATAATGAGGGTAAGGAGGAATTGTTCAGAGGATAACAACTTCGCTTGCCAATCGAAAATTTTAACAGACAGATTTGAGAACCGTGGTTATGACCCGGTCAAATTAATGAAGATTGTTGAAGAAGTAGGTGCAATACCTCGAGCCACCATTTTAGAAGAAAAAACGTCAGTTCAGCCAACCACTACCACCCATAAAAAAACCAACAAAGAATGGTCGTTCATCTCTGGATACCATGAACAGTACAAAGAAGTAGAAACCATTTTCAAAAAACATTGGCATGTGTTATTACTAGATAAGAAACTAACCACGGCTTTACCTGATATCCCCCAATTTATTTATAGAAAGGCGACCAGTTTCGGTGATAGGGTGGTCAAAAAAATCATAGACCCCCCAAAGAAACCACCGACTTTCTGGGATAAGAAAGGTTTTTATGCCTGCCGGAAATGTAAGGCCTGCAGGGAAGTGGGGAAACCTATAAGGGCACTTGATAAATTTGAAGCAACAGCAAATCACACATCTTTTGATATCGAACAATTTATCACGTGCAATACGATGTTCGTGGTCTATGCATTGAAATGTCCATGTGGCCTAATGTATATCGGCCGCACAAAAAGGCTTTTGCGTATAAGAATAGCTGAACATATCAAGAACATCAAATTAGGTTACAAAGACCACAACGTGTCCTTACACTTTAAATTAAAACACGATAGTGATCCCAGGGGCCTAGAATTTTGGGGTATCGAACACTTTCAACCTCATTGGAGGGGCATCCATAGGGTAAGAGAATTGTCAAAAAAAGAAACCAAATGGATTTTTCTGACTGACGTGCTCGCCCCTAGAGGTTTAAATGTAGAGCTTGACATTAATTGCTTTATCAGTGATACTTAACCACCCCCTCCGCAATAATAATAATTTTTGGAGTCGTATATGATCTTATTGATTCTGATTGTTTATTTATTCTGTTTTTTGCTTGTTCCCGTTGTTATTGGATTTATTTATTTATTTACCTATGGCCTTGCACACCCTAGATACATTTGGGGTGTATTCCATTCAAGGAGATCTATGAGCATAGTACCCCTTCACTTCTGATTGAGTCATTGGATAAGCACGTACTAACAGTGACACTGCATCCCATTCTTTACTGGACAGATATTCAGCCAATGTGAAATACCTTTATAATGTATGATTATATATATATATTTTTTATCAGTATAATTTTATATATTTTTTATATATTTTTTATAATTTTATATCTTTATAATCTCCTACCCGGACCCACCCGTGGTTTACAAATGGTATTTATCAACATGGTTTCATCCAGTGGACTCAATGAGTTTTTTTCTCCTTTTTATATACAAATTTTATATATGCGTTTTACATGCGTTTTTTATATGCGATTTTAATATGTGACTTTTTAGGCGCCTTTATATATATTTTTATACATATAGATCCGCATTTGCATATTTTTACAATTTATAATTATCCATATATTTTAACTTAGACTCCAAGGAGTACATTAAAATCATTTGTTGTTATTATCTATATATTATGCTCATAAGCTGTCATTACAATATAGCTGAGCCATAGCCCTCCTCTGCATGGATCCACACTCTGAATCAGATTGTGTCATGAACATGACTGATTACTCAAGGGTTAATGTAAGGAGGCACGCGCATGTATGCGAGGAATCTTTATATCTTTAAAAGTTAAGCATATAGTACGATAATCCATCTCTTCATTGTCCCTGAATCCATATATGTTTATTGCCTATGAAGTTTGTAATCGCCTTCTGCAATATCAATTTCTTGGGGATTAACTAGATAAGAGCGGACTAGCGCTGTAAGAATTCCTATGACATTCATGCGTGCGCGCCTATTGGCTAGAATATCAATCCATCACTATAAGAGTGACACTTCCGGTTCTCTAGTCACGCCCTCGTGAAGAAGTCCGATAGGACGAAACGTGCGTCAGGGACGTTGACTAGAGAACCAAGGAAGTGACGTTTGCGCTCCAGCCTGCGGTCCACCGACCAGGAAGCATCCTAGGACGCTGGAAACACCGCTCTCTATAGCGGAAATCAGCTGGGAAAGGATCCGGAAGGCGTACACAGGCAGAGTGCTTTACATTTATCCTACTTACATGCTGATTTGACTTTTGTATTTGGTACGCATACTATATTAAGGGGTGCTTTATTCCAACTGATTGGGGGGTTAAATAAATGTTTTAAGCAGAGTCACACTATGTGGTGCAATTTTTTTCAACATATGGTCTACCTGCCAATGGTGAGCTATTGAATAGGAGGCTGTGGAGGAGAATTGGAGGACTTCGATAGAGAGAGACACAGGATCCTGATGAGAGTGTATATATGCCCATATTCTTTTTAGCTCTGGTGAGTGCATCCCCAAAGGGGAACCTTGTATCACGTGGTGGAGCACACTGGTGGATGGACTAATAAGTTTTCTGCGACACATTGAATACTGAGCTTGCAATATCACCTTGTATTTATTACCTCATCATGGAGAAAACGGGACTTTAATTTATTCATTTATTTATTAATTAATTTATTAGTCACCGTGGAATGAATGGACTCTCATCTAACACCGATTAATTGATTAATTTATTTATTTATTTATTCATTCATTGATCGATCTGTTTTTTTACCCCCTATTTATTATTTATTATTGACTATTTATTATGGATTATTGATTTATTTATTTATTCATGGATACATATATCTAGATCCAGTTATTGATCCATTTATAGATTTATTAAGTGATATCCTTTCCACCTAATCAGTTTTTTCTGATACCCAAGCGCTGCTACAATATTGGTACAGGTTGGATGCATGTAATTGTTTCATTCAATTACTTATTCCGTGACACTTGTTATTTATTGTACATCTATATACTACGTCTTTTTTATGCAGCTGCTACTGGTGCATCTATGCTGGGTTGCACATCTAACTAAGTATATATATATTCAGTGACTAATATACTATAGAAATCTACCTAAACATATACTAAGACAGTCTATCCCTTTGAGCGCAGAGAGTTGTTTGATAGAGGCGGGCCAGAATACCAAAACAACCTTATTTGCATGTTTAGCATTTTAACTTAGAAAGAAAAAGCACAAAACAGCATGGCAGGTGTAGGGCCTCCTGAACTGTCCACATGATTGTAAGTAGATGTGTACCGATTAAAAGGTACTGATACATAAATTGGAAACCGCCACCACGAGCTGTGGATAGGTCCAGAAGCTTTAAAATGTACATTTTCCAATAAAACTAATTTAAAAATGAAAAGACAGTCCTGTATATTCAATATCTAAATAGCTCATAAATGTATAAATGTCCTCTTAAAAAAAAAAATATGTATTTACTACATAACAATAAATAAAAGGAAAAACCTTCATAGTCTTACCTCCACTTTTTTCTTACAAAAGTTTAGCAGAATGCTTAAATATGCTCAGCCCAAAAAAGCAACAGACTTGTACCTTATTGACACTGTAAGTAGCACTAAGTAACAGACCTGGTGTGATACACCTCTCTCTGTCTGAAATACAAGTCTATGTGAGGACCCCTGTGTTGAGGGATGTGGCTGTTATCCAGTTATGTCAACACAGAGCACTAAAGTGAGAAGGTAGGAAGCATCATTTAATAAATTATTTTATTAAAGGGGCGATCTGGCTGCGATGTGTGTTTTTTTTTTAAAAGTCAGCAGCTACAAACACTGTAGCTGCTGACTTTTAATAAGGACACTTACCTGTCCAGCGAGCCAGTGATGTTGGCCTCCCCCAGGCCGATCCGTCCATCGGAACGGCTGCCGGCGCCTCCATCTTAATGAAGGGAAACGGGCAGTGGAGCCTTTGCGGCTTCACTGCCCATTTCCTACTGCGCATGCGCGAGTCGCGCAGGGCTTTGTGAATGGCCTTGTTGTTTTCTGGGACACACACGTGTCCCAGCAGGCAACAGGGCCGCTCGCCGAAGAGGAGGAATCGCTGCGGAAGAGGCAGATTAGGAAGACTGCCTAGCAACAGCGTTTTCAGGTAAGTTAAAAACATTTTTTTTTTTTTAAGATTATTAATGCAATTTTTTTTTTTGGGTGGCCCTCCACTTTAAAGGCGCTATTTACTATAAAGCACTGTCAATTTACACAGTACTTTACACATATATTGAACATTCACATCAATCCCTGGCGTCAAAGAGCTCACAATCTAAGGTCCCTAGCTCGCATTCATACATACACATACTAGGGCCAATTTAGACAGGGGCCAAGTAACTTACCAGCATGTCTTTGGAGTATGGGAGGAAACCGGAATCACCCAGAGGAAACCCACACAGGCACAATGAAAACATGCAAACTCCAGGCAGGTAGTGCCATGGTTGGTAATCAAACCAACGACCCTAGTGCTGCTAGGCAGAAGTGCCAATCACTTAGCCACTGTGCTACCCCGTCAATTTTGCTGATAAAAAAAGGTAGAAAAGGTCTCTAACACACTAGACTGAGTGTACAAACATATAATATCACAGGAAATCACTGAAAGTAATACTTAGTACCTTTATCAAAGAAACTAGGCATTAAACCAAGTAGTTAAGGCAGACTTAATATATTGTCACCCAATATTTTTGGTAACTAGGCGAGCATAAAATGGATCATAATGGTAATAACACAATTCAATACACAAAGTGTTTAACAGTAAGGACTAGTCTAGGCATAAGATGACATCTGGCGTCCAGATCAGCATAAACAGTAGAAAGGCTACCTCAAGTTCAGCAGTGAGCAGTAGTAAAGTTTAATCTACCAAGTGCCGCAACACATTTTTGGCGGTAATACTAGTCATAGGCCGACTGCGTATGCACTGCCCAACAGAAAGGGAGAATGGTAGAGGAGGGGGCAGGGAACAAAAGGGGACATGCAGGATAATTATTACAGGAGGGACAGTCCTTTGAAATGTTCTTCTGCAGGCTATTGTTGGAGCCCTTTAAGAGCATTGGTGCACTTAACACTCCCAGTTCAGTATAATGCAGTATAGGGTTTGTATAGGTGCAGTCTAGATTTGGACTAAGTGCTGTATAGATTGCAGTATGGGTGCCGAATGGATTAAGTATACTTGGTGTCCTGCTCTCAGTGGCTCAGCCCCTTCTAGCAGTATCAGCAATGAGCAAAAAGCCCTCTTACCAGTACATGGGTGCTGCAGTAACCTCTTTCTGTAGAAGGCGGGCCCCCTCACTCTCGCCACAGAATGGCTCGGGTGGCTAGGGGTGGGAAGTGAAGGGTAAGAGAATGGTCCATTCTCCCTGCAGCAACAGTGGAGATGTGATTGCTGTGGTCCATGCAGATATCTCCGGCCCCAGGTCCCAGAAACTGGCTCTGGTTGATCACTCCATGGATAATATGTGTGCACCAGGACCGATGTACACGACTCGGCTTTTCTCCTGCAAAGAGAAAGGGGTTTCCAGTGTAGTCTGGTAAAAACTGTTCCACCACGCCCCTTCCTCCTGAATGTCCTATGGGAACTGTATTGTAAAGGTCCATATAGCCTTGATTCTGTGCTTGATGTTTCAGAATACAATTCCCATGATTCTCAGTGTTCTGCATAGGAGTCCATAGGCTTTCCTAAATATTTCTCCCTCTGCTGGCTGGAGGGGATAGTGCATCACAACATTCAGCATAACAGAAGAAAGTGAAACTAAACAGATTGTAAAGAGGGAATTCTCTCCTCCAAGTTTGTGCAGTCCAGCACCTGATTACATTGGCCATTTAGCCTTTCTGTACAGCAAAGATAATTGTGTTGGTTCCTGTGCTTCTTTATTGCAGTTTTTTTCTCCACTTGACACAGGTTTTATTATTTAAGTTATTGCATAAAAAAAAGTAATACATTGTTTGGGGCATTATGCGAACATGCTCTGAAGTTTACTCATTCCACTTTTGTGAAACTTCATAAGCGCTACGGACACTGCAAACTAATTATCTATTATTCACTCCCCTCAGGACAAAGTGATTATAGTAATTGTCTGGAGCTTTTGTATGGCAAGGAGACCATTGATTTCACAAAGAAATGTAAAACTGGAAAAGATGAACTGAACTATCATAGTCAAAAATAAATCTCTCTCGTCATCAATAACCACTGGCTGTGCTCATACTAGCAATCAAATTTAATCGGATCGAGATAAAACCTAAATAACCGCAGTATCTGTCATTACTGGTGACAGCAGAGTCTGTAATCTCTTCTTTTATCATTGGTTTATAAAAACAAGCCAAATACCAGATTATGATTTTAATATTCAGACATTTAGCAGCACTGAGCAAGATGTGACTGGTCTATGTACTCTGTATAGTTTTGCTGAATTTATTGGGGCTATAGAAATTAAATTAATAGCTAACCAATATGGAAGTACTACGATTTGAAGGCAGAAAAAAGTATTTAAAGCGGAAGTAATCCCATCGATCTAACAGTTTGAAAAAACAGTTACATTCCAGGCATGCCGGAAATGCTAACTGTCACATTGGTTGTACTCTCAACCATACTGTCAAACCATCCAATAGATGGTGTCATAACTGATCACATGTGCAGCTTCAAGGCAGTTAAAGATTAAACGGAGGCCAAGATGGCAGCTTCCTTAGCTGAAAACGATAGGAGGGTTTACTTCCACTTTACTGTAAAATGGCTCCTTATATACTATATTCATAAGCAGCCATATCTTGGATTTCTTAGTTCTCCAATTAATGATAAAAAACATAATATAAAACTAGAGGACTAGCCGTCGTAGCTATACATTGGCTCCTTTAAGTGGGATAGCGGGCATGCGTGCGCACCTGCTGCACTCAGGGGATGCCGATGCTCGTGGCCGACGGTTGCAATGACCACCGGCCATGAGCGATCGTGGGCATTAGAGGCAGAACAGGAACGTGTGTGTGTAAACACACAAATCCCTGTTCTGTTCTGTGAGGAGAGACAGATCGTGAGTTCCTAATAGCTAGTCGTCTGTCACTTCCTCTAGGTCAACCCCCTCCCCCTTCAGTTAGAAACACACACAGGAAACACAGTTAACCCCTTGCTCGCCCCCCAGTGTTAACCCCTTCTCCGCCAGTGACATTTTTACAGTAATCAGTGCATTTTTATAACACTGGTCGCTATATGAATGCCAATGGTCCAAAAAATGCTATAAATCTATCTCCTATTTGGTAGACACTATAACTTTTGCGCAAACCAAATCAATCAATATATGCTTATTGCGATTTTTTTTTAACAAAAATATGTAGAAGAATACATATCAGCCTAAAAATTTTTTTAAAAATGGGGATATTTATTATAGCAAAAAGTAAAACTATTGTGTTTTTTTTTTTCTAAATTGTCGCTCTTTTTTTTTGTTTATAGCGCAAAAAAATAAAAACTGCAGCATCTCTTTAGCGTTCTGCCAGCATTTTCTGTCTTAGCATTCTGCCCAGCATTTTCTGTCTTAGCGTTCTGCCCAGCATTTTCTGTCATTTGCGTCATGCCCCAGCATTCATGTCATTGCGTCATGCCCTGGCATTTGGCCTCGGCGTACAGTCTCTGCCCCAGCATTTCTGTCTCAGTGTTCTGCCCAGCATTTCTGGCTTAGCGTTCAGTCTCAGCATTTCTGTCATAGCGTTTCTGCCCCAGGATTTCTGTCATTGGATTTCTGCCTCAGCGGTCAGTCTCAGCGTGTTTCTATCATTTGCGTTTCTGCCCAGGTTTTCTGTCATGGCTTTCTGCGCCAGGATTTCTGTCGTTGCATTTCTGCCTCAGCATTTCAGTCTCAGGGTTTCTGTCATTGCACTTCTGGCATAGCGTTCAGCCCTGGATTTCTGTCATTTCGTGTTTGCCCCTGGATTTCTGTCATTTCGTTTTGCCCCTGGATTTCTGTCATTTCGTTTCTGCCTCAGCGTTCAGTCTCAGCGTATTTTCTGTCATTTCGTTCTGCTCCTGGATTTCTGTCATTTCGTTCTGCTCCTGGATTTCTGTCATTTCGTTCTGCTCCTGGATTTCTGTCATTTCGTTCTGCTCCTGGATTTATGTCATTTCGTTCTGCTCCTGGATTTCTGTCATTTTGTTCTGCTTCTGGATTTCTGTCATTTCGTTCTGCTCCTCGATTTGTCATTTGTCATGTCAAATACCATCAAAAGAAAGCTCTATTTGTGGGAAAAAAGGACGTCAATTTTGTTTGGGTGCATTGTCAGTTAAAGCGTCGCAGTGCCTAATCGCAAAAAAATTGCCTTATCATTCAGCAGCCAAATCTTCTGGGGCTGAAGTGGTTAAAGCAAATCAAACAAAATGTGAATATAGCATATATAATTTGGCATTGTATATAAAGCTGTCCAACTTAAAACACTTCCATACTGAATGTTTGAATTTTACATTTGCTTTACCTGTTATATTGACCCACTTGATGAAGCCTTTGCTTACTTATTTCTAGCTTCCATTTAATCAACAGCCAAGTGAATTGCATACCTGGAATAGAGCTGCAGGCTACCTCCAGAGGATGAGAACAGGTTAAACATAGACACTAGTGAGGTAGAGACACGATGACCTTGTCAGAAACATTCACAGCCTCCTGCCAGCAATTCTTTTCTCCACCGCACGCCATCGCTAATGGAAAAGCAGTGTAGAAGCTCTGTAAATTATTAATATCTGCATGTTGGCAGCTTCAATATGATAAAAACACAAGACGTTCCTAAGTCAAATATCTGATATAAGACAGATTCCTGAAGATACCCATTCAGTTGTGTGTTTTTTCTATCTACTTACTTCAACAGGGTTTTGGAGTTTACAGTATGCAATAGTCTATTATACACTTTTCTCTGAAAGTAAGCAGCTTGATGTTCCCTTGGGGTGAACCATTTCAGCTTTAATTTTACGTGTTGACTGAGATGAATGACTTGAAATTACTTTCAACTTTCAGCCCATCTAAAATGTCAAACAAACTTTAACCAGCGTGTGCCTGGGGACATGTAGCTCTAGGTTTGAAAAGAGATTGCTAGGTTCCTTGATTCAGCAAAGCCCCCTATGTGTAAGATGGGTCAGAGGAGAACTTTTAGAAAAAAGGCAACCAAGCACAAGATGAAAGAACTAAGCTGTGCAAGAAAAATGAAACCACAGACTGCTGTATAGAAGACAGTCTAGACTTCATACATGCTATACAACATGACATAAATTGTCTTCTTAACTTGGAGCAAAGAAAAATATTAGAAAAAGTTGGCACAGCCCTAGTTTCTTTTATTTAAATATGGGAATATGGTGCACAACAAACCTTTTACTTTATGATTGCTGCAGTGATATACCAAAAATAATGCCACGACCAAATCATAGATAATAGCTCCTATTCACACTCCATTTATTTGTCACAAAGATTCAGCAACATTTTGATTCTATACATCTGCACTTTCATTAGGCAATAGGAACAGATCATTATTGCCTGATGAAGGAGCTGGTGTATAGCTCTATAACATCGTTGTAACTTCTTTCACATATGATGCTATTGTCAGAATGTTTATACTGAAATAATAAAACAGTATTGTAATTATGAAGATATGCAAATCTTTGATTTGGGAGATTTACATTTTTCTACCAATACCAACAAGAAATTCAAGTTCGTTTATCTGTGCTATTTTGAAGACAAGTGATACAAATGATATTGCTTAAAAATATATATTTATTAACTAAAAATACAGTGCAAATTAATATCAGGTATATTTTGTGATTATACAAATAAATGGATATACTTCTACATATTAAAGATACATGATGGTTCAGATAATATTCACAGTTAAGCTCTTGTTACAAAATATCACATTTCAATACTAGAATTATACTTGTACATTTAAGACTTGGTAACTCTAATGCCGCGTACACACAAAGGGATTATCCCACGGGATTGTCCGCTGAACTAAGTCCACCGGATAATCCCCTCGTGTGTGGGCCTTCGACTGACTTTTTTTCCAAAAAGTCCGGCGGACTAAGTTTTAAGTTTTGTTTTAAAATTATCCGCTGGACTTGGCAGTCCGTTGGCAGTCCGGCGGACAATACGGCCGTCTGTAGTATGGTCCGGCGGACCAAAAAGGACGCATGCTCAGTAGCAAATATGTCACGGACTCTAGTCTAGTGTTCTAGTCCCGTCGTACGTGCTGTACGTCATTGCGTGAACCGCCGGACTTTTAGCGTGATCGTGTGTGGTCAAGTTCGTTCGCTTTCAAGTCCGCCGAAGCCAGCTGGAAAGTCCGGCGGATTGTCTGCTGGACTAGGTCCGGCGGACAAAGTCCCTTCGTGTGTACGTGGCATAATGCCGCGTACACACGATCAGACTTTCCAGCAGACTAGGTCCGGCGGACGGGAATCCATCGGACAATTCGATCGTGTGTGGGCTCCAGCGGACTTTTTTTCCCCAAAAGTCAGACGGACCTAGAAATAAAACATGTTTCAAATCTTTCCGACGGACTCGAGTCCGGTCGAAAAATCCATTCATCTGTATGCTAGTCCGACGGACAAACAATGACGCAAGGGTAGCTATTGGCTACTGGCTACGAACTTCCTTATTCTAGTCCGGTCGTACGTCATCACTTTCAAATCCATCGGACTTTGGTGTGATTGTTTGTGGCCAAGTTCGTTCATTCGTAAAGTCCGTCGGAAAGACCGTCGGATCTAGTTCGTCGAAAAGTCAGATCGTGTGTGCGCTGCATTAGTGAATAACTTCCATGGTCTTACGGACTTGTGTAAACAATTATGTTTACATTATGATGTAATCTCTTTTCAAAACAAACCTTATTCTTACACTCTTAAATGCACAAACAAAATTGTTATATTGTGCACAGCTTGATAATTTGATCAAAGCTTATATTTTAGATTTAGAATGAATCAGTGGTTTAACACGTACTATAACCAATCCAAATCTAAAACTTTGAAGTCAGTATTATCAGATATAACAATATATATGTATCTCCCTTGTTTTAGAAGCAAAACAAATTCATATTGCAGTTAGAATTCCCTTCACTCCAAAACATAACTAACAATGGATTGGATTAGCCAAACATATACTCAACCAAGATTTTAATTACCTAAAAAGGTATACATTGGAAAGGTTAATACTTTACCAGGTCTTTAAAAATTCTGTAGTTTTGAGAAGCTTCCCGTGAGGTGCCGATGAGTCCCACAGGACTCCTTCCAACCTCCCTACATTTCTCTGTCTTTCACTGAGGTATAGACAGCTCCCTAGAGATCTCTCTCTAGACTTCCCATAGCTTTTCTTTCAGACTCTCTTTTTTTCCCATCACTCTCTTTCTGCTATCTGTCTCTCCTTTTTATCTCACCCCAAAAGTGGGTGTATGTCTCATTATTATGTAACTGATGATGCATATGACAATGGAGTTACCTTGACAACCAAGACCAATGCCATTTTGAATAATTACCAATTTCAGCCTCTTGGGGGCAGTGTTGTATCAGAAATTATTTTGAATGTGATTGACATGACCTTCTGACCTTGGCTTAGCAAAACACCATAAACTGTCTAATGGTTGATAATCAAGTGTCAATAATCCCCAGCCAACCTGGCGACTAGCTTAGATTTGTGTGTTGGGATAGTTTATCCCACATCTAGTTAATGGTTTGTTACATTCCTCGAATTTGAAGTCATTGGAATATAACTCTTAACTTTTAATTTTACAATTACAGCTTCTAATGTCAATACAGATAGGATCTCACATTTGTAACTTTTAACATAATGATATATATGTATTAAATGGATTTATATATGAATGACCAATACAGATATATTATAACCATATTATGAAAGAAAAACCTTATTTAAAATACATAATACAATAGCTTCATTTGTGAATAAGCCCTCTGGTTTCGTTACACAAGGACAATACTATGAGCTATGTTTCATCTGTAGAATCTCCCATTATCTTGTTTATTTTACTAAGTGTCTAACTCTTTGAATTATAACCTGGGAGACTGTACAACCAGACTCCTAGTGAAACAGAAAAAACAATTCCTTGTGAGACAGAAAATAACTCTTGCATTGTCTATTCATAAGCTATGAAATTAATTTCAACTTTAGAGCCAAAATGGCTGCCCTCATGGTCATTTGAAAAATATACAATATAAAGGCCTGACCAGGCCATTTTGTGCGACGTTGTACCCAAACAAAATTGATGTCCCTTTTCCCCACAAATAGAGCTTTCTTTTGGTGGTATTTGATCACCTCTGCGCTTTTTATTTTTTGCGCTATAAACGAAAACATTTTTTACTTTCTGCTATAAAACATTTACAAAAAAAAAAAAAAAAACATGTATTCATCAGTTTAGGCCGATATGTATTCTACTACATATTTTTGGTTAAAAAAAAAAAATCGCAATAAGCGTATATTGATTGGTTTGCACAAAGGTTATTGCATCTACAAAATAGGATATAGATTTATGGTATTTTTATTATTTTTTTTTTTTTTTACTAGTGATGGCAGTGATCAGTGGTTTTTAGCGGGACTGCGACATTGCAGAGGACAGATCGAACACCTAACACTTTTGACACTTTTTTTGGGGAAACAGTGACATTATTACAGTAATCAGTGCTAAAAATATGCACAGTCACTGTACTAATGACACTGGCAAGGAAAGGAGTTAACATCAGGGGGGATCAAGGGGTAAAATGTGTTCCCTATTTGTGTTTTCTAACTGTATGGGGGACTGTGTGACTGGGGAAACGCACAGATCTGTCTTCCTGCTTAGCAGAAAGACAGGATCTGTGTGATCTCCCCTGTCAGAACAGAGATTTGCCTTGTTTACACAGGCAGATCCCCGTTCTGTCACTGTGGGGAACCCGCTGATTGGCTCCCCCGCTGGCCAATGGTAGTGCGCGTGCCCCTGCAAAAGTGAGTTCCCGAGCCAATGTACAGCTACAGCGATTTGCAGGAACGAGCCAACCTGCCGCAGTATAATGACGGCGGCTGGTGGGCAAGAGGTTAAAGTGATTGTAAACGATCACCTTGTAAAACAAGCCATTCAGTTTAAAATAGAAATGAAAGGCAAAACATTTTTGTGTAGATATTATAAACATTATAAATACCTTTTTTTTCCCCTTTTATATAAGTAATCACATACCCTCTGTTCCCCCTGTTCTCCTCTGCATAAGCAGAGCTGAGGGAGGAATAGCAGCAGTACACTGAGCTTCCTAGTGATTGGCTGTGCAGAGGGGGCATGTTAGGACAAGTCTGATCATTTGAGGAGAGCACACTGAGTTCCCAGCATAGCTAGAGAACTGAACACAGTGTGCTCTCCTGCTTAGTGTGGCCAGTTTTTAATAGGGCAGAGGGACTGGCAGGAACATCGAGGATTTCACATAAAGGAAAGAATACAAAGAACAGAATACTTTCTCATACAAGTACATGGTACAGCAGACACATATCAGGAATATGAAGTGATGGTGTAACAAACACTTTAAAGCCCAACTCCAGCCAAAACTTCTATTTCATTTTGGACCAGGAGGGGGGAGGTTTAGAACCTCTGTTTGATTGTTTTTGTTGTTGTCTGTGTCTCCTTTTGGTAGATTTTTCCCTCACCTTCTGTTCTTTTGACACCTAGCACCTGAATGGTAAGTCTCCTAAATGAAGAGATTCCCTCTCACTTCCTGTTTATTTGAAGGGTGTCAGATAGAACCAAGGATAATGCTCCATAATGGAGGCATAGACAGTAATAAAAAAAATTGGCCAGGCCAACTTTTTGCTACTCTTCTAAAGTGTATTTTTTGTTGCTGTCTGTATCACCATTGAGAAGAATTTCCCCCAGTTCCTTTCTGCTAGGATCTCTTCAAAAAAAGGGAAGTTAAAGGAAATTTTACCAATGTGGACATTATTATTATACAGGATTTATATAGCGCTGACAGTTTGCGCATCGCTTTATGCATAGTAATACAAACCTGATATATGTTCTAATTCTACCTCATTTTATCCAAAAGTAAAAATAAAACAATAAAGAGTTTGGGCTAATGTTGGGCTTTAAGGTATTTTAGAAAGAACGTTTTTAACCTCTGATTTCCTTTTTTCGAGTAATCCCTCCTCTCGCAATTAAGCTTTGCCACCTATATTGCTAAGCCTGAACACATTGTGAATGGCAACTGTAAGGAGGTTAGAATGTGGAAGGTTTGGCATCACTTAAAGTGAGGTTTTTGCACATAGAATTACATTGGGTAGTCAAGCTTGACCAGTCTACCTTTCTCATATATTGCTGATATGGTAAAAGGTAAATAGCTTTTATGTAGACTACCTAGACCAGTGTTTCTCAACTCCAGTCCTCAAGGCGCCCCAACAGGTCATGTTTTCAGGATTTCCCTCAGATGAAACAGCTGTGGTAATTACTAAGGCAATGAAACTGATCAAATCCCCTGTGCAAAATAATGGTAAGCCTGAAAACATGACCAGTAGGGGCGCCTTGAGGACTGGAGTTGAGAAACACTGACCTAGACAATAACACATTACATTTTATAGCCTTTAAAAATGATAATGTATGTATCGTGTATATTCCTCTGACCTTCCTTCATAGCTAATATGTTTATTACTAAAAAAATGAGTGCTTTAAAAAAAAAAATCCAGCCAAAAAACAAACATTTATCACAGTCCCTGCCTTGTAAAGCATTTTTTTCTCTGTAGTCAGTCCTTAGCTCTTTTGATGTCCCCAACATTATAAATCATCTTAATATGGAATCTAGGGTTTTACATGGTGGTTGCGTTACATATTTCAGTAGAGTTCAGAAAAGGAGTAGAAAGGAGAGATTCAGAAAAAGCAGAAAAATATTCTCTCTAGTGACACAAGAGCCAATATTTTCATACATACTATATTTTATAACATTGTTTTGACATTTGTAATGCTCATTTATCATAAATAAATGTAATAGTAGGTATTAGCTGATGCATTAGCCAATCACTTTTATATATTTTCAGGTGACGCTTGGTTATATTTTTCCTTTACACCCCCAACTATATCCTCTGTTCTTAGAGAACGCTGAATTGTTTATGTCCTAAAACAGATTATTTAGTAATTGGAATTAAGACTTACAATGTTTTGCAAACCTGAGCTAAGGCATTAATCAGCCAGACTATTCAATTTTTAATCAACATGCCATGGCTGGCATAGATATCAATGCAAATTAGTCCTACTCCGGCAATTCTATTTTGCTGGCTTTACTGTAATGCAGATTTATACAATCCAAAATTGTAATTGATTTTCTTTTATTGAGTAGATAAGTGACTATGGCATGTCATTGTGCATATTCCTCAAAAAGAAAGAGTCACTCAGCAATTCATTGCCCTGTAGTGCAACTTTGTAGAACTTTCATTTCCTCTAAAACTTTGTGAATGAGTGTTTTGAAAACATCTAATTATCTAATATCTGAAAACTTTAGTTCCATTTAAAGTGTATGTTTTGCTCTTTTTAGTTGTGGACAAAGTTTGGAGGAATATACACTTCTGTTATGCTTTTGCTATCTGTGTTCCTGGCTAGATAGATTCCCTCTCTCTACTTGTCCTGGTGACCATTGTTACTAGGACAGAAAGTGATGGGAAATCCAAAAATTTACAGTTGTCACTAGAACTGGAATAGAGTGGAAATTTGCATTTGGGGACACCTCTTCCAGTGATAGCTGTCTAAGGGGGTACTTTTCCTCCTGTAGAGATTTCTTCTCATTTCTTGTTTTGGGTCTAGAACAAAAAGTAAAAGGGAAATTGCATTAAGTGGACAAATATAGCAAAAATAAACTGAGAAGGGTTTTTACCCATTCTTAGCACTTTACACAAGACTTGTAGCAAAATAAATACATGTAGGAGGAAGGTAAGACCTAGTGGCCTTGATAGCTGGGAGTATGATGCCACATGGGTGGCCTATCAGGGTCTGGCCAGTTGTGGCTTGTCTAAGACCTAGTAACATAACCACTTCAGCAACAGATTGAGGTGCCAGTTCCAGGAGATAGCACCACCCTCCCTCCCTTTTACTCAGTTCCCTCATACATTACAGAAACTTAATGTGGCACGTGGCAACCAAAGTACGGTACTTCACTCTACCTCTAGAGCAGGTCAGAAGTGGAATTCTTACTTCTCTAACTTGTCAACCCCAGTCCCCACAAGTAGCAGACTCTGAAAGGTGCACGCACCCTTAAAGTGTTTGTAAAGTTAACAATAATAATAATAAAAAAAAAAATGACACTGTCTACTTAACCACTTGCTTACTGGGCACTAAAACCCCCTTCCTGCCCAGACCAATTTTCAGCTTTCGGTGCTCTCACACTTTGAATGACAATTACTCAGTCATGCAACACAGTACCCAAATTATTTTTTTTGTTCTTTTTTTCCCCACAAATAGAGCTTTCTTTTGGTGGTATTTGATCACCTCTAGGTTTTTTATTTTTTGCGCTATAAATGAAAAAAGACCGAAAATTTTGAAAAAAAAAAATGCACTTTTCTTTGATAAAATTGAGCAAATTATTAATTTTTCTTCATAAATTTTGGCCACATTTTATACTGCTACATATCTTTGGTAAAAATAACCCAAATTAGTGGATATTATTTGGTCTTTGTGAAAGTTAGAGATTCCAAAACTGTGGTACAAATCATACAAAATTGATCACATCTGATGTACTGGTGACCTATCTCATTTCTTGTGACCCTAACAAGCCAGGAAAGAACAAATACCCCCCAAATGACCCCTTTTTTGAAAGTAGACATTCCAATGTATTTAGTAAGGGGCATGGTGAGGTTTTTGATGTTGTAATTTTTTCCCACAATTCTTTGCAAAATATATATTTTTATTTTTATTTTTTCTCCACAAAATTGTCATTGTAATAGGTTATTTCTCTCACATGGCATGTGTATACCACAAATGACACCCCAAAATAAATTATGCTACTCCTCCTGAGTATTACGATACCACATGTGTGGGACTTTTTCACAGCGTGGCCACTTAGAGAGGCCCAACATGCAGGGAGCACCATCACGTGTTCTAGGAGCATAAATTACACATCTAAATTGTTGACTACCTAGTACACTTTTGAAGGCCCTGGAGCACCAGGACAATGACACGTGGCACTGACATGGCACTGACGTGGCACTGATGACAGATGGCACTGATACGTGGCACTGATGACACGTGACACTGATGTGGCACTGATGACAGATGCCACTAATACGGGACACTGATGACACGTGACACTGATGACAGATGGCACTAATATGTGGCACTGATGACAGATGGCACTAATACGTGGCACTGATGACAGATGGCACTAATACGTGGCACTGATGAGAGATGGCACTAATACGTGGCACTGATGACAGATGGCACTAATACGTGGCACTGATGACACGTGACACTGATGACAGATGGCACTGATACGTGGCATTGATGACACGTGACACTGACAGGTGGCACTGATGACAGATGGCACTGATACGTGGCACTGATGACAGATGGCACTAATATGTGGCACTGAATACAGATGGCACTAATATGTGGCAGTGATGACACGTGACACTGATATGGCACTGATGACAGATGGCACTATGTGGCACTGATGACACGTGGCATTGACGTGGCACTGATGACAGATCGCACTTATACATGGCACTGGGGACAGGTGGCGCTTGCTACGGGTGGCGCTGGGTACGGATGGCGCTGGGGACAGGTGGCGCTGGGGACAGGTGGCACTGACAGATGGCACTGGGGACAGGGGGCACTGGGGACAGGTGGCACTGACAGATGGCAGTGGGGACAGGTGACAGTGGGGACAAGTGACAGTGGGGACAGATGGCAGCGTGGATAGATCGCACATTCAGTTTTTTTTTTAACTTACGGACGCTGCAGCCGTTCATCTCTCCCTCCTCACACGCTGTCTCTGTGTGAGGAGGGAGAGCAGCGCTGAGAGATGATCTCATATGTTTACATATGAGATTATCTCTCATTGGATATGCCGATCGCGCTGTAAACGGCCGCTGTCATTGGCCGTTTACAGTGATCTGTGACTGGCTGTGTCCGAGGGACACGGCCAGCACAGAACTTCCCCGATGCGCGCTTTCAGGAGCGTGCATTGCGGAAGTAAACAGGAGGACATCCAGGGACGTCCTCCTGGCAGGGAGCGTCCGCGCTGAAGCAGTCTTACCAAAAGTATTGGGACACCTGTCTTTACACCCACATGAATTTAAAGTAAAATTCCGTCCAACGAATGATCTGCCGCTTTTTGGATAGTTAGTATGGTGCTTACGACCGCCGATTGCGGTTTTTCGTCCGACAAAAGCTGGATGTGCAGACTATAACATTTTTGTTGTATGTGAACTCAACGTACTATTTTTGTTTAATTAGTGCGGTTTTCGTCCAAAAAAAAATTGCAAGCTCAGAAACTAAAGAATACATACAAAACTATTCAACACATTACGCCACTTCTGAGGTTGAATTCTGTCGTACGAGAATTTTGATATGGTGAGTAACCTCTTCACTTTCGACATGAGACTAGCATGCAACAAAAAAGGAAAAAATCGAATTTAAAACTGCTCGCGGCTGTAATGTATTGTCGGATCCTGGGAACATAGATAAAAATACCAAAAAAAAATGGCGTAGATGTCCCCCCCCAAAAAAAATCCATACCAGGCCCTTCAGGTGTGGTATGGATATTAAGGGGAACCCCGCACCAAATTAAAAAAAAAATTGTGTGGGGTTCCCCTAGGACCCTAGGCACTATATACTCTGAACAGCAGTATATATACTATATTGATCCCGATACACGTTATAGAAAACACCCTAGAAACACTAAAGTGCAATAGCTATTTCTCAAATCTTTTAGTGATATAGTTACGTGTTGGTTACAGTAAGGGCAGAAGAACACCAAGTATCCCACACTTTATTATACTTAGTTGGGCAGCCCCGTGTTCAAATATGATTTTTTCATAGGGTAATACCTGATTCACCAACCAAAGCCATGTATGTATGGATGGAGGTGTGGGCTGGATCCACTTAATTGCTACAGCTTTACGGGTCATAAATAATGTCTCCAGTAGCATGGTCCTAATATGTCTTGGCCATTGCTCCTCATTGAGGACCCACAGCAGACACACCAGTGGTGTACATGGAACAGGAATTGATGAGACTGCAGACAATATCTCCATCACCTGTTGCCAGTATCCCACTATAACTGGACAGAGCCACATAACATGCGCGAAATCCGCACATGGACAGGTGCACCTAGTGCAGGCAGAGGTAGGTATACAGTGCATTGTGTGCAATCTAACCGCGGTCAGGTATATTTGATAGAGCATATAATGGTGGATTAATTTATTGTTGACTGCAGGAGATATGAAGAAAAATTACAAATTTGCTAAATTTTATAATAGAAACAAAGAAAAATGCATTTTTTACAGAATTTTCGGTCTTTTTTCTTTTATAGAGCAAAAAATAAAAAACTCAGCGGTGATTAAATACCACCAAAAGAAAGCTCTATTTGTGTGAAAAAAAGGACAAAAATGTCATATAGGTATGGTTTTGCATAACTGAGTAATTGTCATTCAAAATGTGAGAGCACCGAAACCTGAAAATTGGTCTGGTTAGGAAGGGGGTTTAAGTGCCAGGGCCGCTGTTAGAAATCATGGGGCCCCGTACAGCGTACCCGACAGGGCCCCTTTGGCCCCGCCCACAACCCCACCGCTGGCTCCCCCCCTGACCCCATGCTGTCATGAAATCTGGGGGAATGGTGGCAGGAGCTGAAACATGTAAGATGTTCCAAAAGGTGAACCTTTAAAGCGGTGTTTCCCCCCAAAAAAAATAAACATTAAAAGCCAGCAGCTACACATACTGCAGCTGCTGGCTTTTAATAAATGGACACTTACCTGTCCTGGAGTCCAACGATGTCAGCACCCGCAGCTGATGTTTCCATCAGCTGTTGGGTGCTCCACCACCATTGCAGGTAGGGGAACCCGGCAGTGTTGCCTTTTGGCTTCATGCTGGGAACCCTACTGCGCATGCGCGAGGCCCCTCCTATTGGCCCAGCGTCAGGGGGAGGAGAAGGGAGCCCCGCAGTGACGTCACAGCTCCGCGGCAGGGACTCCCGGAAGTGGAAAAGGATACCAGATACCAGATCTGTGTTGCCAACCGTCCGTAGATTTATGGACAGTCCGTAAAAACAGGCACTTTTTTCCGTGTCCGTAAATGCCTGTAGAAGCCGAACACTGCCAGTAAAAATGGCAGTGACTGGATCGGGTGAGAACTGCGCATGTGCATGCAGTTCCGGAAATCCCAGAGACAATCCGATGCTGACTCTGCACTGCCTGACCCGCTCAAGCTCGCTGATGATTACATACTGCGAGCCGAGCGGGTTGAAGGAGGAGCCTCAGGGTTGAAAGTTCAATGGAGCCGGCGAGGGCTGGCAGCGGCACCAGCACCACCATCCGTGGACCGCGAGTGAGTCAGTGAGATGGACAGCGTAGAGACCTCACCTGGCCTGTCAGACTCATGGTCACCCCCTGCCCTGGACAGACACACAAGACCCTGACCAGTGCCACTGGCCAGGCCCAGCACTGAGCACACCCTGCCCTGGCCGCAGCCCGCGCCGGTGAGTAAAATATGAAAAGATTGTAAACGTGCACACAACCTGTCCTGTCCTTACCTAACAGTGCTTGCCGTTCTACCAAATAATTAATAAAGTGTGTTAATTTAGTAAATAAAATATGAGTCATATTTTATTTACTAAATTAGGACACTTTATTAATTTTTATGTTTGTACAATCTCATCACTGTCATTTTTATTTGGTAACTGTTGCCTGTGCCTGTCTGTGGCCATCTTATATATTACAATAATTTTCATTTCCATGTATTTCCTCATATATATGTTTTACTCACTATTTACTGATTTATCATTTGGTAACGTTAGTGAGAGTTTATTTTATCATTGAACATTTAATATATTTATCCACCATCATTATTAATTTTTTATTTATACACTGATAGTATTTAGTCATATTATATGACTAAATACTATCAGTGTATAAATAAAAAATTAATAATGATGGTGGATAAATATATTAAATGTTCAATGATAAAATAAACTCTCACTAACGTTACCAAATGATAAATCAGTAAATAGTAAACGTATATATGAGGAAATACATAATTCATGGAAATGAAAATTATTGTAATAATATATAAGATGGTCCAAAATCCTAAGAAAACCACTGGTCACTTTGCCTGTTATCTATGTGATGGCCACAGACAGGCACAGGCAACAGTTACCAAACAAAAATGACAGTGTTGAGATTGTACAAAATCATTGTATACAATCTCTGTCTTGCTATATCCTGTATCCTGTCCACCTCCTGTACCCTGTCTGCATCCTCTGACCATCTCTTGTATCATGTCCGCAATCCCTGACCATCTCTTGTATCATGCCTGCAATTTCTGACCATCTCTTGTATCATGTCTGCAATCTCTAATCATCTCCTGTATCATGTCTGCAGTCTCAGATCCTCTCTTGTATCATGTCTGCAATCTTGGACCATCTCTTGTATCATGTCTGCAATCTCGGACCATCTCTTGTATCATGTCTGAAGTCTATGATCATCTCCTGTATCATGTCTGCAATCTCTAACAATCTCTTGTCTTTTATCATGTCTGCAATCTTGGACCATCGCTAGTATCATGTCTGCAATCTCTGAACATCTCTTGTCTTTTATCATGTCTGCAGTCTGTGAGGGGTAGTCTAGGGAGGAAGCAAGAGTGGGAGCGCTCCCAGGATGGGAATTCCAGGAGGAGTCAGATGTGTGTGGACTGGGGAGAGGAGATTATAGGATAACACCAAAGCCACCAACCTAGAGCCATCTGACTGAGCCCTGCACAGTGTACCTTAGAGGAGGTCAGTGACCCCCTTACCTTGGTGTATGCACTCTGCGGAATGGTGGTCTCTGGTCACCAGAGCCCCCACCTTACATCAGAGTTCCCTCTTAAATCATGGTCTGCATTCCCCTTTATGTCACAGTTCCCTTGCACTGTAAGGGGGAATCCTGCAGACTCTGTAAGGGGGAACTCTGTGCTGGCTGGGTAATATTAATCTGACCTTCATGTAAAGGGAGAAATATGGTTTTTGACTTTGGTATAAATTAAACACATTACTAATAGCACTAGCTACATGTTTATAGTTTAAAATGCTGATATTTACACTGATTAGCACTGAAAACAGCAATTTTAGGTACTTATTAGCAGCGCCAGTAAAAAATGCGTCTCTGCCAGTAAATTGCATGATTTTTGCCAGTAAAAAATTGGAGCCGTTTGTAAATTTTGGCGTAAATTTGCCAGTAAATTTCACTTCGGGGAGCTGGCAACACTGGTCCAGATTCACTTGGGAAGCCTCTGAAGGAGAAGGGTAATAATGGTTTCCAAATATTTAAACTAGGTCACTACCTTAAGAGGGCATGGAGGATCACTGCATGGAAGGGCCTGCAAGGAAAAGGGCATCAGGGCTGACTAATTTTAAGGCCCAAATACGGGCCAAATTTGTCTATGATTTGCATTGCTATTCCTAATAAGGCAGAGGTAGCCTGCATATATAAAATAATGTCATCTGCGTATAGTCCTATAGTGTCTACTCTCTCACCAATAGTGATGCCTTTAAAGAGAGGAGACTGACGAAATCTTAGTGCCAGCATCTCAATAGCGACCGCAAACAGCGGAGACTGAGGGCACCCTTGCCTGGTACCTCTTCGAAGCTGTATAGATGGGGATAGGAAACCATTGACTAAAAGGTTAGATGGGGGATCCCTATAAAGTATAGCGACCCATTGCTGGAATTTAGTGCCAAAGCCAAATGAGCGCAACGCAGCTATAAGAAAGGGCCATTCTATTGAGTCGAAGGCTTTCGCAGTGTTTAGCGAAGACAGCGCACAAGACTCAGGCAGAAATTTTCCAAGTTGAGCTATTAGTTGCATCCTACGTATGTTAATAGAGGTAGACTTTCCTGGCATAAAGCCAGTTTGGTCTGGATGAATTATACTAAGAATGACTGTATTGAGATGTTTGGCCAGAATCTTTGTTAGTATTTTATAGTCAATATTCAATAAAGAAATTGGCTGATACGATGTACAATCAGCCGGGTCCTTCTGGGGTTTAGGAACAAGGACCACCATGGCAGAGTACATAGATGGTGGCAGTCTCCCTTCTCGAAACGCTGTAGAATAGACCTGTGCTAGAACCGGAGCAAGAGTGTCCAGGTATCTTCAATATATTTCCAAGGGTAGCCCATCGAGATCCGAGGCCTATCAACATCTAAGTCCTCCCCCTGTTCCTGAGTAAATGTAGGGAATATCAAATCTTAAAGGTATGCCTCAATGTCTTGACTGGTAAATGTAAGGGTAGAGTCATACATACTTGTATAGAAGTCGTGAAAACAAGTAAGTATTTTTCCAGCCAAACAGGCCTCCGTACTGTCAGGACGTGTTATTTTATTCACTACAGAGCTACCCGACCGCTGTCGAGCCATATGGGCTAGTAACTGTCTGGACTGGTTCCCCTATTCAAAATATTTCTGCTGGGTATAGAATGATTTCCTTTTTCCCAGTGGACACGGTTAGAGTTAGTCAGGCTGTCAAATAAGTTGCTTCAGCTGTTTGGTACTTTTTTGCTAGATCTTCCTCGTCTTGTCAGGAAGAACATTTAATAAATAATATAGTGGACTTAAGAGCCCCTCTTAAATAAGCCTTCAAGGTGTCCCAAAACATTAAACCACATTCAGAGCTGTGGGCTTCCAGGAAAGCTGCTAGTTGATCTGGTATCCTGTCATTGGACCCGATCAGGGACAGCCAAAAAGGCTGAACCTGTCGACAGTAACAAAAGGCGAATGGTCCGACACACCCTAGGCAGATATGTGATAGAGGACAATTTGGTGAGAAACTTATCATTACCTAATGCCAAATCAATTCTTGAGAGACGGCCTCTGCTGGGGATGGACCATGAATATGCCCTGGTATTGGGATTGGAAACCCGCCATAAGTCACTCCAACCAAACTCAGAGACCAAGGAACCAAAAGCAGACAATGTCTGCGACTGCATGGCCAGAGGGTCACCATGTCTATCCATGACTGGGTCCAAGAGCAGGTTGAAATCACCTAAACATAAAACATAGGCTTCTGGATACATTGCAGCAAAAACCATCGCCTCTTTAACCACCTGTAGGTTAGCAGGAGGGGGGTTGTAAATACCCATAATCACAAATGGGAGTGCATGTAGCTGTGCACGGATAAAGACATACCTCCCATGGGGGTCTGCCTGAACCTTCGCACACTCCCATGAGACCAAGCAGTGCACCAATACTGATACCCCCCTAGAATAAGAGGAATGACAGTAATGGGCCGTCCACTGCAGCCAAGGCTTCTTGAAGTGATCAATGTGTTCAGGAGTCAAATGCATCTCCTGAAGACATATCAGGTGAGCATTTGATTTAAGTATCATGGTAAACACTTGGGAACGCTTGTGGGGGGTACCCAGACCCCTCACAATCCATGACAAAAAAGTACTGAGATTAGCCATCAAACAGTCGAAGAATGATGTTCAGCATATCAGGAAATAACAATGAGATAGCATGTAATGAGATAAAATGCATGGCAGTAAAACTATATATGTATCAATGAACAAAACGGAAAGTGGCGTAACAATTGCGGCCAAAAGCCAAACCATAAATAACTGTAGTAGCTAGTAACTGTTGACTGATTATGTAGATAAGAAGTATCAACGGGGCATTATCTGCACATTGCAACAGCATATGTGAAGGTAATTTGTGGTAGTAGCCACCCCCTTAAGCTCTGAGGGGAAAAAAAGGGGGCTACATTCTACATTGCTATTGTTAGATGAAGTAAACAGTGTCAGACTGAACAGTGTCAAATGCACATAATACTCGTATTGCAGTGTGTATAATACTACCAGAGTTCAGAGCTATCCCCCCCAATGGTTAGTAGGTAGACAACAGAAGCCATTTGCATAAGGAGTTCCAGGTTCGTGCAGAAGAGAGCAGCAACACACCAGGTATGACTAAAATAAGTCTGAAACTCAGAAAATCTACTGAAAAAAAGGCAATGCAGTAAAAAAAAAGAAATAAGTGAAAAAAATAAGAACCCACTGTTAAATTGAAAATGTAGTCTGTGTAGTTCAGTATTATGTTGCTCTAAACTGTGAAAAAAGGAAATAGAAAAATTGCAGACATTCACTGCCAGTGCAGCAAAGGCATTTACTTGAAAACAAAAGAAACAAACAAAAAGGGAGCTTGCATGTAATAGGATTACTATCAAGCATCAAGGAAAAAATGTAGATCTGCAATTAGATCGAGAAATCCAGAAAGATGGACATTTTCAAAGTTGATCATACCTTTCTGTCTGGCCTTACAATGCACCAAATCACGATCTTTACAGTTGAGCATTGGCGCATGCGCGCGCGGGTGCGCGTGCGTGGTTACCGGCACCAGGCGGGCTATTTAAACCTGGTTCTCCCCTCAGCTCTTGCTGCTTGATCTACAGCGTTCCTGTGTTTACCTTCTGACCTGATCTGATCGTGTGTGTTTAACCCGGCCTGCCCTGTGACCTTCCCTGCTCTCAGCCTACCTTTGACCTCCGGTCCACGACTCTGCATCTGCCTCATCCTCTGGCTCATCCGTGATTATCCGTTACCGACCCCGGCTTGCTCCATGACTCTGTCTCTGCCTCCCGCATCTGTTCCTGTAACGATCATCTGGTTTGACCTGGCTAGCCTGACTTCCCTGTGTGCCTGTTTCTAAGGGACTTATCGCTTCCTTGCTACCTACTGGCTCCTGTCTTCTACTGCCAAGCACTGCTGATCCAGTTGCAAGCTTTCTGTGTGCCCTGCTGCCTGCTGGTTCCTCTCTCCTGCTGCCAAGGTCTGCTGATCCTGATACCGCTTCCTGAGAGCCGCCTGATCCATCCTTCGGCTGTTGATCCTGACAGGCACTGGTGCTACCTTCGACTCCTGCGCCTCCTGTCTCCTCTACCAGGGGCCACGAGTCTGGGATGCAAGAGAGGTCTCCTTCTGCAATCCGGACTCATCACTAGGTACGTGACAGGTTGTTGCGCCTAAGGCAATTTTCAAGGGCATCAGCTTTTTGGGACCAGAAAAATATTTCTTTCTCAGCAGCTGTCACCCGACCAGGGAAAGGGGAGAAAGCATCTTCCAAGGTGGAAATTCTCCTCTCAGGTCCTGCCACCCTTTACCTAACATGCTGCAAGTCATGTCTCATGAGGCTTATGCCCACTTTGATCTCCCCCATCATGCCTGTCAGGGAGGTGCTACTGGAGGTGATCGCCTCAAGAGGTTGGGCTGGTACTTGCTCCAGGGTCAGCTTACCCGTTTTTGTCCGCCGCAATGTGCCGACTTTTGGGGTAGCTCCGGTAGCCACCACCACGCTGCTCCGCGTTTGAGGAGAGTCACTGATGCCATCTTGTCTCTTCATGTAGGCAAATTCTTTAGGACAATCTTCTGGTGTAAAGGGGGTAGCCTTGCTCAAAATATAAGCCTGCAGTGCTTGTATAATGTCTTGGCACCTCAAAGAAGCAATTTGTGGAGTGAGAGCTGCTAGTAATATGCAGGATTGATGCAGATTCTATGGGTGGTTGGCAGAGCTCTCCTCAGACACGTCCAGACATGTTGATGGTAGCCACGCCCCTCCTGAATTTCTTTTTATGGTTCAGTAACTGGGGTAGGGAAATTTGCCTGATAAAATCAATTGGTAATGTACTGCTAGCAGATTGGCTGCAAGTACTTGGGAAACCTATTGCTATACCTTCATTCCTCTCAGTGTAGGTTTTTGAGAGGACTGGTAGTATAGTAGGGTTGGAGATCCCAGATGAGAAGCAAGGAGAAGTCAGCCTTTTTCTTTGATGTGGGTCTTTCAAGTGCTGTTGCCAATGGACTGCATGGCAGGTCATCATATGTCTGGTCAAGCATGTGGTGCCCAAGCGGCTGCTATTCTGGCCACGCTTGATCCGCTTCAGACATACAGTTGTGTGAAAAAGTATTTGTCACCTTTCTGAATTTTTGTTTTTTTTTTGCATTCAAATTTTATTATTACACAAAGATCACCCGGGTAAATACAAAATGCAGTTTTTAAATGATGGTTTCATTTATTAAGACAAAAGGGATATCCAAACCTGCCTGGCTTTGTGTGAAAAAGTAATTTCCCCCTAAACCTAATAACTGGTTGTGCTCCCTTGGTGGAAACAACTGCAATCAAGCATTTGCGATAACTGGCAATGAGTCTTTCACATTGCTGTGGAGCAATTTTGGCCCACTGTTATTTTTAGAATTGTTTTAATTCAGCCACATTGGAGGGTTTTCCAGCATGAACAGCCTGTGTAAGGTCATGATACAGCATCTCAATTGTATTTAAGTCCAGGCTTTGACTAGGCCACTCCAAAACCTAAACTTTGCTTTGTTTAAACCATTTGGAGGTAGACTTGCTGTTTTGTTTCGGATAATTTTCCTGCTGCATAATCCAAATGCACTTGAGCTCAGGGGCAGATCCAGAGTCTAGTTTCGGGAGGGGCACTGCCAGAAAATACGTTTTTTTGCGGGCAATATATTGGGGAAATGGCTGGTGTTGGCGTTTCAATCATCCTGGTACCATGGTTGTTATTTTGTCAGGATGAATGAAGCCCATTATTTCTATTATTACATTGTTATATAAAATGAAATAGTTCAACTCCCCATAATGCACAGTGGGAGCCCTGAGTGTGTCACTTGCCACCATCACCTGCCACCAGATGCGGATTGTCACTTGCCACGTCACCTGCCACAAGTTGCAGATTGTCACTTGCCAAATGTTGCGGATTGTCACTTGCCACGTCACCTGTCACCAGATGCAGATTTTGACTTGCCACGTCACCTGCCACAAGTTGTGGATTGTCACCTGCCACGTTGCCTGTCACCAGATGCAGATTGTCACTTGCCACAACGTAATCTGCCACAAGTTGCAGATTGTCATTTGCCACGTCACATGCCACAAGTTGCGGATTGTGACTTGCCACATCACCTGCCACAAGTTGTGGATTGTCACTTGCCATGTCACCTGTCACACGTTGGGGATTGTCACTTGCCACGTCACCTGTCACACGTTGCGGATTGTCACTTGCCACGTCACCTGCTACACGTTGCGGATTGTCACTTGCCTGCTACAATTGTCACTTTCTTGATAAGGTGGGGATTGTCACTTGCTGTGTCCCAGAGTGAAGTCAGGCAGCAGACAGATGATGTAATATCTCTGCTGCCTACGGCTGCCTGCACAGTGAGGGCGGAACTGCAGGGATGCAGGGCAGGTGCCGGGCAGTGCGAGATTATGTCATCTCTCAGCTCCCCCGCTGATTGGCTAGCCGACCGCTCACCTGCCGACTGGCCCGCTCGCTCACCCACCAAGTCACCCGCCCAATGAGCTAGCAGCCTGCTCACTTACCCGCCCGCCGAGCTGGCTGCCCGCTCACTCGCTCAGCTGCCCACCTGCCGAGCTGCCTGTCGCTCATTTCTGGGAGGGGGGGGGGGCAATTGCCCCGTTGCCCCCCTGGATCTGCCCCTGCTTGAGCTTGAGGTCACAAAACTGATGGCTGGACATTCTCCTTTAGGATTTTCTGGTAGAGCTCAGAATTCATGGTTTTATCAGTTATGGTAAGTTGTCCAGGTCCTGATGCTGCAAAGCAGCCCCAGAACATCATGCTACCACCACCATGTCTGACTGTTGGTATGATGTTCTTGTTATGAAATGCTGTATTCGTTTTATGCCAGATGTAACGGGATGAAAACCTTCCAAAAAGTTAATCAGTCCACAGAATATTTGCCTAAAAGTCTTATGCCGCGTATACACGATTGGACTTTCCGGCAGATTAGGTCCGGCGGACCGGAATGCGTCGGACAATTCAATCGTGTGTGGGCTCCAGCGAACTTCCTTATTTTAGTCTGGTCATACGTCATCACGTTCGAATCCATCGGACTGTGGTGTGCTTGTGTGTGGCCAAGTTCGTTCGATCGGAAAGTCTGTCGGAACTCCGCTGAAAGTCCGTTGGGAAAAAGACCGTCAGACCTAGTCCGTCGAAAAGTCTGCTTGTGTGTACGCGGCATTAGGGATAATCAAGATGTTTTTTGGTAAATGTGAGATCCTTTGGCCTAGGAACTCTGCCATGGATGCCATTTTTGCCCATTTTTGCTCAGTCTCTTTTTTTATTGTTGAATCATGAGCACTGATCTTACCTGAGCCAAGTAAGACCTGTAGTTCTTTAGATGTTTTTCTGGGTTCTTTTATTACCTCCTGGATGAGTCGTCGTCGTGCTCTTGGAGTAATTTTTTTTTTATTTTTTTTTATTTCAGTTTTTTTTACTGGTTTTGCATTAAGAATACAATGTACAATTAGTCATTGTACGTCCTGCATTAATGTTGATGATTGCATGAAGCTGTTAAATTAAACAATTATATGTGGGTTCACTAACATTGTAAATACTATGAACATTAGTATTAAACGAAGAGAGTATCTAACAGTGAGGAGTAACTAACAGTAAACTAATCCTGTCCTCTGAAGTGGCACCCCAAATGGGAACTTTAGTGCCACAGGAGTGGAGAGGATCCACTAGTGACACATAAACATTGGAACATTTCTTGTAGAAACTTACGGTAATAGTACAGGTGATACATATCCATTACAGGGGTTGGTAGTATTGCTCGGTCAAGAGGTGAGGGGTCGGTCTGTGGGTTGGTGTCGTCAATTACTAGTTGCAGCAGAAGTCCATTTGGTCCAGGATTGCCAGTGTGTGCGAGTTTTAGTAGACTGGCCATTGCTGGCTGCCGTCACAGTTTCGTAGCTGTAGTGTAGGGCTACTAGATCTATGACTTGGGATAGTGTTATAGGGGCGTCAGATTTCCATTGTCTAGTTATGTTGAGTCTGGCTGCCAGAAGTATGTGGGTTGTTACGTATCTAGTGGGGTAAGGAAGGTTGTCAATGGTTAGGTTTAAGATTGCTAGTGCAGGTGACAGGGGAGTTGTATGTTTGGTGATGTTTTCTGATAAGCTGGAATACATCTGTCCAGTACTTTTGTAGTTTGGAACATGCCCAAAAGATATGGAGTATGTCCCCGACAGTTGATTTACATCTCCAGCAAGTGGAGGGATTTTGAGGATCAAAAGAAGACAGTTTGGATGGTGTGAGGTACCATCGTAATGAGATTTTTTGTGTGAGTTCCCAAAGGGCAGCACATTTTGTGGCTTTGTAAATGGACTGAAGTGTGAGTTGCCATTGGGTGTTGGAGCAAGTGTGTGCTAGATCTGCCTCCCATCTGTGGTGTGGGTTCATTTTAGTGAAGGTGTTTTTTTGGTGGAATTCGTTATAGAAATGGGATATGCCCTTGATTTTGGAAGTTGGGTTGGTGAGATAGTCCCAGGTTTTGGGGTGTATAGTGTAGAGGGGTAGCGATAAATTGCGTAGGCAGTGGTGGATGCGTAGGTAGGTAAAGTGCTCCGAGGCAGGAAGGCCGTATTCGGATTGTAGTTGGGAGAAGGGTTTGAGGCGATTCACTTGTACAAGGTTTTGTAAGGAATGGATGCCTTTAAGGGTCCAGTGTGAGATTGGAATGTCTGGTGTTAAAAAAAAAGGGTCTCTAGAGGAATATTGAATTGAGGGGAGGCTGGGGATTGAGTCAGGTGGGTAGTAATTTTTTTCCAGGCGGAGGCTTCTTGGAGTCATTTTCATCACTCCTGGGAAGGTTCACCTCTGTTCCAAGTTATCTCCATTTGTGGATAATGACTCTCCACGTGGTTCACTGGAGTTCAAAAACCTTAGAAATGGCTTTGAAACCCTTTTTTTTTTAGATTGTGGCATGATGTGTGGCTTTTTGTGATCTGTTAGCGTGCTTCACTTTGTCAGACAGCTTCTATTTTTGTGATTTCTTGATTCAACAAGTCTGACAGTAATCAGGCCTGGGTGTGGCAAGTGAAATTTAACTCAGCTTTTCAAAAAATTGTGGTTATTCACAGCTCATTCATGATTCAGCATGGGAGGGGGCAATTACTTTTTCACATAGGGCCAGGCAGGTTTGAACAGCATTTTTCCCTTAATGAATGAAATAATAATTTAAAAACTGCATCTTGGATTTACTCAGGTTATCTTTGTGTAATATTAAAATTAGTTTGATGATCTGAATCATTTAAGTGTGAAAAATATGCAAAAAAATAAAAAATCAGGAAGGGGGCAAATACTTTACACACATGTTATTTATAATTATTTAAAAAAAAATCAATTTACTGTGCAATTTTGTTGGAGTGTTGTAAAATGACAGGCCTTGATGGTATCTCATGACTGTACTGTTATAAAAAGTAACTGAGGTATGTATTGATTTCCTGTTAGGAATGTGGCCAGTTTTGCCATGATATATGAGGCATGTAAATCTCTGCACTTTCAATCTCCATATGAATACTTGCTGATTAAACATAACAGTAATAATTCATTTTAAAAATAGAATCAAGCTTGGCATTGAGACCACTCACCATCACAAAAAGTCAATCTCAGCTTCCACTTCAAGAATGAAGAAAGGAGAAACAATAACTACTTACCATATAATGGAACGCACCCCCCAGGTTTATGTAATGTGATGTTAAATGAGTAATATTATATTGTGATAACTATAGGTAAGTATAGTATGCAGTATTTTAATTATTTTTTTATTTCACACTCCTTCATCTAGATTTTCCCTAAATTTACATGCAACTTAACCACTTGCCTACCAGGCACGAACACCCCCTTCCTGACCAAGCCATTTTTCAGCTTTCAGCGCTGTGTCGCATTTTGAATGAAAATTGCGCGGTCATGCAACGCTGTACCCAAATAAAATTTTTATAATTTTTTCCCCACAGATAGAGCTTTATTTTGGTGGTATTTGATTCTTGCGCTATAAACAAAAGAAGAGGGACAAGTTTGAAAAAACATAATATTTTTTACTTTTTATTATAATAAATATCCAATTTTTTTTTTTTTTAAACAAATTTTTTCCTCAGTTTAGGCCGATATGTATTCTTCTACATATTTTTGGTAAAAAAAATCGCAATAAGCGTATATTGATTGGTTTGCGCAAAAGTTATAGCGTCTACAAAATAGGGGATAGATTTGTAGCATTTTTATTATAATTTTTTTTTTACTAGTAATGGCGGCGATCTGCGATTTTTATCATGACTGCGACATTGCGGCGGACATATCGGGCAATTTTGACACATTTTTGGGACCATTCACATTTACACAGCGATCGTTGCTATAAAAATGCATTGATTACTGTATAAATGTGACTGGCAGGGAAGGGGTTAACACTAGGGGGCGCTGCAGGGGTTAATATTTTCCCTATGTTAGTGATTCTAACTGTGGGGGGAGGGGGACTGACTGGGGGAGGGGACCGATCGGTGTCCCTATGTACAAGGGACACACCATCGGTCTCCTCTCCAGTGACAGGATGAGGATCTGTGTGTTTACATACACAGATCCACGTTCTGCTCAGTTACTGGGCAACCGCGGGTGCCCGGCGGACATCGCGGCAGCCGGGCACGCGCATCGGGTCCCCAGCGACGCGGCGGGCATGCACGCGCACCTCACGCGGCGCGCGCGCCCCCTAGTGGCCAAAATATTAGCACCGTCATATGACGGCGGCCCGCCACAAGAGCCGCACCGCTCCGCCGTCAATTGACAGTGGGCGGTCGGCTACAGGTTAAGCTGTCCAGCAAAACTGACAGTGACATGGATGAGTTGGGACAAACTATAACACTGGCAGTGTCACGTACCTGGTCAGTGAGACTGACGTGCAGAGGAAGGCCACTCAAACAGCTCTGGCTTGGGGGCCACTGGTAGTGAGACAATGGCCATAGGAGCATGGCGAGGTATGAGTGCCTGTAATCAGTACAGTAGTCTGCATGGCAGCAGTCAGCAGTTGGATGTAACAGTAGAGCTGGCGGGTGGCAGATGAGCTGGCACGGAGCTTGGCTGGTGGAAGACTGAAAGTTGTAGTAGGATGGATGAGCAGGATGCAGGGTCAGACAAGCAGAGTTGGTAACAGTTGAGCAGATCAGGCATAGACGTCAGACAGCAGGATGGTCAGGTCACAAGCCAAGTTAGCAATGGGAGGTCAATCAAGCAACAGGAAACAGGAGGTAGAAGTAGAATCCATAGACAAGCCGAGGTCGGGGCAGGTAGCAGACAAACACAGGTCAGAAGTAAGCCAGATCAGGATCAGAGATCAACACAGGAATAAGGAACAACATACAGAAGCTGCAGACCAAACAGCAATGAGTCCATACTGAAGCATGTTTAAATAGCCCACTTGGTGCCAGCATTAGTAACAGACAAACACAGGTCAGAAGTAAGCCAGATCAGGATCAGAGATCAACACAGGAATAAGTAACAACATATAGGGTTCTATTTAAGGAAGACTTCTTAATTGTAATAACCGCCGCACCTGTAGGTAACACTGAGGGAAAGAAGTTTTCAACTTTAACCCATTAGGGGAGGATAAAAATAAATAAAATCCAATCCTTTAATATAAAGACACATAATTATGTGTCATTGAGGACCGCACAAACATTGGCTATATGTTTCTTAAACAATTCCTGTCAGGAAATATAGTAAAAGGTAATGGTTCTGGGACACATAAGGTGTATTAAACAGATGGTTTTTAAACTTTACTCCAAAAGTATAAAAATTTACCACAAATTATGAATCCATGCCTTTATATGCCTTATTTTTCAAGGAAGACACCAAAATTGAATTCATGGTTCATTCCCTTTGCAAAAAGTGTACCCAGTTCAAAAATCCAGCGTTTTTCAATCTGTTGGAGGGTTCTATCAAAGTCTCCTCTCCTTTATGGAAGGTTTAGGGCTTCACTCTCAGACCCTCTGTTCTTCCATTTTGTTGTTCTCTAAAATGTTGTACCATTGGGTTGAGCTTACGATCCACCTGAGATTCCAGTTCCTTTTCTTTGTCCTTAATGGCTCGAACGTGTTCACCAATGTGTCTTCCCTATATATACTTTATGGCATGGACATTCTAGCATATAAATAACTTTCTCTGTCGAACAATTGATAAAACTTAAAATTTTATAGGATTTTGTCCCTTCTGCATTTTTTAATTCTATAATATACTCTATATAAAGGACAAATGCTGCAGTGGCCGCAAGGGTACATACCCATTATTTTCAGAAGTCTCTCGATACCTGAAGTTTTTAAAAACTCAGAGTGTACCAGAAGATCTTTGAGGTTATTGGCTCTTCTGTCCACCATCTTGGGATATGGCCCTATTATCCTAGCCAACTGAGGTTTCACTGTGAGTATATGTCAAATCTTTGACTTCTTTCCATTGTGTCCCATATTTGGTAATATATCTAATCTGCTCAGATTTAGACGTAACCTCATTTTCCTTTTTTAAGTCACCAGTTAGCATTTAGTTTCTTTCTGTATCATATGCTCTTTTATTAACCTTCTGTAGGGTTCTATGGGAATATTCTCTCTCTCTGAACCATGTGTAGAGCAAATTTGCTTCCTTTTCTAAACTGTTCCAATTCACTGCAGTTTTCGATGGTCTAACTAAGACTGAAAGCAGTACTGAAGATGCTCTGTCCATACAGGAACAGAATGATTCAAGTGCTGAAAGTAGTGATGAAGAGGATGAATGGAGGAGGGATGTGAACCTAAAAATAAAATCAACTAAGATGCCGTCACTAAGTAGTAACAAATGGATAAGTATTTTCCTGAATCTTGTACGTTCTGATCTGAATAAAATTGATTGGAACACACAGTCTCTTGATAATTTGAACACTGAAGAACACAGAGCTCTAACAGAATTAAAGAATGATAAAAATAGTGATGGGGGGGGGGGGGGGGTATCATCATTATGAATGATGAAGACTATGTAGAAGAAATTGAAAGACAACTCAAAGATGAGCCTACATATATGAGATCAATTAACAATCCCTTCCCAAAGGTGAGCTCCTCTGAGCTTAATTACAAACTCACGCTGGCAGAAGAGGCAGACCTCATCTCAAAAAAGGAACTGAAATACCTTATTACCTTTAATATCCTGGCCCTCTATACAATTGCCAAGATCCAAAGAAAAAAAAAGCCTGGAAGACCAATTGTTTCAGCGGTAGGAGGCCCCCTTGAGAGAACTGGAAAAAAAATGGATCCTTTGATCAAGGAAATGTAGACCCAACTAAAATCACTCGTTAATGATACGACGGACATCCTGAGGAAACAACAAAATCTAACTATTCCGGAGGGGGCATATTTGGTAGGTATAGATGTGGAAACACTGTATACATCCATACCCCAAGAATAGGGCCTGAGAGCAGTCTTTTACTATCTGGAGAAGTATCATTCCCTGATGGGAACCTAGAATGAATTTATCATGGAACTTTTGGAGTTCTTGTTGAAGAACAACTATTTCCAATTTAATGAAAGATACTAACAAGTAAGAGGTACTTCAATGGGGGCACTGTGGGCACTGACCTATGCCTGCCTCCACCTAGGCCTCTGGGAAGAGGAATTGGTCTATCCATCGGCTCCATTTCGTGCCCACGCTATATCCTGGGCATGATATATTGATGATGTGTTGATGATCTGGACAGGGTCCATTGAAGAACTACATGAATTTGTCCAAGAACTCATTGGGAATGAGAGAAATGTACACCTTACCTATAACTATCATGAAATGCAAATTTCCTTTCTAGATCTGAATATTAGCATAAAGAATGGATTTCTTACCACTTCTACTTTCAGAAAGGAAACTGCAGCAAACACACTGCTGGGGGGTTTGGGTTCCTGGAGAACTGGGCGAACTTTTCAGTCAGTTACCAGTTCTTTTTTTTTTTTTTTTTTGAGTTTTCAAAAAAGTTTATTGAAACTTAGTGCATAACAAACAACTGAAAAAGGCAAAGATGACCAAGAATGAAGATGGTAGAAAAACTTACAAAACGTATTTTGCGTGAACAAGAATCAGACAAAATAAATTCAGATCCTGTAATACGAACTAAAGGTAACTGGTGATCTCCTGAGAGGAACAGGCAGATACTGAAAACAAGCAGGGGCTGGGGAAGCTCGTAAGTTAGATATAAAGAGCCCGGCGGTGTGAGAGGAATGTGATAGCGTGTGTGTGCTCACCTCCACCCTCCGCCCCGTAGAAACGCTGAAATGCTGGGACCCGTGATCACCCTCTCGTAGCGCCGCACAGTGCACAGTCCGGAGGCGCCCGAGGTCAGCCCGAGCCATCTAGCACAGGACCGCATTGTGCCTATACGGAAATAGCCGAAGCCGGCTGAAGGTGACGTCACACGCCATCTCCTGCCTCGCCGCTCGCGCTGAGAGGAAGAGCGGCGGGAAATTTAAAAACTGACATGCCGGTTTTCTGAGTTGCACACACGGCGGAAAAGGAAAACAGAATACCGGAGGAGGGGGGAACCTCAAGGAGACTCTCAGACTGCCCTGGAAGCCACCCTAAAACGGCTAGGAGAGGTGAGAAGACACTGTACTAGGTGATGCACCTGTATCAGTTTACCCCCCCCCCCCATTGCAACTAGTGGATCGCTTTTTGCTTTGCTTTGCTTTGCTTTGCTTTGCTAGAAAATATAAATGCATATATGCCCGGCTTTCTTCTAATTTTGCTGCAATTGAGGATTGTTAAATATTGGCTGTGCTACGAGGTGCTGTGCATATGTCTCTGGCTCCTGCATGATAGAAATCTCAGGACTGTTCTTTTCCCTCTTTCTGGCTGTGCTGTGCATGTGTGCTGGCTCCTTCCTAACTGCAATTTGAGGACTGATACCCGTAAAAAGATAAACTGTGGGCTATAATAGTCACCTGTGCTGGCTTCCATTTAATTGCAACCAGAGGAGTATTATCCTATTTTACAAAAAAAAAAAAAAGCTCTGTGCTGTGCTGGGCATATGCATTTTCCCCCTCTCAGCTGCAATAGGTAGACTTTTTTTTACCTACGGTGTACTGTACCTGGTGCTTCCCTTCTATTGCAAGCTGAGGAATGCTGCTAGAAATATAAGAAATACAAGCTGCGATGTGATGTGATGTGCATAAAAGTCTGGCTTGCTTCTAAATCGCAATACGGGGACTGTCTATCTATTAAAAATACAGGCTGCGTTGAGATGTGCATGGGTGACTAGTTCTTTTCTAACGGTAACTTCAGTAGCACTCTCCCGCATACGTGCTTGGCCTTTTCTTGGACTGCAAATTGAGGACTGCTATGTGCAAAAATAGCTGCGTTTTATGCTGTGTGCTACGCTAAACATCTGTGCTGCCCTGCTCTTCAATTACAACCAGAGGAATGTTAATTTTTTATTTTTTTGCAAAATATAGGCTCTGCTCTGTGCTGTGCATATATACGTATTCTCTTTCAATCATAACTGGAGGCCCGGTCCGGCTCTTTGGTAAAATATATGTTGTGATTTACATATATACTCGTCCCTCTTGTCCCCCGTTTTTTTTTTTTTTTTTTTTTTTTTTTTTTTTTTAATATACAAGGGCCATTAGAGGATTGCTTTTTGTAAACCTATCTTAAACTTAGTGTCCGACTGGATTGGACTCTGGTGGAGTCGGGTGTGGCAATATGTCAGCAAGGAGGAGAGGGGAAGAGCAGGCTAATCAGGAGAATGTTGGGACACAATCATTAAGATCAGCTAAAGATAAGGAAAAGGGGTCTCAGCCCACGACAACAAATGGGGCATCAGTAGCTGCAGCAAAACTGGAAAAGTATGCTCATACCCCAGCCCATAGTCCAACTAAAGGGGGACAACAAATACAGGCGAAAGTGTCAAATGACAGAAAGAGCCAAGGGCAAATAAACAACCAGACAGCCGTTGCAGGGGCCGTTATAGGTGGAGCAAAGAACACAACCAATAAAAATGTAGGAGGCCCTGGAAAATCAGACTTGGCTTCAGCCCAGGCACCAACGGCTGAAGGAGAGCCGACACTAAAGGATGTATTGGCGGCAGTTAACACATGTAAACAGTCCCTAGGGGAGCTATGTGACCAAATGAAAAATATCAAAGAGGAACTGTCCCTGATGCGCCATGAGTTGGAAAGGACGGCTGACAGAATAACAGCAGCAGAAGGGAGAATCAGCCAAATAGAGGATGACATGTACCCAATAAGTCAAGAGGTTAAAACCTTAAAAGAACAATCAGACAAGTTCGCAGGAAAACTGGACGAAATGGAGAACAGACTCCGAAGGGACAATGTGAGGCTGGTAGGCCTCCCGGAAAAAAGTGAAGGATCGGATCCAATTGTATTCATGGAAAAGTGGCTTATTGAAATGTTTGGAAGAGAGACTTTTTCACAACAGTTCTCAGTTGAAAGGGCGCATAGGGTCCCGTTTAGACCCCCACCCCAGGGAGGGCATCCTAGATCTATATTAATGAAATTTTTAAACTTCAAGGACAAAGTTATGCTCCTCCGTAGGGCCAGAGAGATGGGGAGTATTTTCTACAAGGGAGCCAAAATTTCACTGTACCCTGATTTTTCACCGGACTTGCAGAAGCGTAGAGCAGATTTTATAGAAATCAAACGCAAACTGCAGAAATTTGATGTTACTTATGCTTTACTGTACCCAGCTAGGCTACGTGTGGCAGCAATGGGAGAGACTCTTTTTTTTGATTCTCCAGCAAATGCGGCTACATGGCTGGAAAACCGGAAAGATGAATTACTGATTAAAACGAGGGGATGATTGGTCTAGAAATGGAGGAACAAATAGAGAGGGATGAGAGGGGAGGTGGTTCAGGGGAAGATATATGCACAGGGATTAGAGGGTGGAAGGGGCCATATAGCGCTAAAGTAAGGAATGAAAGGGCGGGGGGAGGGGCAAAATATAGTTGTCAGTGTGTGTAAGGATGGGGATGGGGTGGGTGGCGGGGGGAGGGCGAGAGTGGATTTGTATATAAGCATAGGGGGGGGGAGGGGGGGGAAGTTAGTAGGTAAAGGGTGTGTGGTAACGGTCACAAAAAAAGTCCTTAGGGATAACCTAGAATGGTATAAGGGGGGAGGGGGGGTGAAGATACAACGAAGAAAAACACGGGAAAAATATTTAATTTACACGGAAGTAAGCAGTAAGCTAAAAATACTAGAATGGTATAAGGGGGGAGGGGGGGTGAAGATGCAACAAAGAAAAACACGGGGAAAATATTTAATTTACACGAGAGTAAGCAGTAAGCCAAAAATACTGCCAGATAAACACTTAGAAAAAAGATTAGCACTTTTTTACGTAGAGAAGAATATTAAGATAGGTAAAAGATTTCCTTTTGTTCACACGGGGTATTCCCTTTGGTTAAAGGCTTGGTTACCTTCCCCTTTCTTCCCATCGCTCCCTTGTTTTTTTTTTTTTTTTCTCTCTTCTCCTTTTTTTTTTTTTTTTTTTCTTTTTCTCTTCCTTTCTTTGCTATTTTGTATATCTTATAATTCCTCTCTCCCGGACCCTAGGTAGCGGTAGGATGGGCGAGCATTACAGTACAAGTACAAATATAAGATGGGATAAAATGACCCCTGCTCTAGAATCTACTACCCCTTATAGTCTATACTCCTCTAACAAGGGCGGGGGGGTAGAGTACCCAGGACATAGCATTCTCTTTTTTGTGTACATACCCCTCTTTTTTTTTTTTTTTTTCCTCTCCTCTTCTTTCTCTCCCACGTTAAAGCATGCAGACTAGGATAATGAGTATTGGCTCCTGGAATGTACGGGGGCTAGGCACACCGGCAAAGAGAGCAGCAGTGGTAGAGACCTTGGAGAGGAGTGGGGTAGGACTGATCTGCCTACAGGAGACGCACCTAACTCAAGACTCTAAGCTACAAAACCAAAGCAAGAAATATCAATGCCAATTCCACTCAGTTCACACCTCTTATTCAAGAGGAGTGGCTGTGATGGTAAGGAAAGAGTTGGGGTTTTCCGGTCGGCAGGTCAGTATAGACAGAGAAGGACGGTATATTTTTTTGCACTGTGTAATTGAAAACCGAGAATATGTTCTAGCAAACATTTACATTCCCCCTCCGTTCAAACTTGATGTAATGTATAGGCTTTTGGAATTTCTAACAGATAAAGGTGGGGTACCGGTTATAGCAGTAGGGGACTTTAACGAGGTTATCAATAGAAAACTTGACAGGTTCCCTCTGGGTACACACGGCCAGAAAGCAGATGAGAGTCGATTATATCAGTTCTTACAGGAAGCAGGGCTCTTTGACATGTGGAGGGCGCGGAATCCAGGGGCGCTGCAATTCTCATGTTACTCAAGCTCCTATTCCACACTCTCAAGGATAGACCTAGCCTTGGGAAACGAAGTAGCATGCCAAACCATTAGGGATATAGAATATCACCCTAGAGGAATATCTGATCATGCATTACTGGTTGTCTCAATAAACTTAGAAGGAAAAAGATCCCCTGCAGTATGGAAAATGAACCCTGTTTGGTTTGAAATAATAGGGGATCCAAATGAGGTGTTATTAAAACTGGAAGAATTTATAAAATTTAATAATGAGTCGGTGACAAGAGGAATAATGTGGGACGCATTGAAGGCGTATCTAAGAGGTATTCTCATTCAATCAGTATCAAAAATCAAAAAAAAACCACAAGGGAATGGGAGAGTAGGATTAAGAGAGAGTTGATGAAAGAAGAGGAAGATTATGTCAATAACCCCACACCGGATACACAAAGCGTATGGCTAACTAAACAACAGGAATATAAAGACACAGTCATTAAGAAATCAGAGAATAAGAGATTGTTTCAGAAACAGGTAGCCTACGGAGAGGGGGAAAAGGTTGGGAAAATGCTGGCACATTTAGTGAGAACCAATTCTCCTCCATCCAGTGTCCCTGTGATTAAGACTGAAAAAGGTGAAACATCATCTGAAAAGTCAGTAATCACAGAAACTTTTAGATTATATTATGAAAAACTGTATAGATCGCATGGGACGGTGGATGAAGGAGAAATGGATATATTCTTTAGAAACGTCGACATCCCGGCTCTCACAGATGAAGAAAGAGGGATAATGGAGGCACCGCTAACATTGGAGGAAATCCAACTGGCGGTGAAAGAAATGGCCAATCAGAAATCACCAGGACCAGACGGCCTCCCAGTAGAAACCTATAAACAATATGGGAAAGTACTACTGCCAGAGCTTCTTAAAGTATTCAACTGGGCGAAAGAGGAGGGGACGTTGCCAACGTCCATGACGGAAGCAACAATAATAGTTTTACATAAGGAGGGGAAGGACCCGCTAGAGACTAAGTCATACAGACCTATTTCTTTGCTCTGTGCGGATGCTAAAATACTTGCGAAAGTTATAGCAATCAGACTAAATAAAATCATTTCTAGACTTATACATCCGGACCAAACAGGATTTATCCCCTGTAGATCCACCAGTATAAATATCAGGAGGTTGTATCTCAATATGCAGATACCAACAGAGGATACAGGGACAAGGGTGGTTATGGCCCTAGATGTGGTCAAAGCTTTTGATAGCTTAGAATGGGGATATCTATGGCGTGTGTTAAGGGAATTTGGATTTGGCCCCTCATTCACTGAATGGATTAAAATCTTATATACGGATCCCAGCGCTAAAATCAGGATTAATAATGATTTCTCTGACAAAATCCAATTAGAGAGGGGGACAAGACAGGGATGTCCACTGTCCCCCTTGCTTTTTGCTCTGGCAATGGAGCCGCTGGCCAGCGTAATTAGATCAGATAAGAATATACAGGGGTTTAGAAGAAAGGGGGGAGAAGAGAGAATCGCATTATATGCGGACGATGTCCTCCTTTTCCTGGGGGACGCGGAGCAATCCCCCAGGCAGGTGATGAACATCCTCATAGATTTTGGGAAAATTTCAGGGCTGACCATAAATTGGGAAAAATCTGCACTAATGCCTATAGACCCCCTAGGAAACCAGAGGACACCGGATAGCCTACAGCTAGAAGTGGTCGAACAAATTAAATATCTAGGTGTGAATATAAAAAGGAGCCCTAATAGTTACATCAATGATAATATAGTACCTCTACTAGCTAAATTTAAATCTAAAATTGCAATCTGGAGACGTCTTCCATTATCGGTGGCGGGGAGATGTAATTTGATCAAGATGCTGTGGCAGCCACAGCTTTTGTATCTGATGCACAACTGCCCGACATGGATAGATAAAAAATGGTTTAGGAAAATCGATACACTGTTTAGAGAACTTATATGGAAAGGAGGTCAGCCTAGGATAGGTTTACAAATACTACAACTAGGAACAAGAAAGGGCGGGATGGCACTACCGCATCCACGAAGCTATTTCCTAGCCGCCCAACTGCAACATATAGGGGGGGCTGGGGGTAGCAATACGGATTTAATGATTGCAGGTACTCCGCACAGATCAATAATAGAGGCTCTTGAGGCAAACTCATTTTGTTATAGAACCCCCACGGTGAGGCTTGGGTTAAAAGTCTGGAAAGCATTAAAAGCGGTAAAAGGGCTGGAAGGCATGACAGAATACACCCCCCTCTGGAACAACAAGAACCTGCAGGAAGTGGAGAAGATAGGGAAGATTAAAGAGTGGGAGACAAAGGGGATAGCTAAGCTAGGGCAGCTATACGAGGGAAAGATACTGAAGACATTCACCGCATTAAGAACAGACTATGACCTACCGAAACACTCATTCTATAAATATCTACAAATCAGGCACGCCTTAAATAGGCAATTTTCGAAACAAGGACCAAACTGGGTTAACTCCCCGGTATATCAAAGAATAGGCTCCCAAGTCAAGTCCAAAGGATTCATAGCAGAAATTTACCCATATATATGCGAAGGCAGTGTAGAAAGTCCAGTACGACTTAAGAGCAGGAGGAAGTGGGAAAAAGAATTCGGAACCCTGTCAGATGAACAATGGCTGAGAATACTTGAGAAGGGACACATGGTGTCGGTCTCGCCCGCACAAAGGGTCTCATACCTGATGTTATTACACAGGACATACTATACTCCCAAGAGACTCTTTGATTTCGGGTGGAGAAAGGACGCCAGGTGCCCCAGGTGCCAAGATACTGGGGACTTGGCACATATGATGTGGAAATGTCCGAAACTGTTTCGTTACTGGTCAGAAATTCTCGAGACACTGAATATAGTGTACGACGCGAGGTTAGAAATGAGTCCCAGACTGTGCATACTAGGTCTGGATGAAGGAATAGTAGGAGGTCCCTGGGTAACCAAAGCAGTGATGAGATGTCTATTCCAGGCAAGAAAGCTAATAGCGCAGAGATGGCAGGCTGAAAAACCCCCAACGGAAAGAGAATGGGCGAGATTAATAACAGAAACAATATGGAGGGAAAGAACGGTATACACGAGGAGAGGAAATATGAAAGAATTTGTAAAAACGTGGAAAACATGGATGGATAAGCAGGGATGCCCAATGTAATGGATAAGAGGGTGGGAGACCAAACGGGGAAGAATACCGTATGGGCAAAATAGAGGGGATAGAGAGAGCATAAAGGTAAGGGGAACGGGACAGGAAAAGAAGGGAATACAGTAGAAGTAAAAAAAAAAAAAAAGAAAGGCGCGAGGTATAAAAGAACTATAGGTTAACGGTGATTTTTTTTTTGGCAAACTGCGAGAAGATGATTTTATTGAAATTAAATGTGTGTATGTACTATGTGCTTTTTTTTGTACGAAAAAAATAAATAAAGATTATATAATTAAAAAAAAAAAAAGATATAAAGAGCCCTGTTCATGGTGCCTCCACAGTCGGACCTCCGCACCTCAAAGGGATCACGCTGTGCGGGGGTCAACTGAGGAGCCACAGAGGGCCTTCTTGAGAGATCTAAGCCGATCTCATAGCCGTTATACCCAAACCTGTAAGGGAAAGGACCAGCCAGGTGAGTCTGCCGTTGTCTGGGGAGACATGACCTAGGTAAGCTAAAGTTGACAAGACAGGGGGAGGAAAGGCCTCCCTTCACTTCAGCTGAGCTAGCCCTGGTGGTTGGGGAGATCATTCGGTACAAATCTCACTCCGGTTCATGTTGTAGGTCGAGACGACCTAGAGCTGAGACAACTGAGGTGTTAGAAAGAGAGCAGAGGAAATAGAGGAAAACGGGAAAGAAGGGGGGAGGGAAAGAGAAAACGACAGATAGAAGGGGAGAGAAGAGTGAGGACGGGGACAGTAAAAGAGGTAGGTATAGGGCATAGGGAGGGTAGGAACCTTTGCGGAGGGGTCTTGGATCAGGAGGGGGAGAAGGAGTGAGAGGGGAGACCCTGAATACTATATCAGTGAAGAAGGGATATTCCTATATATGCAGCCCAGGGTTCCCATGTGAGCCTGAATTTCTCTGAGGAGTCCAAGATCGCACTAGCTATTTTTTCCTGCGCCATTATCCATGAGATCTTTTGTTTGGTCTGGCGTAAGGAGACCGAGGGAGCAGTCACCAGTTCTATAGAAGGTACAGACTGCACCTAAATGAGGAGGATGCAAATCTGCTGGGAGTAAAGATGGCTGAAAAGTTAGAGGGGTTTTTAAACTAGACCACAGGGGGAGGATCCAGAGGTAGAGATAGTCAACGTGGAACATATTCCAGAGGGTGGTATTGGGGGCATTAATGGTAGGTTGACTAAAGCACATAAACCCGAGGTAAGTATAGTAACAAGTCCTATTTGCAACCTCGGAACACCCAATGAGAAGACAGTGTGCAACCAGTCTAAACTACGTGGCATGTTCATCAATGCCAGGAGGCTGGCGGACAAGATGGATGAACTAGAGATACTTTTTAAACAAGGAGGATTTCGTTTTTTTGGGAATTTCAGAGACCAGGGTCAACAGCTCTCATGATTGGCTGGCAACCATTCAAGGTATTCCCTTTATCGCAGGGATAGAGAGGGTAAAAAAGGGGGAGGGGTATGCCTATATATCAAGAATAATGTACAAGTGAACGTGAGAGATGACATCAATAAGGGAGCTAGGGAGGAGGTAGAATCCTTATGGGTAGAGCTCCAAAGGGATGAAGCTAAAGGGGAAAATAATACTGGGAGTATGCTATAGGCCCCCTAACCTGAGGGAGGAAGGGGGAGACAGACCTCCTATTACAATTTAGATTAGCAGCAAGGATGGGAAGTGTTATCATAATGGGGAATTTTAACTATCCAAACATAGACTGGGCGGAGGGAACCACACATTCGTCTAAGGCTCGCCAGTTCCTAAATGTCTTGCAGGACAATTTCATGGGTCAGTTGGTAGATCCACCAACTAGAAACAAGGCATTACTAGATCTACTATTTACCAACAATACAGACCTGATCATGGATGTGGAAATACGGGGTAATTTAGGAAACAGCGATCACAGGTTAATTGGCTTCAGTATAAAATACACAAATAGGAAACACAAAGACACTGGATTTTAAAAGAGCCAACTTCCCTAAACTACAAACCTTGCTAGAATATATAAATTGGGATAAAATCTTAGAAACAAATAACACGGAGGAGAGATGGGTTTACTTTAAGAGCATATTAAATAAGGGCATTAGCCAGTGCATCCCATTGGGAAATACAGTTAAAAGAGTGAACAAAAGTCCTGGGTGGCTTAAGTCTAATGTAAAAATGCATATAAAAGCAAAGGAGAAGGCATTCAAAAAAAGACTGAGAGATCATCATCTGCATTCAGACTTTACAAAGAATGCAACAAGATATGTAAGGGTGTATTTAGGGCAGTAAAAAAAAGAACACAAAAGACATATAGCAGAGGAAAGCAATTAAAAATCCGAAAAAATGATTTAAGTATATAAACAGTAAAAAAGGAGGACAGACCATATTGGTCCCATAAAGAATGAGGAAGGACATCTGGTTCCAAAGGATAGGGAGATGGCGAAGGTATTGAATTTATTCTTCTCCTCAGTCTTCACGAGGGAGTCAGGGGGTTTCATTAACCAAAGCTGCAGTGTTTGTCCTCATGACACATCACAGGAAGCACCCTCATGGCTAACAGAGGACAGAATTAGAAATAGACTTGGGAAACTTAACATTAATAAATCACAGGGACCAGGGGGCTTGCACCCAAGGGTACTTAGGGAACTCAGTCAAGTATATAAAAAAGGGCCAAAATACATCCTTGGGGATTAAAGACCAGTTAGCCTAACATCAATAGTATGCAAGCTCTTGGAAGGGATGATAAGGGACTATATACAAGATTTTAGTAATGAAAACTGTATCATTAGCAGTAATCAGCATAGATTAATGAAGAATCGTTCTTGCCAAACCAATCTATTAACCTTCTATGAGGAGGTGAGCTGCCATCTAGATAAAGAAAGGCCCATAGATGTGATGCATCTGGATTTTGCAAAAGCATTTGACACAGTTACGCTTACTGTACAAAGTAAGGTTTGTTTGCATGGACCATAGGGTGAGTACATGGATTGAAAACTGGCTACACGGGTGAGTTTAGAGGGCGGTGATAAATGGGGAATACTCGGAATGGCAAGGGGTGGGAAGTGGGGTCCCCTAGAGTTCTGTGCTGGGACCAATCCTGTTTAATTTGTTCATAAACGACTTGGAGGCTGGGGTAAACAGCTCAATCTCTGTATTTTCAGATGACACTAAGCTAAGCAGGGCAATAACTTCTCCGCAGGAAGTGGAAACCTTGCAAGAAGATCTGAACAAATTAATGGGGTGGGCAACTATATGGTAAATGAGGCTTAATGTAGAAAAATGTAAAATAACTGCTGCTAACAAAGCAAACAGAATATTGGCATGCATTAAAAAGGGGATTACATCCAGGGATAAAGCGCTAATTCTCCCACTCTACAAGACTTTGGTCCGGCCACACCTGGAGTATGCTGTCTAGTTCTGGACATCAGTCCTCAGGAAGGATGTACTGGAGCGAGAACAAAGAAGGGCAACAAAGATAATAAAGGGTCTGGAGGATAATAGTTATGAAGAAAAGTTGCGAGCACTGAACTTATTCTCTCTGGAGAAGAGACGCTTGAGAGGGGATATGATTTAAATTTACAAATACCATACTGGTGACCCCACAATAGGCATAAAACTTTTTACGGAAGGGAGTTTAATAAGACACGTGGCCACTCGCTAAAATTAGAAGAAAAGAGGTTTAAACTGCATAGAGGGTTCTTTACTGTAAGAGCGTCAAGGATGTGGAATTCCCTTCAACGCCGAGGTAGCTGACATGTTCCCTCAGTGTGTCTTCCGGGTATCGCAGCTTCGGCGCTGTGAGTGACCGGAGCCGTGATATCGTCACTCCCGCGCATGCGAGCCGGAGATTTCCTCCCGGCAGGGTCTGGCGTCCGCCGGGCTTTCAGCCGAGAATCCCCTGTGCGCATGCGCCGCTGCAGTCAGCGGCTCATTGTGAGGGGAATATCTCCTAAACCATACAGGTTTAGGAGATTTTTTTTTTAAAAGTTAAAAAAAGACTATACAACCGCTTTAAGTAAACATTGGCATATACACACAGCGAACCCTCAATTGGCTAGGATAATAGGGCCATATCCCAAGATGGTGGCCAGAAGAGCCAATAAATAATGTCCCAAACACTCTGACTTGTTGCAGTAGCAACAATCTATTTAAGTTTATAGGACGATAGTGAGCAGTGCCACGCTGTCACCGATGCAGGAGCTTCCATCTTCACCCGGTTTTCCTTACAGGTTCACGGACTCCAACTGTGTGACTGGCCAGAGATGTGATGACGTCGCTCCCACGCATGCTCGTGGGAGCTGCTGTTTACTGCACAGAACTCTGAAGGAATGATATGGATGGCTGTTCCTTCAGAGCGCATGCACCGGTGACGTCACCGGCTGCATGTACAGGAAATGTGCACTGTTTAGGAGATATTTACAGTACCTAGAGGTAAGCTTTATTATAGACTTACCTACAGGTAAAAGTCAGAGATGGGAGTTTACTCCCACTTTAAGGGGGCTAGGGAGCGGGCCCGGGGGGGGGGGGCGGTTACAATAGTGAACTTGTCCTTTAATTAACCACTTCCCGCCCGGTCAATAGCATATTGACGTCTGGGAAGTGGTTCCGTTATCCTGACTGGGCGTCATATGACGTCCTTCAGGAAAACATGCCGCCGCCGCGCCCGTGGGAGCGCGCATCGCGGCGATCGGTGGAGCGGTGTGTCAGTCAGACACACCGCTACACTGATCTCGGTAAAGAGCCTTCGGCGGAGGCTCTTTACCACGTGATCAGCCGTGTCCAATCACGGCTGATCACGATGTCAACAGGAAAAGCCGGTGATCGGCTTTTCCTCACTCGCGTCTGACAGACGCGAGTAGAGGAGAGCCGATCGGCGGCTCTCCTGACAGGGGGGGTATGCGATGATTGTTTATCAGCGCAGCCCCCCTCAGATGCCCACACTGGACCACCAGGGACTCCACTAGGATCACCAGGGAAGTGGGCAACATGTGTATGGCCAGGTATGTACCCCCTGGCCATCCACATGTGCAAATGATGCCCAATCTGTGCCAGTCAGTGCCCACAAATGGGCACTGGCTGGCACCATCAAGTAGCAATCAGTGCCACCCATCACCCAGCAATGCCACCCATCAGTGTTATCAGTGCCACCCATCAGTGTAATCAGTGCCACCAATCAGTGTCCAGCAGTGCCACCTATCAGCGTCCATCCGTGCCCATCAGTGCCCACCTATCAGTGCCCATCAGTGCCCATCCATGCCACCTATCCGTGCCACCCATAAGTACCCATCAGTGCCACCCATAAGTGCCCATCAGTGCCGCCTATGAGTGCCCATCAGTGCCGCCTATGAGTGCCCATCAGTGCCACATATGAGTGCCCATCAGTGCCACATACCAGTGCCACCTATCAGTGCCCATCAGTGCCACCTATCAGTGCCCATCAGTGCCGCCTATCAGTGCCCATCATCAGTGGCCGTCAGTGCCACCTCATCAGTACCACCTCATTGGTGCCACCTCATCGGTGCCCATCAGTGCCGCCTTATCAGTGCCCGTCAGTGCAGCCATATCAGTGCCCATCATTGAAGAAGAAAACGTACTTATTTACAAAAAATTTAACAGAAACAAAGAAAAACTTGTTTTTTTTTCAAAATTTTTGGTCTTTTTTTATTTGTTACGCAAAAAATAAAAATCACAGAGGTGATCAAATACCACCAAAAGAAAGCTCTATTTGTGGGAACAAAATGATAAAAAATTTGTTTGGGTACAGTGTTGTATGACCGCGCAATTGTCATTCAAAGTGCGACAGTGCTGAAAGCTGAAAATTGGTCTGGGCGGGAAGGTGTCTAAGTGCCCGGTATTGAAGTGGTTAAAGATACACTGTTCCTACACTTGCTAAAGCACCATATACACTTAATAAAATACAGCATTTTTCATAACAGTGAGCGTTTACAAAATGCCACTATTAATTTACATTATATACTTGAAAATACCTCCAGTGAATATTGGTGACATTACAATATACCAATAAAACATAACATAGTTTATTTCTCGTAAAAACCAGCGCCTTATCTCATGGCTTATTTTTAAACTGGATTTACACTGGGCAAAAAAATAAAAAAATAACCCTGTTGGGATGTAAATAAAATAGAGTGTTTCTATGCTGCTGTGTGCCAAATCAAAATGTTATCTGCGTAGCAGCTTTCAGATACCTTTTGCTTGCCAATCTGGAAATTGTCAGTGCATCTGAACTCCCAGGAAACTAAAAATGTCTATTCACTGTCTTTGCTAGATGGAGCCAATATCTGCCAAATTTCTGCTGAACTGAACAAAGCAGGAGGGGGCACAATAGCAGAGACAGAGGTCAATACAGCAGCTTGGTTAATTCACAGGTTCTGAATTTAATCATCCTTTAGAACATCTGTCCACACAGTGGCACATGTGAAAGTTATTGAGTTTCATCAGGTGTCTATTCCCTGTTGGAAATGTATGTAGTCTCCCCCAGAAAGGTGAAAATTGTCTTATTGTACTGAGCATGCATTTTCAGGGTAAAATACACTTGGAATATAGTAAAATGTTGCTACATTATTTTGGATTCAGTATTTGGAAGAAAAAAAAAACGTTCCTAGCCTGTCTCAGACAAAAGAATTCTTCTGTGGGTTCTCAACAAATAACAAACCATTACATATTGTGAAAAAGATGATTTGTAAATTGGTGCATTTCTTTCTGCAGATACTGCTGAAAGACGTATTAAACTCCTAAACCAACAAAGTATTATATTGAAGCTTACCAATCATTAGATGTGGTGGCTGCATCAGTTTTATTTTCTGTGGCTTTTTCCCCTCTGTTTTCACCTGGTGATCTGGCCAGTAATATGGATGAGCGAACGGTTCGGCCCTAGCATAAGTTCAGGCCGAACTTTAGCTGTTCGGACATTCGCTGAACAGCCAAACAAATGGGTCATTTGGCCGTTTGTTTTGGCCCCCGAACCAACCAGGATGCATTACGGCGCTGAACAGGGCATTGCAAGCCCTGATTGGCTGAAGCAGTGAAAGCTTCAGCCAATCAGGGCACAGAGCACTGTCAGAGTCATGATTGGACACTGTCATCATGACTTTATCTAATCATGGCTCATTCCCACCCCACAGTATAAAAGTATTCTTTCAATGGCTGCCATTTTCAGTGTGATTTTGGCGTGGAGAGAGATAGAACAGGGCTCTGATCAGTGCTATTAGTTAGTTAGTGCACTATACTATGCTATTTTGCTTCAATTGTCAGTGTAGAATATTAGTTTAGTGTCAGTCTAGGGATAGTGTGAGTGTAGTGAGGAGAACCATCATTCAGCTTAGCCTAGTGTGCAGCTAGAATAGGGACAGCTCAGATAGTTTCACTGTAGTGTAGTGAGACCGTGTCATTCATACATACATTAGTGTAGAGTAGGGACAGCTCAGATAGTTTCAGTGTAGTGTAGTGATAAGGTGTCAGTAATCTTTACATTAGTGCATAGCTAGAGTAGGGACAGTTTAGATAGCGTCAGTGTAGTGACAGTTGAACACTGTCTATTTGATTGCGTTACTGCCAGTTTAACTCCATTTACTTCTGTGTGCGTTACTGCCAGTTTAACGCCATATAGTTATGTGTGCGTTACTGTCAGTTTAATGCCATATAGTTTTGTGTGCGTTACTGCCAGTTTAACACCATATTGTTTTGTGTGCGTTACTGCCAGTTTAACTCCATATAGTTCTGTGTGCTTTACTGCCAGTTTAACGCCATATAGTTCTGTACGTTACTGTACATTTGGTGCATTATATTGCATTATAGTATAGTTTATCTGTGGAGTGTGTCTGTGTAGTGCTCAACTGAAAGTGCACCAAACACAGATTTCAACTTCTTCTTTACATTTTCTTCTAAGCACCGCCCCCTCCCTCCCAATAATGTCTGGGAGGACAACAAGGAGAGGCAGACGTTCCCATGGCACTGTAAGGGGGCCCCAACAAATGTGTCCACAGGCAAAGGTGGACGTGGTGGTCAGTCCTCAGGCAGGGCATCATTTCCTCTGTTTAGTGAGTTTGCCCATGCTATCCAGCCACAGCATGCAGAGGAGGTGGTGGACTGGCTTACTAAACCTTCCTCATCCTCCTCATTCTCTGTCATGCAAGCAGAGAAAAGTGTGTAGTCCCCTGCGGTTGCCAGAGTGGATAAACCTATCTCCTTGTCCACATCTATTCCTGCCATAGCCCCAACATTAGCCATTGAGGAGTCAGCTGAGTTATTTGACCACAGCGTCAGCCACTTGCTCCTTGATGATGCCCAGCCATTACTGGATTCAGATGTTGGTTCTGAGGTTGAGGATGACAGGAACATGAGCCTAGAGAGAGGGAGGAACACTGGTAGACAAATTGGCATTCATGTTCCCCAGGCCGCGGCGTATTGCCAAGTTGTCTCCAGTGGTAATGATGAAGATGGAGGAGATGGAGATGACGATGATGATGATGAGGTCACTGATGCGACTTGGGTGCCAGATAGAGCAGAGGAGGAAAATGAAGGTGAGGCGGCACAACCCCAAGGAGGCCCACATCAAGAAAGAGTAGAGAGCAGCCACCCTATTCCATCACATTCTGCAGCTGTTATCTCCTGGCCCACTCCCCAAAGCTCAGCTGTCTGGGCTTTTTTCAGCACATCTAGAGCAGAACTCACTGTTGCTATCTGCAAACTGTTTCTCAGGCACATCAAACGTGGCAAAAACACCAACCATATGCATATCATTGCAATTTTTTTGCCTTCATTAAGAGCACCTCAATAGGGTTACGGTGGGAAGGCACCCCGACATTCAAAGAGTCATTTTTCTGCACCTGTTTGACATGTGCATATCATTGCATATCATTGCAATTTTTTGTGGTTCAAAATTTTTTATTGATTTCACAAAAAAAAAAATACAATAAAGAACAGAAGAAAACAATAATAAAATACATTTCATATATTGGTATTCATATATGGGATATCTTTAAGAAAATAGTCATAGGTATAAGCATGAGTAATCCTAAAGTCAAAAGTGTGAATTAAGGATTGTATAGGACGAACACTGTAACAAAATAGCCTCTTCAGTAGTGTAATAAGGATACGAGGGATGTCCCTGGGTAGTACCTAGGGGCATTATAATCATGCCTCCAGACCACTTTACCACCCCTAATGGGTACAAACTGTGGCAAAGTGGGGGCAATTAGGAAAAACAGATGTTCTGGTGTCTAAAGTATTACCGAAAATAATGAGGAAAATTTTATACAAAAAAAAATGAATAAAAATGTGTATTCATTTAAACAAAAGCTTAACCTAATGGTTATAGTGTTCTTGTACAACTAAATAGACCATCTAATGGACATATTATGCTTGTTATAAATTAATTTTACAATGGGAAGATGAAAAAGTCCCATAAACATATTTCACACAAAATAAGAAAAAAAAAAAAAGACTAAGAGAGATAAAAAAGACAAAGGATAAAGATGAAATAGAAGAGTAAGAGAGAAAAAGAAAGGAAAGAAGGAAAGAAAGAAGAAAGAGGTCTCTCCAGGTGATGGTCGGGCAAGTAAATAAATTCATAATATTAATAGCTCAAATACCAGGTATATTATTGTGGTAACAGTAATGACTGGTCAAAATCAGGGGGAAGGAAGTGTTTTACCCATGGTTGCCAAATCTGTGTAAATTTATTGATAGTATTGTCCTCTATAGCCGACATTTTAGCATGGGTTAAAGCTCTATTTATTCTGTGTTTGGCTTCCGCCACAATTAAAGTTTTGGATTTCCAGGCTTTGGCTATAGTTTGTTTTGCTGCAGTACTAAGCTGGATAAATAGCTTAAATTGAGAATGGGTTAGCGATGAGGGTTTCAGGTTGAGGAGAGCCAAGGCTGGATCCAAGGGGATAGAACATTCTAGAGCTTTAGAAGCCATAGCAAAAATATTAGTCCAAAATTCCTGAACTACCGGGCATTGCCACCAGATATGAAAGTGGGTACCAGGGGAAGGGCAACCTCTAAAACAGTTTGGAGAATACGTCGGGGTAAATTTAGCGATTCTAGCAGGTACCAAATACCATCTTGCTAAAACTTTAAAGTTAGTTTCCAAGGCGAAGCAATTTGGAGAAGAGCTTTTAGTGGCTAGCCATATGTTGGACCAGTCATTAGTGTCAAAAATACAATTCATATCTGTAGCCCATTTATCTGTATATGAGGGTAGAACATCATTAGGAAGAGTGGTAAGTTGCTGATATAATAGTGAAATTAAACCTCTAACATGAGGGTCACTCTTGCAAATACGTTCAAATTGTGACATTTGATTGAGCGATGTACCAGTATTAAAAAGAGGAGTATAGAAGTTTTTAATTTGCAGGTATCTGAAGATTTCAGATCTTGGGAGCCCATGGTTATCACATAGTATTGGGAATTCCATGATATTGGAATTATTACATATTTGATGGAATTGGGTTCATTTCAAATTAGTCCAAGCAGAAAATGATTTAGGAAACTTCCAGGCCGGGTAGAATGCTGGATTCCCAAGGAAGGAGAGGAGAGGATTATGTGGGGAATGAAGGTTGGAAGGCTTACCAAACTTGTCCCAAATAGATAGGGAGTGCTTCGTTATAGGATTTGAAATATGTGATCTATCTATAGGATGGATCCACAAGATATTGGCTACGGAAATAGGATCGCAATCAACGGATTCAATTAACACCCAAAGGGGCGCTTCATCAGTAGAGTGATATTTTGGAAGAATTGAGAGTTGTGCAGCAGAATAATAGGAGGCAAAGTTTGGTAAACCGAGCCCACCCTTCAATTTACTAAGGTACAATGTGGTTTTTGGTATACGTGGTTTGATTTTTCCCCAGATAAAGGCTAAGACTCTGCGTTGTATAGTTCTGAGGAAATATGCAGGTATTGGGATAGGTAAGACTCTAAATAAATATAAGAATTTCGGTAAAATCAAAATTTTTATAGCATTAAGTCAGGGATATAATATAGGGCCGAAAATCCATCAGGGCCTGGTCTTTTGATGGGTTTTAAATGTTTAATTGCATTAAGGACTTCAGGGATAGTTATAGGGCTCTCGAGGGTATCACGCTGTTACTGATCTAGGGTAGGAAGATTAACATTATTGAATATGGAGTCTGCTTTCAGTGTCGAACTCTTGGCCAGGGGAGTATATTTTAGATAAATTAGAGTGAAATATTTCAAGTATTTTTACCGGATTACTGGTATAGCCATCTCGGGAAGTCTTCAATCTAACAGAAGATTGTATTTTTTGTATCGTTTTTAAACTACGTGCCATGGGAGTGTCGGGTTTGTTGGCTCTGAGATATTGGGTATGTTGGCGTTTGCGCAGTAATTTATCGGCGGAATCTGTTAGAAAAAGGTCTATATCAAGGCGTGCTTTATCAAGTTTTGTGTGATTGTTAGCGGTCGGAGAAGATTGAAAAGCATTGATCCGTCCCAACCAAGATAGCGGAAGAGAAGACCATTGGTTCATAGAGTTAGTGACTTGTTTCAGTAAAGGGAGGTAGTTAGCCCTAAATAGATCTTTAAGTGAAGCTGTGAGATGAACTCCTAAGTAGGGTAATTGAGTAGAAACCCAGTGAAATGGTAGAGTGGATTGGAGTTGCAGGAGCTCAGTTTGTTCTAGAGAGATATTTAGCACATTTGATTTTGTAGGATTAACTTTGACTCCAGAAGCTTTAGCAAATTTATCTAAAATATTCAATAAGTTTGGGGCAGATATATGCGGATGAGATAAGAAAATTAGGATATCGTCAGCAAAAAGACATAATTTATGTTGGTAACCGCCTAATTCGATACCTTTGATATCTAAATTTGTCCTGATTAATTGTGCCAACGGTTCAATAAGAAGGGCAAAAAGTAAGGGAGATAAGGGACATCCCTGTCTCGTACCTCTACAGATGTTCATCATAGCAGATTTATAGCCGGCGTACTTAATGTATGCTTTTGGGTTATCGTATAGTGAGGAGATCCATTTTAGAAAATGCTTCCCAAATCCCCATTTATGAAGTATATAATGCATATATGGCCAAGTGACCGAATCAAACGCCTTCCTAATATCTAGGGATATAAGGCATGATGGGATACGTCTAGTCTTTGCAGCATGTATGAGTAGGAGAGCACGTCTGATGTTGTCACCTGCCTGCCTTTTTGGCATAAAACCAGTTTGATCTCTGTGAATTAGCTTACCTATGACGTTGTTGAGACGAATAGCCAAAATTTTAGCTAGTAATTTAATATCGAGGTTGAGGAGGGAAATAGGACGATAGTTCGTCCAGGAAGTAACATCTGAATGGGGCTTAGGGATCATCACTATAACAGAAGTGAGTGTTTCTGTACGGAAGGAATGATTTTTGAGGATAGAGTTGAAGGCTCTGGTCAAAATAGGTGCTAGGATATGTGAGAACTGCTTATAATATAGGGCCGAAAATCCATCAGGGCCTGGTCTTTTGATGGGTTTTAAATGTTTAATTGCATTAAGGACTTCAGGGATAGTTATAGGGCTCTCGAGGGTATCACGCTGTTACTGATCTAGGGTAGGAAGATTAACATTATTGAATATGGAGTCTGCTTTCAGTGTCGAACTCTTGGCCAGGGGAGTATATTTTAGATAAATTAGAGTGAAATATTTCAAGTATTTTTACCGGATTACTGGTATAGCCATCTCGGGAAGTCTTCAATCTAACAGAAGATTGTATTTTTTGTATCGTTTTTAAACTACGTGCCATGGGAGTGTCGGGTTTGTTGGCTCTGAGATATTGGGTATGTTGGCGTTTGCGCAGTAATTTATCGGCGGAATCTGTTAGAAAAAGGTCTAGATCAAGGCGTGCTTTATCAAGTTTTGTGTGATTGTTAGCGGTCGGAGAAGATTGAAAAGTTAGATGACATGTGTTAAAAGCAGCTTCTAGTTTTGCAAACATGAGTTTGCGTTCCCTTTTAAGTTTTGATTTTAGTTGAATCAAATTTCCTCGAATGACAGATTTGTGTGCTTCCCATATCGTTAGTGAAGAAACATCGTCTGTGTCATTAGAGGAGATGTAATCAGAAAGCGCTTGTTCAATTAGTAATTTATGAGATGGGTGGGTAAGTAAAGTATCATCAATATTCCAAGTAGTGTCATGAGATCTAGGTACAGTGGAAGCAATGGTGGTAAGAACAGCACAGTGGTCTGACCATGGAAATGGGATAATTTTAGATGAAACTATTTCTGGTAGCATACTTGAAGGGATAAGGATATGATCAATACGGGAGAATGACTTGTGTGGGTATGAATAGTGGGTATAGCGTCTATTAGTTGGGTTGAGTTCTCTCCATGTATCTACTAATTTGTGTGCAGTCAACAGGGGCTGTAGGGTTAATTTAGTAGTGTTTGTATTAGGGGTAATTGGGGATTTGTCTAGAAATGGGAAAGTCGTAATATTAGAATCTCTGCATAGAACTATCGTGCCAAATTTGTGCGTCTCAACCATTTGAAAGAGATGGGATAGGAAAGCTAGTGGTCGTTTATTAGGGGCATAATAAGAGACAACCGTAATAGGGGCATCAGAGAGATAACCAGTGATCAAAATGTATCTTCCTTCTGGGTCATTAAGTTGTGACACCAGGGTAAATGGAGTATTTCGATGGAAACCTATTAGGGTGCCCCTTTGTTTAACTGAGGCAGAGGCAACATAGAATTGCGGGTACGTGGACGAAAGGAATTTAGGATGAGCATTTTCCATAAAATGAGTTTCCTGCAAACAAATAATATGGGCCTTTTTTGCATGGAAAGTGCGCAAAGCTTTTGAACGCTTGTGGGGGATATTAAACCCTTGTACATTTAAGGATAAAACATTTATGGGAGCCATGACTGTTTAACATGTGACATTATAACACAAAAAGCGTAACTTACTTCAAGTATCGAAACCACCACCTGGAGAGAGAAGAACATAAGGGAAATAAAAGAAAAGGTAATAAAATAAAAAAGAAAAAATCGATCAACCCTATTATCGTAATAAATTTGCAATAGAGAGGGATAATAAGTTAGGGTGTGGGAGCGTCTACAGAGCATACTTAGTAAGCTCCGAGAGGTTCCATTGCCATCAACAGGGATCCGCACAATCATGGCGGGTAGCTGAAGATGGTACGGGGGGGCAGTAAGAAATTCCTGAGGGGAGAACAGTACCGGAGGACTACAGGGAGAAAAGTGTAACATAAGGTACGCTGTATTCAAAGGCATAGGGGGAAAAGGGAGAGTAAACATAAATATATATTTATGGTTGAAGCCCTATGGCCGATACGTGTCTGAAGAGGAATAACTTAACCAATAAGATCTATAACATGAAAAGGGGGACCTGAAGTGTGCCTTGGTCTATGGACGGTACGCCAGAAATAAGGGGGCATACCCTGATTAGAAATGAGTATTTGATGAGGGTGATGTTGTGAGAAATGCCCTTGAAAGGGGGAATGGGAGGGTGGGTATCGCGCACCGGAACCGACGAAGACCACAGGTGAGTGGGCCGGTTAAATACCCTCCCGGGCTCCTCCCATAAATTCAGGCCACCATGTTGGCCTTCCACTTATGGTTGAAGCCCTATGGCCGATACGTGTCTGAAGAGGAATAACTTAACCAAAAAGATCTATAACATGAAAAGGGGGACCTGAAGTGTGCCTTGGTCTATGGACGGTACGCCAGAAATAAGGGGGCAAAAACTGAGGTAGGGTTTGAAGATATTTATTGCCTTTTAGCATTGTCTACTGCGTGAGCTGGGCGTAGGCCCGTGACATTTCCGCCTGTGGGTCATGTATATACCGGGTGAAGCAGGCTGACTTCCATCTGCCGAGTCTCTGGATGATGTGGCCTGGGGCCCCATGCTGTGAGGCGGTTGAGGCGGCCCCGACCCGAAAAGAGTGACCGGAGTATTCGCTGGGGTTGAGGCGTAGGTTGCGGAGGAGAATCCTTACGTGTGTCATGAACTGGCAGGTGCTTAGGGGTTTGACTGGAAAAGGCAGAAGGGGATCGGTGTCCCTTTGTTCTGGCAGGAGTGAGAGCAGGCGGTTGAGAACCGTCACTGGGCACCAGGAATTGCCGGTTCTGTATAGATGGATGTCCACCCCGTGGCCAGCTTGCTGAGTTTTGGAGACGCTGAGGTGGAGCACGAAGTAGTCTTGATGGCGAACTAGGTGGCGTCTGCACCGGGTTTGGCTGGTCGAGCTGTTATGGGTGAATTCGCTGGGAGGTAGGAACCCATAGTAGGCCAGGTAGATGGCGGCTTGTATGACCTGGCTGAGGAGGACACCAAAAGGGGAACCAGCGAGTATGGCGGACATCTCGCGGAAGATGGCACTCGTGATGGGGCGACGTCTGGTTCTGTTTGCCGGTTGCTGCTTCTGGACACCGCGTAGGACGGCTCGGACGGCGTGGGACGAGAAGACAGATGGTCTAGTGGGATCTTGAAGGGCCAAAAAGTGCTGTACGCCGGCCAGGTACAGACGGATAGTGTTTGTAGGACAGGGAGAGAATCTGCGGGGGCCAGGGGCCAGTGAACCAACGGAGGCCAAAAACGGCTGCGAAGCCCGTGGAGGCCGCGGCATCTGTCACCACCTGTGGTGAGCGGGGTGAGATGGCCGGGATAAACATGGATATTCCGTTCCATGAGGAAAGGAATTCTTCCCACATCGCTAGGTCTGCTATGGCCGCGGCGTCCAGGTTGAGGACCTGACCGGGGTCTTGTGCCTGTGACAGGTAGACTAAGAGCCGTGAGATGAAGGAACGACCTTGAGGGATGATCCGCCTGGCAAAATTGAGCATGCCAAGTAGTGACTGGAGCTGTCGTCTTGTGCATCCTCTCGTGCGGGTGAAGTCCTAAAGAACTGCCCTGATGCGGGTCAACTTGTCGAGGGGGAGGCTGGCCTGCATGGAGCATGTGTCCAAGACAACTCCGAGGAAGGTGACGGAGTGTGCGGGTCCGTCGACCTTGTGCTCAGCTATGGGGATATTGATGTTCTGGAAGACGACTCTCAACTTGTCGAGGTCTACTGGTGACACGTTGGGCTGCTCTATCAGTAAGAAGTTATCCAGGTATTGGATGACTTCTGTGCATTGGGCCGTGTGTAGGAGAATCCAGGTGAGGGATTGAGCGAAAGTGTCGAAGAGCCATGGGCTACTTTGGAGCCGAACGCGAGCTCGGTGGCGAAGTAGCACCTGTCTCTCCACCTGATACCGTGCCAACACCAGAGAGACGGGTGAATCGGCAGAAGGTTGAAGGCGTCCGATATGTCGGCTTTGGACAGCCAGGCCCCTGTGCCTGTTTTGAGGATAGCCTGGAACGCCATGTCGCCGGAGGCGTATCTCAAGGAGAACTCCTCGGAGGGGACCAGGGAGCCGAGGCCGGGGACGCGGCAAGAACGAGGTGCAGACCGGTCGCACACCAAACGAACTTCGTTCGAGAACTTGCCCTTGACAAGCCCAATAGGGCTGACTCTCCAGGTGTCGAAGGGGGGTTGTGTGAAGGGACCTACGACGAAACCTCGCTCTAGCTCGGCTAGGAGTAGTTCATCTACTGCTGCTCATCGGTGGCCGCTGATTTGAGATTTCTACACTCGTGGTAGTGTGGGGCAGGGAGACAAGGCCGGTGTGGAAGCCCACCGTGAATCCTTGTATGAGGAACGTGGCTAGTGAGGGGGTGGGGTGTGAGTCAAGATAGACTCCTAATCGTGGACGTTTATGCGGCTCAGTCATAGGTTTTTCGGCTTGACTTCGCATAAATTTTTCGGGTGCGCCCTGTGGCATACGACACACACGTGGAGCATCCTGCATTGGCTGAAGTTGTACGAGCCGTAGTTGTAATTATTACAGGTGGCCGCTCCTCCCATGGTCCGGACGGGGCGTCCGGGTTTGTCGACTTGGGGTTTCTGTGCCGGTGCTGGCGGGTTTGAGCTGAAGCCGAGGTCGAGGGAAACTCGACCGGGCGGCTGACTGCTACACTGGAGCACCAGGTGGCGGTGCGTGTGGAGGATTGGCAGACTGCGCACAACGGTGAGCGCAGGCCGGCAAAATGGCGACAGAATAATTCTGTGTCCATTAGGCTCCAGTCCGTGGGTGACTGGAACTGCGCCATCCTGGCGACTGCTTTTGCGGAAAAGGAACGGTGGTAGTCGTAGAACGAGAACCCGCCATGCTTGTAACCCAAGTCTACCACGGTGTGGAGATATAAGTCCAACTCTTCCCTTCTGCCGGGGGAAGCTGAACATAGGACGTCTCTAAGCATCCCAAATGTCAACGCAAATTCTGGGACAGACAATTTGCGGTTGAGTCTGGGGTCCTTAGCTTTGAGGACCACCGAGACATCTCCCCAGGTATGGCCTTGTTCTCGGCTAGGTCGTGGACCGATATGAGTAGGGAGGCGAGGTTGACGTCCTTGCCATCCAGTACGTCCTTCTTAATGCTGGCTGGAATCAGGTGTGCTGGGCAGACGACGGGAATTGTCCCTGCGGTACCTGTGGCGACTGGTGTTAGAGGCTGCATTGCGGCAGGGTCGGGGACGGCCGGGGCCGGGTGAGCTTCCAGGAGAGTCACTCTGGCTTGGACGTCCGTGACTGTGTTCGCCAAGGACGACACCATGGTGTGGAGTTGTGCTAAGACCGTAGATATAGACTGGAGGAAGTTTGTTGAGCGCTGGGCCCGGCCATGGCAGGAGGAGAGAACAGGAGCCTGAAGAGCTCCGCCTTCCTGGCCGTGGCGGGGAACGGCACGCCCCTGCGTCTAAGTTCTGTCGTCGGCCTGGGGATGGTCCATCCCCTGAGGGACTGGTTGCTGTCGCTTACAGACACTGGGGAAGGTGCCAAGGGGGCAGTGAGATCCTCGCTGCCCGCTTGAGACATGGTCCTCGGATGGGCTGTACCCTGAGGCGATGTCATGTGGCTTCTGAGGTCGCGAGAAGGTCGACCGGACCTGTTAGGGGGGTGAGATAAGCCAAGACTGTTTCTTTCCTTGTGTAAACATACGTACCCAGCTGCTGTGTCTTCGAAAGGACAGGTGTGCGCACGTACGTGGACGTGTGTACATGGTGAGTTTCTATATTTTACCTGGAGAAATACCGTCCAACCTGTTGCAGGGTGGACCTACTGAACTTGGACTGACCTAGAGAAGGGAACAAAGACAGCTGGTGAGGTGTGCCTCAAGGGGTGTGTCCCCCGTCTATGCATATATCCTCTTTTTTTTTTTGTATATTTTTTTTTATTTTTATTTTTTTTTTTGGAGTGAAATGGGGAACGTTTGTGCCATGTCGTGGGCGCAAAGTGTCGTTTATGAGTGTGCCTTGCTGAGTGACACTGGTCGAGAATTGGAATGAAATGAGGCAAATTCGACTGGGGTACGTCGAGACGAACTGATGCATGGTGGATGCCATCGGATTCGGATCGGGACGTTTTTGTGTGACAGCGAACTGATTGCCATGACAGGAGTATGAAACGGTCGAGCCGCGGCGGCGACTGTCGACGAACCAGACTTCTGGAGCATGTACTGAAATGAGGCCAACGGATGTTCAGGGCACATCGGTACGAACCGGCGCGCAATGCGGCTGGGTTCGAATCGGGGTGAAATGAGGAACGTTTGTGCCATGTCGTGGGCGCAAGGTATCGTTTATGAGTGTGCCTTGCTGAGTGACATTGGTCGAGAATTGGAATGAAATGAGGCAAATTCGACTGGGGTACGTCGAGGCGAACTGATGCATGGTGGATGCCATCGGATTCGGATCAGGACGTTTTTGTGTGACAGCGAACTGATCGGCATGACAGGAGTATGAAACGGTCGAGCCGCGATGGCAACTGTAAAACGAACCAGACTTCTGGAGCATGTACTGAAATGAGGCCAACGGATGTTCAGGGCGCATCGGTCCGAACCGGCGCGCAGCGCGACTGGGTTCGAAGCGAGGTGCGGCCTGGCGGTGAGAGAAATGAGGGGAACCATTCCCTGAGGTGCTGAACGGTCGGTCGGGTCTCACGACCGACGACGAGCAGACTCAGGGGTGGTTACTGAAATGGGGCCGACAAACCTGGGGTACGTTGGAGCCGAAGACCGATACGCAAAGGTGCGACCGGTTTCGAATCAAAACGTGACTCGTGAGGTGAAATGTTTTCCTCGTGACAGAGGCGCCGACCGGTGAGCCTAAAACTTTTTCGACTGACAGCGACCGTACTTCTGGAGCACGGAATGAAATGGGGCCTGGGAGCACCTGGGGCGCGCCGGTACGAATCGAGGCACCGGGGTGCGCCTAGACTTGAATCGGAACGTGATACGTGACAGTGAAATGATGCCATGACAGAGGTGTTTTTTCGACCGGTGAGTCGAGAAATTGCGGCTAAACGACCGCTCCCTGGGTTATGTATTGAAATGGGGTTCCACTGCTGGGACATACCGGGACGAATCGGATGTGGCTAGATTCGAACGGCGTGTCGGTGCAGGACCGTGAAATGGCGAAATGACTGAAATGTTTGAAATGGCTGAAATGTGACCGTATGAAATGATACTGCGACTGATTCCGAATCAGGTGATGCGTAAGCGACCGGCTACTGTTATGCAGATAGCGGTACGGATGCAACATACGGGTACTAATGAAATGACTTGTGCGTATGTGAACAACGAGATTCGTGACAAGGTAAGTAACGTTCATAAGTGAAATGGTGGTCAAACGAGACCCCTACCTGCGGCAGCCGAGCCAGATACAATGTACCAAACCTTCGAACGGGAGCTATCCACGAGACGTCTGGCACTCACGAACGCTAGCGAAATCGAGTAGTCGGCTTAGTGACGTAGTATATCGCGCACCGGAACCGACGAAGATCAAAGGCGAGTCGGCCGGTTAAATACCCTCCCGGGCTCCTCCCATAAATTCAGGCCACCATGTTGGCCTTCCACATATATAATAGTACATTTAAAGAAGTACTTTTTAGTTTAAATAAAAAAAAAAGGGAATAAAGCATTAGGTGACAGTCTTGAAACACAAGATTTTGGTAGTAGTAAGTGGAGATAAAAGTTTAGGTTCGGCAGTACGTATCTTTGAGGAAACAGGTAAGTATAATGGGAATTGTTTCAATCCAGCAGTTAGTGCTGGAAACAGGTATGTGCCGATCGGTTTTAAATAGTTCTATCAGTCCATAGAATCTTCGTTAGAGGGAGTCGGGTTTTCAAACCGACCACGCTTATGTATGTGGTGTCGAGAAGATGAAGAGGTTCCTTCGGTAGCCGTCGTAGTGGTTTGCTGAGGAGATCTTGAGGCCGAACGTCTGCGAGAGTGATCATTAGATACAGATATGGATCTGTCGGCGATTCCCATTTCAATCAGGGCAGATTGTAGGTCTTCTGGAGATCTGCATATGTATTTTGATTCCAGGTATGTAAAACGTAGGGAAAAAGGAAATCCCCAATGATAGGTAATATGGTGCTGTTGCAAAACCTGTAATTGGGGTTTAAGTGCACGTCGCTTAGCAACCGTGAGAGGAGAGATATCAGCAAAAAGCTGATACGTATGGCCTTGAAATTGCAGGGAGTCCTTATCCCTAGCAGCTGCCAATAATTGTTCTTTGGACCTGTAATAATGAAATTTAGCAATTATGTCTCTGGGGGGGGCCGTTAGTTTTGCGAGGAGCTAAAGCTCTGTGCACTCTATCTAGTTCTAGTCTTTCCACAGGTATGCCAGGCTGTAATTCCTGAAATAACGCTATCATGGAGGCTTGGAGGTCAAGGACAGTCTCAGGGATTCCTCTGATTCTTAGGTTCGATCGTCTGTCCCTATTTTCCTGGTCTTCTAAATGAGACTGTAGTAAAAGATTTTCTTCTTTTAAGATTTCAAGCTCTGAGGCGTTTTGCTGCGTATGGCTATCCAGGTCGTCTACTCTAATTTCAAGTTCAGCTGTCCTCTGTCCCAACTCCCTAATTTCCTTAGTTAGTTTCTCTGTAATTTGGTCTGATGTCTTTTTTAGTGCTTTTTGTAGCATACATTCAAATTTTTTAAACATGTCATCCTGTGGTATATGCTGAGAAATCTCAGCATCTGAATCTGAGTCTGCAGTGGCTTCTATGGGCTGAGGGGGCGCCTGTCTGTGTCTCTGAGAGGATGCCTGTGAGGTAACTGCCACAGCCATCTTGGCTGTCTGCCTGGCCGGCGCCGTTTTGGCTAAGGACACTTTAATTTTGGTTTTAGGGCCCCTCAGGACCATTCTATTGTCACCTGGGGTCTCTTGTGCGGCTTTAGCAACGAAAATGTACCGTTCGCAGGACCGCTGGAACCTGTAGTCCTCCGGTTCTCTGTCCCCTCGGAGCGGAGCTCAGGCAAGCATTACCGCTCGCTCCGGCATCCGCCAGCCATCATTGCAATTTTTTACAGCAAGACCAATTCTTGCTTTCATCAAGAGTACCTCTATAGGGTTACAGTGGGAAGGTGCCCGACACCCAAAGACCAAGTTTTACGCACCCGTTACTTCTATACAAAGTCAAAGTGACACCAGAATGTATCCAAAAAATCTCTAATCTTGTTCCCAGTGAACTACATTGTGGCCTCATCATACACACTGGCTCCCCAGCTGTTGCTGAGTAAAATAAAGGCAGCTTGCAGGGAAAATTTCATTTTTTATTTTTAGGCTTTCACTTTAAAAATCTAAAAGAAATCACTGCTCATTTAAAAATGACATTTTTCACAATTCATTTTTTTTGTATTGACACTTGTCCCCCAGGGCAGAACCCGGACCCTTATAACCATTGTATGCCTAATTACTTGCATATAAGCACAAAATGGGCACTTTTGATTTTTGACGTTCGGGTCTCATTTACTTTAATGGGGTTCATTATTCGGGTCCGAACTTTCACGGTGTTCGGAAGTTCTGGTGCGAACCGAACAGGGGTCTGTTCGGCCCATCCCTAGCCAGTAACACACCTCCTGTATAGTGAGACACAACTCTGGAGGAATGAGCATTGTAAGCACAGCAGACAGCAGCATTGTAAGCTAGCAAGTTTTAAAATTTTCCGCGGATGTGTTGTCGGCTTTTCCGATCATGTGTACGAGGCTTTAGGATAAAAGGTTTTGCATTAATAAATAAAAGTTGATAATTTTAATCACCCCTGAAAATGTGTAGTGGTTTGTCTCATCAATGTGCACTGATAAATTCTGCTGGAGAGTTTGTGCTGTGAAAAATAAGACGTGCTGGCTGGATTACCAGGTGAAAATAAAAGAAAGAAAGCCTAAAAAGTAAACTAATGCAACCATCACATCTAAGAATTGGTAAACTGTAATATAATAAATGTTTGCTTTTGGGTTTGATACTGCTTGAAGCTCACAGCTAAGACAACAAGCAAGTTGACCTGGGTTGGTATTTTGACTAGCTTTTTTTTTTTTTATGTGGATGTATATTAGCTAATTTTTCAGGAACAAAAAGGAAGACTTCCCATACAAAATGTCATGTAGCAGTGACCAAATGTTCAAACATAGGCCCCTTTCACACGGGCTTGTCCGCTTGGCGGACTCCACTTGCTCAGCGGGGGATCCCGCTCTCCTCTATGGGGAGATGGAATGAAAACGGACCGCCTGTCCGTTTTCATCCTATCTGATCCACCAGACGGATAAAAAATAGTGTCGCCATCCATCTGGATTTCACCAACAGGATCAGTTCGGATAGTAGCGTGGGGTCAGTGGACATGTCAGCGATGACATCCGCCACTCCATAGGAGTAAATGGAGTGTCCGATCAGGTCCACTTGAAAAGCTGACAGGCGGACCTGATCGGAAAGATCGCATGAAAGGGGCCTAAAAGTACAAATCAACGAAAATGACCTCAATGGCAGGTGAAAGGGTTGAGAGCTAATTGAAACCCTGAAATTTGCCAACAAAGGGGTTGATTACTAAAACTGGAGAGTGACAAATCTGGTACAGATCTGAATAGAAACCAATCAGCTTCTATTTTTTTGTCAAAGCTTAATTGAACAAGGCGAAATTAGAAGCTGATTGGCTGCCATGCACAGCTGAACCAGATTTTGCACTCTCCAGTTTTAGTATATTAACCCCAAAGTGTGTTTCCAGCATTAGCATTAACTTGGAAGGCAGAGTAAGAATTTTATCTCAGATGGCCCTTTGTAATTGAGGCAACATGTAAGTCCCCTTTCACACATGCGGACCGTATGTCCGTTTTTCATCCATCCATTTTCGTATGAAAAACGGACATACATGTACCCCTATGGGATAGCGGGTGTCAGCGGATGAGCATCCGCTGACACCCGATATCGCCCGCCTCCGCTATTGTCCGATTCTGCAGACAGAGGAAAACCCTATTTTCCATCCATCTGCAGAGCGGATCGGATGAACACGGACAGACGGTCCGTGTTCATCTGATCCCCCATAGGGGAGAGCGGAGATCTGACAGGGCGGTCCCTGCACAGTGTGCAGTGACCGCCCTGTCATCCGCCATCTCAGTGGGGATCAGCTGAGCGATCCCTGCTGAGCAGCGGATCTTCACGGGGCGTTTCAATACTGATCCGTCCTGTGTGAAAGGACCCTAAGGCTTTCATTGTGCTTCATGACTGTCTAGCTCAGGGGTGCCCAACCTTTTGAAGAGCGAGGGCGGTAACCACGCCCACACGTCCTGCGCATGCGCAATCGCAATTTAAAACTCTAGGAGGAAGTTTTTTCCTGTATGCTCAATATTGCTGTCAGTTTGCAGCAATTCACTGGCGATTTTTTGCTAATTGGCTTGTCTGTAATTTAGACTGTTTCATCTTCTGCCTTATGCTCGTTGGAGCTTTAAATAAAGAAACAACTTTTATCGTACCACACGATTTGGAGCCTTTCTTTTTTATCTTTTTGGGCATTTTTCCTGGGAGACCTGCTGCATTATCAGCGTTCTGTTCCTGCTAATGGGTAGACATGTGCAAAAGGAAAAAATTCGTTTCGTTTAGTTTCGTTTTAATTCGTTAATTAATTAATTTCGTTTAGTTAGATTCGTTACATTTGTTAAATTCGTTTTCGGATTTCGTTTAGTTTTCGACCGATTTTCGAATTCGAAAATATTTTGCGACCCGACTTTGGGTCCACGTATCTCGGGGTTACTTGGTGATAGAAACCCCAATTTGGATATGTTGTAGTGCTAGTTCTACTGTGTTTGCATACCAAATTTGGGGTTTCTAGCTACAAGTGGCCCCGAGATATGTGGCCCCAAAGTCGGGTCGAAAAATGTCATTCTCTGCTGCAGAAAAGTGCTTGACATTTGAATAATTTCAAATCATGTTGATACTATTTCAAGCGGATTCGAAAATATTTTGCGACCCGACTTTGAAAAAAAAAATGAAATTGATTCTAACAGTCTGCAGAAGATCTGCAAAAAAAAAAGAAGTGAAATGGCTGTTAATAGTCTACAGGAGATCTGCTATTAAATTATATATGTTTTTTTATTCTGTTCTAATCTTTTCTATTTGAATTATAAATTTTGGAAGATGGTTATTTATTATACACATCTGTCACATAAAAAAAAAGATGTGAAATGGCTGTCACGGATGTCGGTCGCAAGGCAAGTACATATGCTGTATGTTATTGTCCACTTGCCACAACACCTGCCACAAGTGCCAAGACACCTGCCACGATTGCCACATGACCGGCCACGAGTGCCACGTGACCGACCACAAGTGCCACGTGACCTGCCCCGTGACCAAGTTGTGGATTGTCCACTTGCCATGTCACCTGCCACAAGTTATGGGGTTCCTAGCACCAAGTGACCCCCAGATATGGGGCATATGTCAAGTACTTTTCTACAGCAGAGAATTAGATTTTGTGACCCGAGTTTGGGGCCACGTATCTCGGGGCCACTTATAGCTAGAAACCCCAAATTTGGTATGCAAACACAGTAGAACTAGCACTACAACCTCTCCAAATTTGATTTGTGGACACGTTAATAGATACGTGGACCCAAATTCGGGTCGCAAAATATTTTCGAATTCGGTTGAAAAAATTTCAAATGCAGTTGAAAAAATTTCAAATGCAGTTGAAAAAAATTTCAAATGCAGTTGAAAAAATTTCATATGCAGTTGAAATAATTTCAAATCATGTTGATACTATTTCAAGCGGATTCGAAAATATTTTGGCAGGTGACATGGCAAGTGGACAATCCACAACTTGGTCACGTGGCAGGTCACGTGGCACTTGTGGTCGGTCACATGGCACTCATGGCAGGTGTCTTGGCACTTGTGGCAGGTGTTGTGGCAAGTGGACAATGACATACAGCATATGTACTTGCCTTGCGATCGACATCCGTGACAGCCATTTCACATCTTTTTTTTATGTGACAGATGTATATAAGTAAATAACCATCTTCCAAAATGTATAATTCAAATAGAAAAGATTAGAACAGAATAGAAAAAAATATATAATTTAATAGCAGATCTCCTGTAGACTATTAACAGCCATTTCACTTTTTTTTTTTTTTCAGATCTTCTGCAGACTGTTAGAATCAATTTCATTTTTTTTTTCAAAGTCGGGTCGCAAAATATTTTAGAATCCGCTTGAAATAGTATCAACTGCATTTGAAATTTTTTCAACTGCATTTGAAATTTTTTCAACCGAATTCGAAAATATTTTGCGACCTGACTTTGGGTCCACGTATCTCGGGGTTACTTGGTGATAGAAATAGTTTCTAATGCAGATGAAATATTTTCAAATCTGGTTGAAATAGTTTCTAATGCAGTTGAAATATTTTCAAATCTGGTTGAAATAGTTTCTAATGCAGTTGAAATAATTTCAACCAGATTTGAAAATATTTCAACTGCATTTGAAAATATTTCAACTGCATTTGAAAATATTTCAACTGCATTTGAAAATATTTCAACTGCATTTGAAATTATTTCAACCGAATTCGAAAATATTTTGCGACCCGACTTTGGGTCCACGTATCTCGGGGTCACTTGGTGATATAAACCCCAAATTTGGAGAGGTTGTAGTGCTACTTCTACTGTGTTTGCATACCAAATTTCAAGCACTTTTCTGCAGCAGAGAATGACATTTTTCGACCCGACTTGGGGCCACATATCTCGGGGCCACTTGTAGCTAGAAATTTGGTATGCAAACACAGTAGAACTAGCACTATAACATATCCAAATTTGGGGTTTCTATCACTAAGTGACCCTGAGATATTTCGAATTTCGTCCGCGATTTTTCGATTCGAAAAAAATTTGGATTCGGTTAAATTCGTTAGTATTGTAATTCGGTAATTCGGATGCATCCGAATGTCCGAATAATGAAAAATTTGTCCGAATTTCGATTCGGAACATAACGAAATGCACATGTCTACTAATGGGCCAAGGCTGATGCAGAGATTGACACCTGGAGGAATTTGATCGTCCATTGTGATACGCCTTAAAAGATCATCATTTCGGTAAGCCTTCACTTTACACTTTACGAATAGATGATGATATCTTCGTGGTCAATCTGAATACTACCCATGATAATTTTGAATGCTCATCTGAAATAAGTTTTCTTGTTTATATCACGTTTTTGCACATTGCACTTTATATATTACATTTTTTGGATCTATGGACATTTATTAGGTCTTTATTGCACTAATTTTATTTTATTGCAGTTTTTTGCACTAATTTTATTGTATTGCAGTTTTTTGTACAAACTTAGTTAGTTGTATTCTGCAGCCTGCAGAGCATGCAGACGCGGAGGGAAACCAGTGGCCGAGCGCCCCTAGGCAGCAGTGCGCCCTAGGCGGCTGCCTAGTTTGCCTAGTGGTAGCACTGGCCCTGAATAACCCGTCGTGTGCCACAATGAGCGGGGTGGGCAGATGACAGGTCCGTGTCCAATCTGCATATGCAGAGTGGACACAGACACAGCCCACTCTACTCTATGGGCCCTCTGATCTGATCAGATGGAAGGGGATGGATCCACTTCTGTTTTTTTTAGCAGATTGGATCTGAGATAGGCGGGTGTAAACGAACACAAGTCTGTTTTCATCTGTCGCCCCACAGAGGTGAATAGAGGGTCCGATTGGGTTGGACCGATTGCGTAAAAGGGGCCTAATGCTGCGTACACACGACCGGACTTTCCGACGGACTACGTCCGACGGTCTCCCCAACGGACTTTCGGCGGAGTTCCGACGGACTTTCAGAATGAACAGACTTGGCCACACACAATCACATCAAAGTCTGACGTATTCGAATGTGATGACGTACGACCGGACTAGAATAAGGAAGTTCATAGCCAGTAGCCAATAGCTGCCCTTGTCCGTCAGACTAGCATACACACGAACGGATTTCTCGATAGTAACTGGGTCCGGCGGAAAAATTTGAAACATGTTTAAGTCCTTCAGATTTTTGGACAGCAAAGGTCAGATGGAGCCCACACACGATTGAGTTGTCCGACGGATTCGTTCCGTCGGACCTTTGCTGTCGAAAAGTTTGGTCGTGTGTACGCAGCATAAGGCAGCTTTTACACTGATGGTTTGTGGTCTACCCACGCAGCAGGTGCAGCACAGTTCACCTGTGGTTTTTCTGTGGGTTAGCTGCACTTTGCCATACAATTCTATTGCATCCTACAGGTTTGGTGCACTTTCTGAAAGGGCCCCATACTGCAGGTAAAACCAGAAGTCTATGGCTCAGTGCAGGTAACCCACAGGTGCACCTGTGGATCAGTTTGAAAGCAGCCCAGTAACCACTGCAGAACAGATATGCCCTTACATACACTGTGATTTTAGTGAGTTCAATTCAGTTATCGCCAGCTGCTGCTGTCCCAGGCAGAGCGCATTTGGTATCACTCCGCCTATGACAGGAGCCGCCATTATACAGGAAGCGTTGGCTTATGCGGCTCTGCTCTGCAGGCGCTTGCTTCCTCTACCGTCAGCTTCATTCACAACACTGGTGCTCTGGGATGGCAGGTCGGCAACCTGCAATCTGGGATTGCCAACCTGCCATCCCAGAGCAAAAGGTCACGGGCTACATCAGAGGGCTCCGCAGGCCACATGTGGCCCCCGGGCCACTGGTTGGGCACCCCTGGTCTAGCTGCTTCCCCTTATTGTTCCCAAGATTACTGTTCTGGCTAAAGGATTGCTGGTGGTAAGAGCTCAGTGATAGTGTTTGGGCAGAACAGTCAATATGATCAGTTTTGCCAAACATTATCAGTAATAGAAGATCTAGAGTTTAAACATAGGGAATGATTTACTAAAGGAAAATAGACTGTTCACTCTGCAAGGTAATTTAACCTTAGTTATGTGAATGTGGTGAAACTTAAAGTGGCAGAGAACCAGTGGCGGCTGGTGTTTTTTTTTGGGCACCCCCCCCCCCCCCCAGTCGGCCAGCAGGATCTCCAGGCAGCCAGAGCCATGACACAGGACAGGAGAGGAGAGCCGCCCACTCGAGCGCCGAGTGGGGATCTTCTCACAGTAACGCGGCGCGGTGGCCGCATTGTAATTTCCGCCTTCTGGAGCCTGCAGCGCCTATGATGGACGTCACATGTCCCACGGTCCCGGCATTGGACCAGTGGGACGTCCATCATAGGCACTGCAGGCTCCAAAAGACGGGACCTGCTATGTCACTCGGCTGCACTCGGGGTCAGATCGCTCAAGCTTGGGGCTATTTACAGAATTGTGCATGCCTGAGACCCGGGGCTTTTTGGGGACCCACTCGGGGCTCCAGCCCCCCTCAGCCCCCCCTCCTGATGCCACTGCTTCCTTTTAGCTTTCGTAAATCAAACCCATATTGTCCACTATTGGCAAACAATAGACTAGACAGAGCAGTAACAAACAAGCTGTGTTGGATGCTTACTAGGCAGAAGATACAGGTACCCTTTGGCATGAGAAGCATTTGTTATCACAGGGTGAAATTTTCCAACAAACAGTATAAGCCAGAGTTGGCGCCAGCGGGTCCTGGCAATGTAATGATTTGAGTACGAGTGGACTTATCGTGCACCATTTGCCAATATTGGAAAGAATCTGCCAATGTATTACCATCAGAACAACAGATCTCTGTAAAACAAAATAGGAAAGCAACAAAAAATAAATAAAGTAGCTCAACAAACACTTTATTGTCCACCCAAAACTTAATAGTTTCCTTCTGGAGGAAAACATTATGTGAAAACTTTTTGCCTAATATAAAATACAAACATCAAGACATTGCATGGAATAACTTTAGATGCTGATTCGCCTTCTTAAAAAGTAAATGCATAGTAATAAGAGATAAAAAGAGTAATTTTGTTTTATCAACTCAGTGGTATTCCTCTATTAATAACTGATCCCATCAGCAGTCCAGAAATCATAAATTGCTCTCCCATCTGTTCACAATTTGTCCTTGCTGTGCTGCTGTCAGCATAATAAAGTAAAACTGGAGGTGACAGAGTAATATAATGCTGCTTATGTTGCTTTAGATCTGCTGTGTCAATATATTTTTATATTTTTTTTTCAAACAAAACAATTCTAGGAAAAAAGTGCAGACAGACTTCATCTGGTTGTATGTTCTAAATGTCTGACACAGCAGACCTTGTCAAAGCTATCCAAAAAGGAAGGACGTGATTTTCTTTTGCTAAGTGTAATACCTTTTGTCTCTATTTACAGTACCTAGTTTGGGGTTCCTTAGTCATTAGTATTCTGACTGCCATTGACACTATTTACATCCAGTTTAGTGTCGCATGGGATCCCTACATGAGCCCCTATTTCCTATCACACTTCAACAAGATACTATCAGGTGTCTTAGCCCCCAACCACAACAGGTACATTGTGGATATGACTTGTGCTAAAGTTTCTCATGTTTCTGAAATTTCTCTTAAAGGATAAATTCACCTTTGGAACATGCTACATGCTCCACCCTTAGAGTAGAACATTAAGCCCCCGTACGCACGGTCGGAAATTCCAACCACAAAATTTTGTCCGAAACTGGTGTTGCATGCATACGGCCGGACAAAGTTGTCGGAAAATCGGATCATTTCGAACGTGGTGACGTTCGTTGCGTATGACGGAACTACATAGAGGCTAGTAGCCAATAGCTTTGGTCTCGCTTTGGTCTCGTAATTTGATCTGAGCTTGCGTGGCACTTTGTCCGTCGGAGTTCTCGACACACGATCGGAAAAAGTCTGATCGGATTTTGTTGTCGGAAAATTTGAGATCCTGCTCTCAAATTTTTTCCTTCGGAAATTCCGACGGAAAAAGCCTGCTAGAGCCCACACACGATCAGATTTTTCCGACAACATAATCCAATCGGACTTTTTCCATCGGAATATCCGACCGTGTGTACGGGGCATAACATGTACCAGCTCCTGCCTCCTCTCCACTGATCCCCCCCACCCTGTGACAGCGGGTGGGGGATTTTCTCCCCTCACCTGCTGTCAGTTTTTAGAAGCAGCGGAACTCCGCCCACACAGCCACATCATTCATTCAATGATTCTTGTGAATTAGGGCTGTGAAAATTAAAGATTAAATCCTTGATTAATCTTTAATTTTTTTGATCGATCAAAGTTATCTTGATCTGTACTCGCCTCTCTGCCGGCTTCCGGGCCTTCAGGGAGTTCCGTTGGAGATCCGGTGGTGTCACAGACATCGACGTCACCGGACTCCTCCGCCAAGTGCCTCTGTCTGCTAACAAAGGGAAAGGGGGGAGGAGTCCGGTGACGTTAAAGTTTTGATTGATCGTAACGACTACGGGGAGGAGCTACGCAGGACGTCACCCACTGCTGCCCTACGGAACTAACACGATTGTCGGCTTTACATGCTGTGTTTTTATCATCTTTATGTGAGTAGTTTGTGTTTGAACACAAACATTTAATCTTATACGGTGAGCACTTAGATTTTTTCTTTCTACCCATGACCTGGCATCCTTACTGGTCCGTGTTAACCCTTTTGATACCCACTTGTATGACCACCTGTTTGCACAGGGGTCCATGCCATAAGGTGAGAGTGATTAGTTAGACCGGAGGTGGAGGGATTGTGACGCTACTGTGGAAAAAAAAAATACTTACGTCAGTGCTACAGTTTGAATTTAAAACGTATTTGTGTGAACTGTGAAGTTAAGTCCTGGATTGTGGAAACTAACTAGTGTAGGGTGATTGTATATAGTGTATACCACATCTACCACTGACTAATTCAGAGTTGCAATGCAAGGAGATCAGCTAAAAATAGTTGGATCTGTATGTGCGTTAAAATTACCGGTAATTACAATAACTACACTGCCACACAAACGTAATGTGACAATGCAATGAATATTCACAATTTCTTAATGCAAAAAGATTGTTTGGTTAACCCCTGTAAGCGCGTCTCCAATTGGCACTAGTGCCCAGAGTGACAATGTTCTGACAATGGGCACATTCCCACTTCCAGCACGCTGCCTAATCACAGTAATACAATGTTCTATAAGATACAGTATAATACAGTGCAATACAGTACACCTTGATCAATAGCTCCTCCTTGAGGTATGGCGGAGTCCCTTGCTACGGCAACTATGCACAAGGCCTCTCAGTGAAAGGTGCAGTCTTTGGTCTTCTGTCTTCTGCTAGCTTTTATACTGCAGTGTATTGTAATCCAAGGATTTTAATAAGAGAGAAAAGGCAATATAAACTGATGATTTAAACTGTTCCAGTGGTGTGACACACTTATAACTGCCTCCGGTATATTTGTCTCCGAACTGCACAGTGCTGGTGTCTCAGTGAGGCAAAAGTCGAAAAGTCTGATCGTGTGTACGCGGCATTAGTGTGTAAAGTGCGTTAATTAACTGTGGGCAACAGCCCTCTCACCACACCAATTCTGGATAACTGGAAACCTCCGCTCCGCTGTGTCTCAGTCCTGCTGCCAGCCAGCGCCGTCACACTGTTTTGTTCTGTAAGAAGACTGGCACCCTCAAATGGCTCCGTCAGGTGTCTCTGGATCCTTCCTGATCCGGTCACACTGTCTCTTCAGCACACAGGTATGCGGCAGAATCGCTGGTTGTTCCGCTCCACAAATTATTGCAGGCCGCGCTCTCTAGAAAACCTCCTCTGGAACATATTTTATGTAAAGGTGAACTTAAATCTGCAGATTTTGGTAAAATTTTGTCATTTTGGCAAAATGCACTGGATCAAAAGTACAAAAGTAATAAAGGGGGTTTGGAGCTTTTAAAGGGTGCAATGGGGTTTTAAATTGCTCCTGAGGATTATGAAAGCCCTCTCCTATACTGAACCTGTTGTACAAAGTAAAACAGACAAGTCCAGCGCACAAGTTCCAGCCCTCAATGGCCTCAACCGAGATGATTCCATGGGATGCAGATGTAGACCAATGTCCGTGCAACAGGAATCTTGTAGCTCACAGAAAAAGATGCGTAAAGATCCAAAGAGTTTAAACAACACAAAGGAACAGCAGCGTGGGATCCTGGTTAGCAAGTTAAAAGTAATTTATTGCACAAATAACACACTAATGCCCTGTACACACGATCGGACTTTCCGACAACAAAACTGTGGATTTTTGTCCGAAGGACATTGGCTCCAACTTGTCTTGCATAGACATGGTCACACAAATGTTGGCCAACAATTACGAACGTAGTGACGGACAAGACGTACGTGATATCTCCATTACGAACGCTAGTTATATCTCCATCTCGTACTTGATTCCGAGTATGCGTGGACTTTTTTCCGATGGACTTGTGTACACACGATCGGAAAGTCCGACCACAAACATTTGTTGGCGGAAAATTTGAGAACCTGCTAGCCAAAAAATGTTCAATGGAGCATACACACGGTCGGACTTTCCGCCAACAAGCTCACATCCAACATTTGTTGTCGGAAAATCCGATCATGTGTATGGGGCATAAGGCTTTATGTACACTGCAGCAGGTAAACAGGAGCAGTTGGGCGTTTTTTTTCAGCTGTCCCTGAACTCTCCTCTATCTTATCAGTACATGTACACAGGGTCGTTTATACTCATTTCTAGGCAGTTGAGTTTAGAAGCATTTTTGGAAAGAAAAAAAATGCGTTCAGGATGGATGTTTAGAGGCATTTGAGACACCAAATGCTTGTAAAAGACTTGTAAATGCGTGTAAACGCAGTAACTCGTATTTAGCTGCGTTTCGTTTACAGGCATTTTTAATGGAGATACATTTTTGACTATTTGCCAAAAACAAAAAAAAAAAAACGCTTCTAAATGCAAATGCTAAACGTGGTAAAACGTTGGTTACTATCTGTCAAGTTAGATCATTCAGGAAAGGTTTTAAAACATCCTGTGTACAGTAAGCCTTAAACCCCTTTCACACTGGAGCGTTTTGCAGGTGCTATAGCATTAAAAATAGCGCCTGCAAACCGCCCTAAAACAGCTGCTCTATTCACTCCAGTGTGAAGGCCTCCACACTGGAGCGGTGCGCTGTCAGGGCGTCAGAAAAAGTCCTGCCAGCAGCTTCTTTGGAGCGGTGAAGGAGCGGTGAACTCACCACTCCTCCACCACTGCAGCGCTGCGATACCCTTTTAACCTCTTTTCGCCCCTTTAACCCCTTTTCGCCGAATAGCGCTGTTAAAACAACGGTAAAGCGGCGCTAAAAATAGCGCTGCTTTACCGCTGACGCCAGTGGCGGCACAGTGTGAAAGGGGTCTTAATGTTGGACCTCATGTACCCTGCAGCTGCCAAACCCATGTTTAGGAGCAGTTGGGCATTTTTCAGCAGCCCCTGAACTCTCCTCAATGTTATATTATGTGTATATACACTCTCAGTTATTTATAGTAGTTTAGAGGCAGTTGAGGTTACTAATGCCGCGTACACACGACCGGACTATCCGCCTGACTTAACCCGACGGACAATCTGCCGGACTTTCAAGCGGAGGTCCCCCGGACTTTCCGAACGAGCGGACTTGCCCACACACGCCCACACAGGACCGGACTTTTCCGGTGGACTAGACTTTTGGATGGAGGTCCGCCAGACTTTTAAAATGAACAGACTTGCCCACACACGGAGTAAAGTCCGTTCATTTTGAACGTGACTCCAGGTAGACGGGACTTCGAAGGAAACCAATGTCGCCGCCTCCATCAGCGAGATTGACACCTTGCTAGCCCCGTCACCGGGGGACCTCCGCTTGAAAGTCCAGCAGATTGTCCGTCGGGTTATCCGAGCACGCAGCCCGGCCAGTCAGGAAAGGGGGTGGGGACGAGCGAGCACCCCCTCCCCTCCTGAGCCATACCAGGCTGCGTGTCACCATGTGACATCACCCGGTGACCCGCCCCTTACCCCTATATAAGTCACCGCACAACGCGTCCCTGGCATTGCGACTGGAGAGAGCGTCGTGTCAACATCGGAAGGAAGAAAAAGAAAAGAAGAAGAAGAAGGCGGCCACAGCGACAGCGATGAACCAAAGACCGGGCCAACGCTAGTAAAAGAGCTGCAAGAAGATAGCGGAGGCCCGGCAGAAGAAACGAAGAGCAGGACAAGACCCTGCACGCCGGCAACGAAAGAGCAGTAGATAGCGGATGAGGCCGGCGAGAAGACCCCCGAAGTTGGAAGAAGACCCCCGGAGTCTAATAAACTACTTTAAAAACCTGTGTTGTGTTTTTTTCATTAACACTTTTTCCCTTAGGTGAATAGGTAGGGGTACCATACTCATCACATAAGGTAGGGGGCCCGGGATCTGGGGGCCCCCTTATTAAAGGGGGCTCCCGGATTCTGATAAGCCCCCCGCCCGGAAACTCCTAAGGTTTGACCTCATATTATATGGTTTTGGTAAGTCTGAAGACAAAAATCAGCAGAAAATCTAATAGTGTGTATGGGGCTTAAGTTCGCCAGACTTTTGGGAAGAAAAAGTCAGCCGAAGCCCACACACGGGCAGATTGTCCGATCGTGTGTATGCGGAATTACACTTTTTTGAAAGCTGAAAAATCGTGTTCAGGACTGTAGTTTAATGGCATTTCAAATGCAAAATGCTTGTAAACACCGTAATCCGCGTTTATTCGTGTTTGCATTTATAAGTATTTGGTAACATGGAAATGTGGAATTTTTTTTACTATTTTCACCACATGCTGTTGTCTGAGGGAGAGGGAGAAAAAAGGGAATGAGGGGGGGAGAGAGAGAAAGAGAGAGAGAGAGAGAAAATCCATAGTTAAAACACACTGCGCATGCATACGCGTTTATATGGGACGATTGATTTATTGTCATATATGTGTATATCATTGTTTTTCACATTTTATGTATGTACATTTATTTTTTGTTTTTTTCCTTTTTCAAATGTTTTTATGGGTTTATTGGTTCACGGTATTATTTATAAATGTTTACATGCGACTGTTGGTCCATGTTCCTATGTGTATACAGGATCCTTTGGTATACATGGGAGCATGGACCTTCAGTTTGAGCTTTTACCTACGTTTCTAGCTGCATGCTCTTTGGGGCTGAGGTTTGGTGATTGATCGAGCCTGTGTTCTCACCATTGATTATCACCACCCCCAGAACATCTGTAGCTATTGGGGCGGTCTATTTAAGATCTATCAGTTGTCTCAGTCATTGTAATGATTAAGCACAAGATGTATGTGTGAAACCTATCTACGTGACCACAGTTTGGTGTTATCTTTGTGAAACAAAATAAAAGGCAATCAGAAGTTCTGGAAGTGCAGCCATTTCTTTCTTCTTTCCAAGTTTCCCACGGAGGCGGGCCGGGGTAGGACTCTGCAAGATACTCCAATCAGCCTTATCTTAATACACCTGGAGCAGCGATTATTTTTCTTGGATACTGACTGGCAGCTGTTGGGCACTGATTGGCAGGTGATGGGCTCATCTAATGGGGGCTGTGCTGATGATCAATGTGCTTACTACAAGCACAGACCCCCCCCCCCCCCCGACAGGGAGAGATGCTGATCATCTCTTCCTGTCAGTGCGAACCAAGGAATGCCGCTTACCGGCACTTCCTGGTTCACGCATTGGCCACAGCTGATCACGTGCTAAGCAGCCTCTGTCAGAGGCTCCTTACCACAATCGTAGATGTGGCGTGTCAGACTGACATGCCACACCCGTGATCGCCATGCTGCGTGCCCCTGCGGGCGTGCGCTGGCATGTTATCCTGCTGGACGTCATATGATGCCCAGTCAGGATAACAGAACCACTTTCCGGCCATCATTCTGCTATAGGCCAGGCGGCAAATGGTTAAAAAATGCTTACAAACACAAATGCTTGCATAAATGCTGTATGTGAAAGCGGCAAAATGGACATTTTTAAACGTCAGTTACTGTCTGTTAAGTTTCCACCGTTCAGAAGAGATTTTCAAACATCCTGTGTACATGAAGCCTTAGGTTCTTGACAATCAGCATTGGATTAGGTGGAAACACCATAGGAAGGCTTGGGAATGTCAGCAGCTGTGGTATCCGAGCCGGCGTGAAGGAAGCCTGGTTTGACAGCTATCAGAGACTGGCCAGAGTCCAGCGTTCTCCACTACTATTCCCTGCCTCGTGGCAACCCCTATGTGCTGAAAGAGAAGTGGAGGTGGTGCAAGTGCAGTAACGCGTTTCAAAGGTTCACACCTTCTTTGTCATAACCTGGACACTGGCGGCTCTCTGACAGCTGTCAAACCAGACTTTCTTCATGCCGGCTTGGATATCTCAGCTGCTGACATTTGCAAGCCTCCTATGGCTTCCACCGTATCCCATGTGGATTGTCAAGAACCTAACAAGTGTGCTATTTTTGTTTGTGCAATAAATTACTTTTAAGTTGCTAACAGGGATCCCCCACTGCTGTTCCTTTTTGTTGTATACTGAACCTGTTCTTGTACAAAAATACAGCCCCTCAGTAGCCTCATTAAAAATATATGAAAACACGCTGAAAAAAATTGTTTCAGCTATCAATAAAGCAATAAAAAGTTGGTTATTAGCTTTGCTCAAAACTTTGTTAAATATAAAAATAGAAATGTGACATAATAAACACCACTGACCTGTTGCATATAATGTCAGTACTTAAATTGTAAAGTAATTTAACCTGCAATTTTGTGACTACATGACTGCAAGGAAATGCTTGCAAAGTACACTTCAGTTACAATAGAGTGAAAAGTGTAAAGTTTATCCAAAGTCCAAACTTTTTTTTAAAATTTTGGATAGAGTCATGGGTGGCTAGACTCCAGGCTTATGATTACGACTATCTGTGTTTCTGCTGAGGATATTCATCCTTTGTATTATCCATTTGACCACTGTTACAGGTATTGAAAGTAAAGAAAATTCTAAAATTTGGCGTTACCTTAGAACAGGAAAAAGAGAAGAAATCTTTCAACAGGGATACTTTTTTCTGGTGACACCAGTCTAATGGGGGATTTCGCTTAGAAAAGATTTCCTCTCATTTCATATTGCGCCTAATAGTCATTATTAATTATGTGGCACCCCCTCTGTGACTTAAAAGAGCCACTAAGTGACCAATAATTATCAATAATACCTCCAAAATTAAATAAACATATATGCAAACTGTACAATCAAATTATAAAGTGAACAACCCGACATGATTAAACTGTCCACGTCAAAATGAAATGATCACCATATGGTATAAGTCCATAAAATACGTGTAACACCAATATAGATTAAAGTCTGGTCCCAGAGTGCTGTGTCCACATACAATCTTCCTTCAATGCATGCTCAAACAATTGTGTCCACACCAAATGTATCCCACCACCTACATTCCAATGCGCTCACCTTATAGCATGGACCTAAGAAAGTATGTTGTTAGGTCTAATGCACTTTTACCCTCTAGGGCAGTGGTCTCCAAACTGTGGCCTGGGGGGCCAGATGTGGCTCTTTGTATGCATTTATCTGGCCTTTGAGGCACTTTTCCTTCCACTGACATTAACAATAGGGCAATGTTCCTGCTACTGACATCAACAATGGGGCACTAATCCTTCTAATGACATCAACGATGGGGCACTATTCTTCCCACTGGCACTAATTATGGGGCATTATTCCTCCCACTGACAACAATTATGGGGCACTTTTTCTCTTACTGACACCAATGATGGGCCACTATTCCTCCTACTGACACCAATGATGGGTCACTATTCTTCCCACTGACACCAATGATGGGTCACTATTCTTCCCACTGACACCAATGATGGGTCACAATTTTTCCCACTGACACCAATGATGGGTCATTATTCTTCCCACTGACAATGATGGGTCATTATTCTTCCCACTGACATCAATGATGGGCCATTATTCTTCCCACTGACACCAATGATGGGTCACTATTCTTCCCACTGACACCAATGATGGGGCACTATTTCTTCCACTGACACCAATGATGGGGAACCATTCTTCCCACTGACACCCAGGATGCGGCACTATTCTTCCCACTGAGACCCAGGATGGGGCACTATTCCTCCCGCTGACACTAATGATGGAGCACTATTCCTTCCATTGACACCAATGATGGGGCACTATTCCTTCCATTGACACCAATGATGGGGCACTATTCTTCTCATTGACACCAATAATGGGGCACTAATCTTCCCACTGACACCCAGGATGGGGCACTATTCTTCCCACTGACACCAATGATGGGGCACTATTCTTCCCACTGACACCAATGATGGGACACTATTCTTCCCACTGACACCAATGATGAGGCGCTATTCTTTCCACTGGCACCAATGATGGGAACTATTTTTCCACCTAATACCAAAATTGCATTGTTTACTCCCACTGGCGTCAGGACAATTTCTACCTTCAATGGCCACATTCCGGCCCCCCTAAAGTCCAAAAGACAGTAAACTGGCCCTTTGTTTAGAAAGTTTAGAGACCACTGCTCTAGGGGTATGAAAATGATGATCTCTCTTTTCCTCAATCTCCTTAGTGGATAGTGGCTTCTTCAGTGGTGGTGCTTGGTTAATGTCTCTTTAAGAGACCCTCAGTCTGTCTCCTCTGCTCACAGTGTACTCAAAAGAACACAGGGTGGGCTCTCATAATGTAGTATGTCATAAAATGTGAATTTATTAAAAGTAATGCACTTACATTAAAATAAAAAATAAAAATGCCGGCCCCTCCCACGCATTACGTCACTGCCCTCGTGACTTCCTCAGGGAAATCTATCAATTGTGCTTACAGGTCGTGAAGAGAAATGTTCCCAATGGAACACAGATGTTAAAAAAAAACTGACCTTGTTCAAACACGGATTGAACCAATGTAGGTTTGTGTTGGTTGATTCTTTTTACAATGCACCTGTGATTACATTATCTCTGCCTTTAGTCAAAACTATTTGGATTGGCTTCTTTCACATTTAAGAGAATTAGTCACTGCGGCCATTCAATCCTTTCACTAACCTATACTCACTTTCACCATCCTCTCCTGCTGCTCTATTTATCTGTGGGAGCGATAAACTCTGAAAATACTTTTAGATATGCTCATTATTTCCTACCATAACCCCAGTATCCTCTTCTTCAGCGGGCGGTCCGCTTTCAGATAAAAGTTGTCTCTGCGGCGGATTTGCCGCAAGATCACTTTTAAATCGGCAGCGGGAGAGGGCATCCCCTGCCTCGCTCCGGTGCCCTCCGCCACCTTCCAGAGCCATCGGTAGTGGCGGAGGCGATTGGGTCCTCTTTCATGTGTGGTATGGAGATGAGTGAGGGGAAGATGAGACGTCACTTCCACCCATAGCTCTTAAAGAGACATTTTATTTTTTTCAAATGACATTTACATTTTTTTTTTTTTTTTTTTTTTGCTTTTTAGTGTAAATATGAGATCTGAGGTCTTTTTGACCCCAGATCTCATATTTTAAGAGGTCCTGTCATGCTTTTTTTTCTATTACAAGGGATGTTTACATTCCTTGTAATAGGAATAAATGTGACACCTTTTTTTTTTTTTTTTGAAAAGAACAGTGTAAAAAAATAATAATAAAAAAATTCCTGCTGAGCTCGCGTGCAGAAGCGAACGCATACGTGAGCAGCGCCCGCATATGAAAACGGTGTTCAAACCACACATGTGAGGTATTGCCGTGATCGTTAGCAATAATTGAGAGCAATAATTCTAGCCTTAGACCCTCTCTGTAACTCTAAACATGCAATCTGTAGAATTTTTTTAAACGTTGCCTATGGAGATTAAGGCCCCTTTCACACGAGCTGGATTCCGCTCGTTTAACTCTCCACCTTCTTTAATGCAGTCCATTTCTCCACTGAGACAGTAATGAGGCAGGAATTGCTTTATACACAGTCTATATATAATAAAAAAACTAAATTACAGTGATCCACAATTTGTCATGTATTCAGCGTAACATCAAATAGAACAGTCCATAACACTTGACAAATATTATCTTCTTCACATCAAAAGACACAGAGTGGTAGTTTAACTCTTGTCACACTTCACATATTGTTATGGCACTACTCACAGTTCAGGGCACACTGCTTATAGTCCCAGTATGCCAGAGGCCTCTACTAGTCCTTCCCTGGCTTCCCCCAAGGCACAGGAGGTGCCATCCTGCAGTAAGGAGACACTCTTCTGCCATCACTGCCATCATTCCCAAAAAGACCATGGGGTATCTCCTTCCAAACCTTAAAAAGCAGGTGGGGCCAACCCAGAGGAAATTAACAAAGATTGAGTGTCCCAAAAACAATTAAAGGGCAACTCAAAATACTCCTGCCTACAAGCCTTGAGAGATTATTTCTCCATCAGGTCCCCTTTGCCTGTAATTGACAGCAGATGGCAGTGGGTGGTTCCATAGCCACGCTATTCAGTCCTGTCAATTACAGGCAAGGGGGAACCAGTCTCAGAGTTCCCCATCGGGCTCTACCTACCCAACAGTTGCAGCAGCTGAAAATTTTAATTGTACAGTGGGCAGAGCCTAATGGCGAACTCTGAGACTACAGTAGTTGACCATCAGGTCTGCCTTGACTGTGATTAACAGGACTGAATAGCAGCTATGGATGCTCCTACTGCCATCTGCCATCAATCATAAGCAAAGCGGACCTGATAGGGAACTAGTTCTCCAGTTCTCCATCAAGCTCCTCCCACCTCTAGTTTAAAACTCCTCGGCCTTGTGCCCAGTAATATGATGATACAGAGGGAGGAAGTTCAGTATGGACTCCCATTTAACCAGTACAAAATGGGAGGCTTTTGGTTCCATAGGTCCACCTCACCATAACCTGGTCTCATGCACGGTGTAGACAGAAAAAAAATTAGGAAAACCCTCATGAGCCAAGTTATCGGCATGTCACTCTTATCTCTTACTGAAACTAAGACCCCATACACACCATTAGATTTCTGCAGATTTTTGTCTTCAGATTTACCAAAACCATGTAGTGCAAGGGCCTGCCTGATTGCATCTAAAATTGAAACTCTTAAGCCCGTACACACGATCGGATTTTCCTACAGGCTGTTGGTGGAAAATCCGACTGTGTGTACAAGATCGGCCGCTTCTAGCTCGTCCTTGCTTCTGAGCATGCGTATTTGTACTTTGGACTTTTGTCCGACGGATTTGTTTACACGCGCTCGGAAAATCCGGACAATTGTTGTCGTATTTTCCGCGAACAAATGTTTGATGACAGGTTTATAAATTTTCCACGGACAAATGTCTGTCGGATTTTCCGAGCGCGTGTAAACAAATCCGTCGTACAAAAGTCCAAAGTACAAATACGCATGCTCAGAAGCAAGGACGAGCTGGAAGCGGTCGGTCTTGTAAACTAGAGTTCGTAATGGAGAATTAACATTCGTGACGTGGCAAATTATGAAATCTTAAAATGCAGTGCACATTCTCTTCTTCTTTAATGGGATAACAATGAAGTTGCTTTGCTGGTTATACTGATGGAGTTATTGCAAACTAATTTTCAAAGGATTTTTTGTTCTAGTGAAATCAAGAATAATATTATTATATATTTTTATTTTTTTTTTTTTTTTGGGCAAGTTACCACAACACCATTATCCTGTAGTTTTTAAGATCAAAGATACAACTATGTTGGTGTCCCTTGTTAATTTTACATTGTATTTTTTAAAATGTAACTGCCTACCATACTCCCAAAATGTAATTTGAAGTAAAACACATAGCCAAGTATTATTCTCCACAATTTTTTTATTGTGCATTAAAAAAAAAAAAAAGAAAAACAAATACAATTAGACATGCTATTTGCCAATAGAACTTAACTAAAAAAAGTACATCCAAAAATTATAGAAAATATACCAAATCAAATCATTATTCAACCAAAAAAATAATGTCAAAGAAATAACTCCAAGGCCAATAATAAATAACACGTTGTCCGATTCTGCAACATGTCTAGTTGACGAACAGCCATTCAGAAACGAACCGAAAAGCATGAAATGAAAAGCGCAAAATGAAAAGCGTGAATCAACATTCAAACCTCTACTAACACAAAATTAGCAGAAGGAGCCCAAAGGGTGACTCTAAAGAGCTGAAAAAACACGTAGCATGTCACTACGTTTGTGATTGTTGGCCAACAATTGTGTGGCCGTGTGTATGCAAGACAAGTTTGGGCCAACGCCCTATGGGCAAAATTCCATGGTTTTCTTGGCCAACAATCTGATCGTGTGTACGAGGCATAAAGGTTTGCCCTCATATTATAGGTTTTGGTAAATCTGAAGGCAAAAAATCTGCAGAAAATCTAATAGCGTGTATGGGGTCTAAGTATTTATGTCTACAGCCAGCTTTAGAAATACATCAACTTACTAAAAAATGATTCACACTCTGGATTCTATTATAGAATCATTTGCTAGATAAAACTGTATTGAAGTTACTGCTGTAGAGGTGTGGACTGCAGAACATATGACAGTCACATCCTGGAATGTCAATTAGATGGGACAATTAGAAGACTGACAGTAAAACACAGTGTTCATTGGACGCAAGTTCCTTTCCTCATTCAACGCATTAAAACACAAGACTGTACAGAGGGCAGCAAAAGCCTGTGAACCTGGAAATACTCTTCTTATCTTAGCCAACAAAAAAGCATTTTACATGGCAAATCCTTCATTAACTAGACAATGCATGCCAAACATTGCACCGCCTATTCATACAGTAGCCGATGTTAATTAATACCTTTGTAAGATGTTTAGCTTCATGTGTTCTCCTAGCACAGTTTGTTCTAATTAGCTTTTTTTGTTATTATATTATAATAACAGCTTAATATATTTATATTTCAAAGCAAAAAAAATAGTACACTCAATGTTTGAACACCTTTTGGTTGGGTGCGTTGATGTGCCATTCTGGATACATGGCACTGAATTACACCAATGTATGTAACATACGTAAATGTTAAATGTAGTAACATGCACATTATTTTGTACGTTACGGCAGAGCAATATTGTTGATGGGCTTTTAGTGTTTAAAAGTGACTTCATTCCGCCCTTATATTAACAGCAAAATGCAAAGCTTAAGTGAGGATTGAACCATATTGGGCTACCCTTATAGCACAAAGAAATTGAAGGACTTTAACATGGGTATACTGTTGCCTTAAAGCGGAATTAACCCCCCCCCCCCCCTATCGTTTTTAGCAAAGCAAGCTGCCATCTTGCCCTCTGTTCTTCAACTGTCATGTAATCAGTGATTCCAGCCATTTGATGGTTTGACAGTCTGGTTGAGAGCACAACCAATGTGACACTTACATTCCCGGGCACATGTTGTCTTGTGAATATCAGTATCTGCTCTCCATAATGAATAGGCCCCTTTGTGGTAGAGGTGGTGTCCATCATGTGTTGTGAACCATTACGACGTTGTTGTAGATACAAATTTTCCAGCTTGCAGCTGGGCTGACCCTATCTTCAGAAAGAACATTCCATTTTTTGTATAGACCGTACATATGTACAGAAATATGTCACCGTGTGTGCTGCTTCAAGATCTCACCCAGGTTGCAGGTCGCCTGCCTAAGGAAGCGAGTCTGCTTTCACTGCTCATCACTGCATGAGACTTCATTGTTTCTTGGAATATGACCAGGACATCTACTGGCCCCTCCACACACTGTTTTGGTGAGCGCATCTGCTTTCATTCTCAGGGGCTCCACTTGACATTTGTTAAAAGAAGATCAGCTTTATTGCATCGAGATATAAATAATAATGAGAATCGTGCTAAACACCCCCAACTACTCCCCTGTTCCAACCTAACAGCCAGCAGGCAATAAAAATACACACCCAGTCTTTACAGAATAATCACGAAAATATCAGCCTTAGCCATTAAAAGCAGTCATATAATAAAGTGAAATAGTAAATCCCATTCACATACTGTACAAGGGTAGTGTATTACTTGAATATAACATATAATGTAATAACTTAAATAATAATATCCTAAGGAAATCAAATGACAAAACACATTGGCCGGAAGAGACGTCATCATTGCTGTGCACATGGAAGTGTTGAGATTACACACAGATTTTAAAGGGACATTGTTTTAATATGTATGTGAGTAGTATTTTTATACAATAAATGGAAGTGCTTCTGTTTTACCTGGTTTGAGCTGAGCCAGATTGTGGCAGAGTATTGAAATGATGTGCTGGAAGCTTGTTGTTTGCAGAGAATACCTTTACTTTCATGGAGGATTGCAAAGCATGTCTTTACAGCATGAGAAACAGGAACTGAACACAAACAAGTACACTGAACATAATAAAGGAAGTTATATCCTGTCATTACGTCATATCATAGAATACATGTACTATACACTATAATACGCCACCTACTGCATAGATAGGCACAATGCTTACAGTATACAGTCAGTTTATAAGCAACTTTGCTGTTGTACTTCCAACAAGAGTATGGCCACAAGAGAGGAGAATTGGTCTTGAGGTTTCTTGTTCCAATGTTGGAGAAGTAAAACCGTATTGGAGTTTGTGATATCTTTCTGGGTTTCTGGAATGAGCAATTTTGTACATACTTTAATGCAAAAGGGGTCAAGTTATTCTGGTGAATCTCCCTTTAATTTACCGTATATGAAAATAATATAAAACAAAGGGTAAGCAACCTTAAAGAGGTGGAGATTTTTTTGAACAACATGGAAGTCAAAGATCACGGGGCACAGTGTCACTTCCTCACAACTGATTTAAACCTCTAATTGCCATACTACTGTGTCATAATCGGATGCATTGCAAGGCATGTGGTGAGGAGAGTACATTTTGGCGAGCCTTTATTTTTTTTAAAAGCACACAGAGCACAGTGGTAGAATATTTCTTGGAAGTTGAACAATTTGGTGTATATAAAGCACCATTTATTAACCACCTCCCGTCCGCGCTATAGCCGAAAGACAGCTACAGCAAACCTAATTTGCTGGGAGGGCGTCCATGGATGTCCTCCTGTGCTTGAGTGGCCTGCACGCGCCCTCTGCAGGGCGCGCGCAGCGCCCTCTGCAGGGCGCGCGCAGCGCACTCTGTGAGACTCGGCTGATCACAGATCAGAGTAAGGGGGCGATCCCGACAGCTGATCATGTGACGTAAACAGAGACGGTAATCGGCTATTTTTTCTCCTCACGCTGGTAACCGATCACCGGTGAGGGAGACATCGGTCCCGATCGTGGAGAGCCTTTGCAGAGGCTTCTGTGCCACCTACCAGTTCCCACCAGGGCCACCTTCCAGTGCCACCTATAAATATCACCAATCAGTGCCTTATCACCAGTGCTGCCTATCAATACCACCTACCAGTGCCACCTACCAGTGTCACCCATCAGTGCCACCTTATCTGTGCCTATCAGTGCTGCCTCATCAGCGAATATCAATGAAGGAGAAAAATTACCCGTTTGCAAAATGTTATAACAAACTATGAAACATGTTTTCTTTGCTTTTTTATAAAATTCCTGTCTTTTTTTGTTTGTTTAGCAAAAAATAAAAACCCAAGTGGTGATTAAATACCACCAAAAGAAAGCTCCATTTGTGTGAAAAAAAAAATGATAAAAATTTCATTGGAGTACAGTCTAGCATGACCGCACAATTGTCATTCAAAGTGTGACAGCGCTGTAAGCTAAAAATTGGTCTGGGCAGGAGGGGGGTTTAAGTGCCCACTAAGCAAGTGGTTAATCAAGGACTCCACAATTGAGATTTCTGAGTATTACATCATATGTTATAATAATTTGGGTAATACACTACACTTGTATGTGAATGGGATTTGATATATCACTTGAATGTATGATTGGTTTCATAAGCTAATGCTGCTGATATTTTTATGATTATTAATGCATGGAGATAGCTACCCTGGTTGCAGCCTCTAGTTGCTGAATTCATCTCAATCACTCAATGTTCTGCAGTTGACTAGTTCAGACAATGCACAGAAGCTGTGTATAGTCAGATGCAATCTTGGTAGACATAAGTGATGTCTCACTCTGCATTAAAGTCTGCCTGTGTTTAAAACATGACAAGTGCTGTTCCTGCAAATGGAGATAAAGTCATGTGCTATCAACCAGTGTTTCTCAACTTCTTTTCATTCAAGGTCCATTTTACAATTTTGCACAATCTAGAGGCACCCCATATTCTAAAATGTTAAAAATAAAAAAACTAACATAGCAACTTCCACACATAAAAAGGACACTGAGTGATTTATTCTTCCAAAGCAAACACACAGACTTCAGAACCCTAGGTCTTAACTGGAGCAATAGATGATGTTACGGGAACTTGGCTATAGGGAGTCACACAGGTAACGTCTCTCAGGATTACCTTCCTGTAGGGATAAAAGAGCAGGTAAGTGGGGATACAGAAGAAAGACAGAGCCAATAAATATCAGAAACCCAAATATGGCACCAGAGCAAAAGTCAGGTTATGGCGAGTAATTGTCATACGAGTCAACAGCAAACCAAGAACAAAGGCCAAAGCCAGTGTAGAACTGGAAAAATGTCAAGAACATACAGGGAGTCAAAATGTCCCACGATGAGCATTCCCTAATGACTTGTACGGCTGGCAACCATGTTTATGCATATTCACTATACAGTATGTCCCTAAATAGGTGACCCAAGCCATTGGGTCAGCATAACAGCCAGACAATGGGTTTCCATTACTGCAGATGTAAACTCTGAATGCAAAGCATTGTGTATCATAACCAGCTGACTTTTTAAAAAAAATGTAGCACTAACCCCCGAAGGAGCTGCTGAATTTAATTGGGCCTGCACTTCTGCTATTAAACCCCCAGTGACTTGGCTCAATCCCCTTGACACAGCTGTGGTGCAATGTTGGTGTGAAGATAATAGTAAAGGATAACCCTACAATGTGTAATATAATAATAATATACTTTTTTTATTACCTAGGTATCCGATGTTCCAACTGCTGGAAAAGGAACAACACTCCACACCAATTGTACTTAACCATAAACGTATTTTTACTGAAACTGATATAAGATAATAATTACAGTATTTGCACTGTCACACAAACGTAATGCAACAGCACAATAGGTATTCACAACAGTTTGTACAGTGAAGGGTTGTCTTAGATGACCCCTAAAGCCCCATACACACGGTCGGACTTTTTAATCAATTTGGTCCGATCGGACAAGGTTGTTGAAAAATCAGACCGTGTGTATGCACCATCGGACAGTGTTCGTCGGTTTGTCCGTCGGACAAAGTCTTATCTCCTGCTGGAAAGATTTGCCGTCAACCCGGTCCGATCACACCAAATCCGAGCGTGTGTACGCTTGTCCGACGGACAAAGTGCTACGCATGCTCAGAAGAAATTCTGTGACGAAAGCGCTCGGTCAGGTAAAACTACCTTTCCTAATCGACACAGCACATTCGTCACGCTGCAATGTTAAAATGTCTTTAATGCAGCGCATTCTCTTTTTCTTTACAATGCAACAAGAATGACATGTTTTAGCTGCTCCTATTCACCCGCACTTCTCACAAACTTACTTCTTTATTACTTTGCAGCATTTATACACTACATGTTTATTTTGACTGTGAACGGAAAAGAATCTTTGTTATTTTTTTACCATGATTTGTCTTGTTTTTTTTTTTTTGGGGAATACATATTTGAATGTTTTTTTTTTTTTTTTTTTGGAGGGGGGTTGTGTGTCTCAAATTACCAAAAACACATTATTTACATTTGTATTTCTTGCTTACATTTACTAGGAGTTTGTTTGTTGTTGGTGCCCCTTGTTAATTCTACTTTAGGATTAGTGAAATGTACCTGCTTACTCAAAGAAAAACTGTCATTGTAGCAAAGTAAAACACAATAGTCAATGATTATTTCAAATCAAAAAAACCTTTATTTAGGTCACACCAACAAACCAAAGAGGAACGCAGCCATGGTGAAACTTGGGGAATTTGCAAAGTCTTGGCCCCCCACGGCAACCATCATTGTTCAAGCGTAGAAAATTGGGGGCCTGAGGAGTACGTATATTAAGGGGAGTGCAATCTGGTCGTGAAGTCCAAAGTATCCGGAACTGCAGCAGATGCCATCTAGGTCCCCAGGCTCTGGTACTACAAGAGGCTCCATCTTCTCTCAGACCAGACTGATTCCAGGTCGTCACTCTCAGGTCTTCCTTCCACGCTTCCTTCCACGCTGTGGCTGTCGTGCTGGTGGGGTGGCAGAAGGAGGAGGAGGAGGAGGTGGAGCATGGTAGCTATGGCAAACATGTGTGACTGGGGTCATCTCCCCAGCCCTACCCTTATTTAGGACATGGAGGATGAGCCCCTCACACATGTTGCGTTGCCTCACCTCCATACCCATCATTTTTGTGACAACCACCGAGCCAAAGGTCTCCTCGTCGGCGGGTGTGGCATGTAGGGAGTCTGAAGCCTCTCTGATCATCCGGAGCGCTGACTGTGCCGCATAACCCCCCCTTCTCGCCCTTTTGTACGGAAGGCGGAGGGGAGGGGTTTGGGTGTCAGTCAGGCTCCGAGGCCTAGCCCCCTCTTGGCTGCCACTACCCAGCTGGTGGCTGCCACTAACCCCTGCCTCCTCCTGACTGCCACCTTCCACAGCCACCTCCTGGCTGAGGTCTTCCTGTGTATGAAAAAGGGACATAGTTTCAGTTATTTGTTCATCAAACACACACAATTCTCATCTAGTGACTGGTGCAAAATGTTTACAAATAGAAAACCATACAATTCTCAGCCCTGCAGTTTAGATTCTGGCCCCAAATGTCTCCCACACCACTGTCAGTTGATATGTCAAACACGTTAGGAACTAAGCAATTGGCGATCCTGAATTAAGTGAACATCATTCATTATTCCCATAAATGGTAACAAAACTACTATACCTGGAACAAGCTGGGCTCCTCCACCTCTTCCAGACTGGAAGGCCCAGGTTGCTCCTCGGAAGCCTCATCAGGGGTGGGCTGCGCGCAAGGAAGCGAGGAAGGAGGAGTTGAGGTTGGCTCCGTGACATCAGCCTGGTCCTTCAGAAAATGGAGACTCTGATAGTACCAGAGCTTGGGGACATAGACCTCATCTGCTGAAGTTGCAGTTTCCTCAGACTTCACGACCTTCTTCCGCTCCCTGATATACGCACTCCTCAGGCTGCCAATTTTCTTTCTAATATCATCAACAGTTGCCGTGGGGAACCTTGGCTTGACAAATTCCACAAGTTCCTCCAGGGCTGCGTGCCTCTTTGGTTTGTTGGTGTAATGTGGGTGTATACCCTGCCACAATATGGGAAAATCCCTGTATTTGGCAATGAAGAGGGGGAGAAAACTCATGTCGTTGAATCCCTTCATATCAATCTCTGCAAGACACAACAACACACAAAACCCTCTAAATTATGTCAGGCTAAACTCTCCTAATCTTCTCCATAAAGAAGCCTCAAGTTCAAATCAGTCTAGGCTAGTTATGTACCAACTTTAAATTGTACCTTCGTTTGTAGCGATCGTCTCGTGTGAGTTTTCTCTCCCCTCGTCTCCCAGATCGTGGCTACGACACAGGCGTGTGACGTTTTATATACACTGCGCATGCTTCAAACTCCGCCCGCCCCTGACGATCTTTCTCGTCTATTCCCCACCCCTTCTCTTTACGGCGTAGTGGGGAGAGCACATGGCGGGGACACAGCAGGTGCGCCACAAATATCCCACCAACGAGGAGGAGGACGAGGAAAGTCCGGAGGCAGAAACGTCCCGATCCCGGAGCCTGAAATTCAAGGCCTCCAATATGTCATTTGGAGAAATGTTGGAGATGGTGGACATATTAAAGAGGAGCGACTATGATGGGAAGTATGGGCCTTACCTCAACCCCAATGTCCGCAAGGCCAAGATCATGTCTAAAGTTGTGAGAAGGCTGTACAATCATTTTGGGGTACAACGATCCAAGGAGCAACTGAGGAAACGCTGGTCAGACCTGAAACTGAGGGAGGCCGATCAGTACAGAAAGATCAAGAGAATTCTTCAAAAAAGTAAGTAGTTGTGTTTTGTGTTTGATTTCTTGCTTGCATACTGCTCCATTGTGGTTTGATTTTTACAAAGTTGTACATTCCAAAATGGCCACTTTCAGGTTCGTCTGTGCATTCGATCGTACTCAGCCTCGATCTTTCTGCCACTGTCATGATCGTGTGTGTGCATTCGATCGTACGCAACCTCGATCGTTCGGCCACTTATAATACCATGTTTGGTGTTTTTTTGGGGGAAAGGAAGTTTGTTCTCACTAGAAATGTCATCAAGAATGTAAAGCCAATTTATTCAATGTAAAGGAGAGGTCACTCAGTAGCTGTTTACCCATCTGGACTCTAGAGCACTAGTGCTGGGACACCCAAACCCCCTTTTTATTATGCTTTTCCACACATGTGCTCCAGTGGATACTAGAGGGGGGTCTCCATCACACAAACTTCTACCAAAAAGCTAGTCAGTTTAGCACCTTTACAAAGTGACTACATTCATGTAGTTGACATTTGTAACTGGCCAAACTAAAATAGTGTCCGTCACTTTCAAGCAATGTTTGTCATTTCCTATTTCTGCCCTCAATAGCTTGTGTTGCTAAATCTTCCTTTTGGACATTCTCATAGGGGAGCGAAAACTTGGGCCGTCTGAGGAAACCCCCAAACCAACACCTCCCAAAAAAGGGGAAAGAGCAGAAGCAGAGGAGGAGGAGGAGGAGGAAGGAGAGATCATCGAACTTGGAGAAATTGTCACCACAACAGGTGAGTGTGGGAGAACACAGCTACTGGTAAGCTAATCCATGTATGGCTGCCTCATTTCCAACACCCCATTTTTGTTTGTTTGTGGTTTTTAGGTGACGTGGATGTTGTGGAAGAAAAATCGCACTTTACCACAGAGAGTGCCCACGTACTCATCGGAGAGATAATGGTCTGCAATCGAGATCTAGATTACATAAAGCAAAACATCAATGATGTTCAACAAAAATTGAAGAACATCATTGATGTTTTAGGAAAAATATGAAAACGCACCAAGTAATTAACACACATTTGTGCCAGCTTCTGAACACATTTGCAACTTAAAAACTGTCTGAAATTTGGAACATGCACACATTGTGTCCACATGTGCTAGCTCCCACCATGGTGGATGAATGGCAACGTTTTTTTGGGGGTGCAAACACTTTACGAACTACGAAAGTGGTTGTGGTGAAGGGGTTGCACCCCCAAAAAACGTCCATTCATCCCCATGATGGAAAATGGCACTTTTGAAGCTTCTAGGCATGTGTTTTACCATCTAATGACCATTTTCAGTCCCAAATTGTGTGCATGTTCCAAATTTCCACTTTTCGGGGGTGACCCCCCCATGTGATGAAGGCAAGATCAAACACACTTTGAACATATAGTCATGTCTGATCTTGTCTTCACTTTACAAAGTTGAACTTTCCAAGTTCCTAGGTTCTGTTTTGCTCCATGCCTGGTTTTACCAATTGCGGAATGTTTGTAAACAATGTTGTAAATAACCAAGATGTTGTCAGTTTTGGCGTGAAGATTGTAAACGCACTTGTGAATGTTTTCCTAGTAAACTTTTATTTTTCTAAATGTGTGGCTTCCTTATTTAAAAAACACAATGCATTATGTATGTAAAATGAAAAGGATATGGGGGGCAATGGGTGTTATTTACTAAAGGCAAATCCACTTTGCACTCCAATTTTCTTTCCCGGGGAACTTTTTCAATGCACTTGTAGAGCATAGCGGATTTGACTTATGTAAATGACACCCACAGTGCTTTGTACGAAAACACGGAGCACAGCATTTTGGAGAATACACACATGTCAGACCTGGTGATGAAAAGGAGTATTTTGGGTGTCAGTTATGCAGTACAAACCTTCTCTAGACCAAAGATTAGGTAGCAAACACACAACATGAGAATAATCTTTTTGGGAAGAAGAGACTGTTACCTCCTTTTGCCCAGAAAGTGCATTCCCACTGTCGAAGGCAAAGGGAAAAAATGTCAAAGTAAAATAAGCTAAAAAGAATACTGAAATGACAAGAAATCATAGGTTGGTTAAAATATCAGATTTATTAAAAAATGCCTCTCACACATCGTCAGGCAGAGCAATGGCCCCCCTACCCACAAAGTACTGCATATATTGGTCCCGGACCACACGGGCATTTAGAGGGGGCAAGCCTGGACGTGCCACTCGAAGGGCTGTGAGTTCGGCATTTGGAGGGCCCTCCACATCTGGGCCAACGGGCACCACATAGTTCCTGTTATGTCTTTTGAGGAAGTTGTGCAATATGCAACAGGCAAGAACTATGTGGTTGAGTTTGTATTCCGCCAAGTTAAATGCCGTCAGGAACAGGCGGAAGCGGCTGGCCAGGATGCCAAAAGCGTTCTCCACAACTCTTCTGGCTCTGGACAGCCTGTAGTTGAAGACCCTCTGGTCCGGGGTGAGGGTCCTCATCGGGAACGGCCTCATCACATGGGGAGTCAACGCAAACGCTTCATCTGCGACAAAGACGAAGGGGAGTCCTTCGGCATTCTCCTCTGGAGGTGGCAAGCACAGACTGCCACTTTGGAGACGCCAGTAGAACTCCGTGTGCGTAATGGCCCCACCATCCGATATCCGGCCGTTCATCCCCACGTCCACATACATAAACTCGTATGTTGCCGACACCACCGCCAACATCACTACACTATTAAACCCTTTATAATTATAATAGTAGGACCCCGAGTTGGGCGGTGGGACGATGCGGACGTGTTTCCCATCAATTGCCCCTCCGCAGTTAGGAAAGTCCCAACGGCTGGCAAAGTGGGAGGCCACAGTCTGCCATTCCTGTGGCGTGGAAGGGAACTGTGGAGTGAAACAAGAAAAAAAAAATTAGTCACTTTGCACCTAAACATTGCAAGCAGATTAGACAATCAACATCTTGGAACAAGAGCATTGTATAAAATTGGAGGCTGGAAAGTATTTGCACAGAAAAGTAGAGGCTCCCCTTCACAGATTACTCACCCCCCCCATCAATCCCCCCACTTCTGATGGGCCATTGGCAATAACTAGGGGTTTTGGGGGGGGGGTGGTGGACAGCTAACCCTCTGCACTTCATTGATTGGCAAATGGCTCAATAATGTGGGCTAGTTTGGCCAGACCCTCTGTACTTAACACTATTGGCAGGCCACAGGAAAGATCAAATAACATTTCAACCCCCCCCCCCCCAAAAAAAGGCAGGCACAGTGTGACATTATTAAATTACCAAGCAAGCTAATAGGAGGGAAAGAAGACAAACAAATAGGAAATGGAATGTATGGAGGCAGCCCCTTGCACTACATGCTTTGCTGAATTTCATCCCTAAAGATGCGCACTATAAAGAGGTAGGTATATAGTGTGTATGGACCTTGGGAAAGCCAGCAGATAAAGGATTGGTACCATCTGACAGAGCAGTTGGGGGAGGGGGTTCCTAATGAGTTCCCCCCCCCCCACCAAAAGAAAAAAAAAAGGGGGCTCTACATGAAGTAAACCACACAGCAAACATTTGTGCATATTTTAGGGGGTGTTTTGGGGCAAACAATACTATGCAGCAGACAAAAGACATTGCTTAAGTGACTAGGCCATAGGTGTCTATTGGGGCAGAAGAGCATGCTGGGGAGGTAAGTGAAGGGAAAAATGCATGAAGGAGAAAAGGGGCACAGCATATTAGAGCATATTGCAATCATGGTAATTAGGGAAGGAGGTCAAAAATACAAGTCATTAGCAAACAGAGCATAAATAGAAGGGAATAGTAAAGTAGAAATGTTACCTTAATATAGTCCTCCTGCAGGACCTGAATGATGGCAGAACAGGTCTCTGGAATAATGATTCCCAGGGCCTGGGGAGAGATACCTGAAGAGAACTTCAAATCCTGAAGACTTCTCCCTGTCGCCAAGTACCTCAACGTAGCAACAAGCCTCTGCTCCGGAGTAATGGCTTGTCTCATGCAGGTATCCTGCCGGCTGATAAAGGGGGTCAGCAAAGCCAAAAGACGGTGAAAATCGGGGTCCGTCATCCTGAGAAAGTTCCTGAAATCATCAGGATTATTCTCCCGGATCTCACGAAGCAAAGGCATGTGCGAGAACTGGTCACGCTGAAGCAACCAATTCTTGGTCCACATACTCCTCGTCACTATGTTCATGGACGGGTCTTGGCTCAAAGCTAAAAGCCCGACACCAATTCCGCGTACAGCACGAACTCGGCGACGAGTACGCACGGGAAACATCGCTCAGAAGGTCACAAAAGGTCGGCTGGTCAGAACGGACAAACAGAAAGCACCGATAAACAGCAAGGCCTGAAAGAACGAAATGAATACCAGCAACGAGCAGACAATAAGCAGTGCAAATCAAAGCGTCCTATATCAAGATATAGGCCGCAATGACCAACAAATGCGAACTGACTACACGCACTAGTAAACAGATACGCACGACAAGCACAAACTGAAGAGCAGTAACGATCTGAGTCAGAAAACTGAGAAGCGCGAATCTTAAGTCACCAAACTTCCACTAACTCTCGATAAACACGGGATCAGCAGAAGGAGCCCAACGGGTGCCTGACGTGGTGCTGAACTTCCCTTTTGTAATCTCGTGGACGACGACTTACGTCACGACGTTCTTCCAGACCGGATATTCCGACAACGTAGTCCGACCGTGTGTACGCAACACCAACATCGGACAAAGTACGTCGGACAAAGTCTGACCGACCTGGTCCGCGGATTGTCCGAGCGTGTGTATGGGGCTTAAGAGTGTGTCTCCAATTGGGACTAATGCTCAAAGTGACAACGCCTTAACTCTGGGCACCTTCCCACTTCCAGCATACTTTGGTAACCACAGGAATATACAGTTAGCAATAAAGTACAACACAAGTATTAGGGAGCTCCCCCTACTTTATAATTCAGTCCCTCTTATTATTAATATTAAGCAAGGCCTTGCAATGAGAGATGAAGTCCTTAGTCTTCTGCTAGCCATTTGTGTTGTAGTAATTGTAATCCAACAGTTGAACACACAAGGATTAACCACTTCGGCCCCGGAAGGATTTACCCCCTTCCTGACCAGAGCCTTTTTTGCGATTCGGCACTGCGTCACTTTAACTGACAATTGCGCGGTCGTGCGACTTGGCTCCCAAACAAAATTGACGTCCTTTTTTTCCCACAAACAGAGCTTTCTTTTGGTGGTATTTGATCACCTCTACAGTTTTAATTTTTTGCGCTATAAACAAACAAAAAAAGAGCGACAATTTTGAAAAAAAAACACATTATTTTTTACTTTTTGCTATAATAAAATATCCCTCAAAAATATATAAAAAACGTATTTTTTTCCTCAGTTTAAGTCGATACGTATTCTTCTACATATTTTTACAAAAAAATAAAACAAAATCGCTAAAATTTATTGATTGGTTTGCGCAAAATAGCGTCTACAAAATAGGGGATAGTTTTATGGCATTTTTATTAATATTTTTTTTTTTTTACTAGTAATGGCAGCGATCATCGATTTTTTATCGTGACTGCGACATTATGGCGGACACATCGGACAATTTTGACACATTTTTGGAACTATTGGCATTAATACATCGATCGATGCTATAAAATTGCATTGATATACTGTAAAAATGTCACTGGCAGTGAAGGGGTTAACCACTAGGGGGCAGGGAGTGGGTTAAGATTTCCTAGGGGCGTGGCTGTGTGTGACACCACACTGATCGCTGCTCCCGATGACAGGGAGAAGACGATCAGTGTGCCGTCATTAGGTAGAACAGGGAGATGTTTACATCGACATCTCCCCGTTCTTGAGCTCCAAGACACGATCGCAGATATCCCCACGGCGATCGAGTCCACGGGACCCGCGGGCACGATCACGGAGCTCGCGGCAGGTGTGGGCACGGCGGGAAATTCAATTGCTCATTGCGATTTTTTTTACCAATAATATGCAGAAGAATACGGATCGGCCTAAACTGAGGAAAAAATAAATATATTTAAAATATTTTTGGGGATATTTATTATAGCAAAAAGTAAACAAATATTGCCTTTTTTTTTTTCAAAATTTGTCCTTTTTTTGTTTATAGTTCAAAAAATAAAAAACGCAGAGGTGATCAAATACCACCCAAAGAAAGCTCTATTTGAGGGGAAAAGAAAGAATGTAATTTTTTTTGGGAGCCACGACCGCGCAATTGTCAGTTAAAGCAACGTAGTGCCGAATCACAAAAAGTGCTCTGGTCTTTGGCCAGCCAAATGGTCCGGGGCTAAAGTGGTTAAAGGGCCCCCATTAGAAGTAGAGCTGGGAACTCCCATGGGAAGAACTTGCCAGTAGAGCCCCAAAAACATATAAAGAAGCCAGCGCTTCATTCAACATCCTGGCATGTAGCAAAGATTGTTTTGTGAGCTAAGCCGAATTTGAATATGAATGATAACCGGGAAGGTAATCTTGTACTTTGGAAGGCCAGATGAATTGTGTCTCCAGTGTGATTCCAAACCCAGATAGACAGATGCACATCCCTCATAGTCAAATCAGAGCAGTATTTTTGCACCAGATAAATGATGATGCGATAAAATGTCCTACGGTACAAGTTGTGCTTCCAGTGTGACTCACATTTCAGGTCTGTCGAGTGCCGACTGACGCTCATAGCAGAAGAACTTGAAAGCACAACGTATGCATGGCAATATGCTAAACTTGAAGTTGTTTACAAACAGATGGAAATTAACATCAAAGTGACAAACACCATCTGTTTAGAGCTGAAACACTGCAAATGAGTTCACATGCTGGAAGTTCCTGGTGTACATCAATTGCTACATTACCGCAAACTCATACCAAAAATTCCTGTACTCCTGCTGGGGGGACAGAGAGGTCACCATTCTTGTTTCTCCATCTTCTATTAAAATGCCTTATTGCTGATAACACCAGGGTGCTTCATACATTTTCATCTCAAGGACTTACAGCTAAAAACAAAAAAGATGGCCAGTGTTTACCTGCAAGTGTTTTTCTTTCTTCATACCACCAGTCTCCGGTTCATTCTGTGTCCCTATGCCGTGGGTGCTCAACCTGTGGCCCTCCAGCTCATGCGGAACTACAAGTTCCATCATGCCTCTGCCTTTGGGAGTCATGCTTATGACTGTCAGCCTTGCAATGCATCATGGCATAGCTTCCAACTGTCCCTGATTTGGAGGGACTGTCCGATTTGTACTTTACTCCACCTCATTTGTCCCTCATTTTGTGAGCTATATAGTTTTATATAAAATTAACTTTTTATCTTTCAAAAAAAGTTTCCCAGTGCTAAACCTTTCATCCAATTTCTAAATTGCTGCATTTGTACATTTTAAAAGCCAATATAAAGGAATAGTAGTTTTTTTTAAAAAAAAAAGAAGCCCTTGTGGATTTAATTTACCTTTTTTTTTTTTTGTTAATTCTCCTTTAAAGCGGTGTGGCAGGGGCGTGTCCTAGGCCTACATACATATGTTAGTAGGTGTCCCTCATTCCCATCTCAAAATGTTGGGAGGTATGTCATGGGACTTGTAGTTCCACAACAGTTGGAGGGTCACAGGTTGAGCAGCCATGCCCTATGCTAGACATGGGAGCCGTCAAAAAATGTGTTTCGTTTCGTTCCGTATAAAAAAAAAAAATTGTAATTCGTAATTCGTGTACGAAATTTAATTCCGATTCGTACGAAATACGAATTTCGTCCGAATCCTTACGAATCGTTAATTTGGATAACGAATAACGACACTCTACGAATAATAACGAATGTATCTGAAAATATATTAACGTTGCATAACACAAGTCTATTGTCTATTGTTCACCAATCACTCAGAGGAAGTACGAAATACGAAATTTTGTTTACAAATACGTACAAATCGTTAATGATCGCTATAATTTCTTTCATATTAGTTGAAATTAGTTATTTGGTAGTTTGGATTCGGATAATTTGGATCCGAAATTCGTAAACGAAATTTCGTATTTCGTACAGAATTCGTAAAAATTCGGATTCGTACGAATGTACGAATTTCGAAAAATTCGTACGAATTTCCGATTCGTAAGAAACTAATCGCACATGTCTACTCTATGCCAGTGATGGTGAACCTTGGCACCCCAGATGATTTGGAACTACATTACCCATGATGCTCAAGTACACTGCAGAGTGCATGAGCATCATGGGAAATGTAGTTTCAAAACATCTGGGGTGCCAAAGTTCGCCATCACTGCCCTATGCATTAGAGTTCTTGTATACTGAACTGCAAGGCTCTATTCCCAGGGTTATAATTATTCCCCCCCCCCAAAGTGGCTGAATTTGTCCTGAACCCTGAGGCTGTCTATACACCTGCTCCTCTTGCTCCTAGTGCATAAAATAGGGGAGGATTCCTCCATCCATCTCATTTGTGTGTGTTGGCTGAAAATCAAAACTAACCGCCAGTGGTGGCTATTGCTAAATATTTCAGGGGGGGTGGCAAACAAACGCCATCCACCCCCCCCGGATGGACGGGAAGGCGGCAAGCACCGCTGGCTACCCCCCCCCCCCACGCTGGAGACGACTGGCGGATGGGAAAGCAGTGATCGGCGCAAGCACACCAACTATCCCCCTCCCCCTGGGGGAGTCCGTCGGGTGAGAAGGCGGCGGTGGAGACTAGCCTTAACATAGAAGGCAGGGGAATGAAGAGCCGGGCCATTCCCCTCTCCATTCTCCTATGGGCTGAACAGGAAGTGTGTCCTAAGACACGAATGGGGAGTCCTAAGACTCCCTGGCCAATTGGGCATCAGGAGCTGCTTCCTGATTGGCTGGGAGGAGAGTCAGAAAGACAATAGCGAATATGAATAAGTGGGTGGGCTTGGGGCGCAGTGCTCTGCCCACCCTTTTTTTAAGCCAATTAGAGCCTCAGGCTCTAATCATGTGCTTAAAAAAAACAAAAAACAAACCCCATTGAAATCCATGCTTCAGGCGCTCTGCATGTAGATTAGGGGCCAGGCTCATTGTTTAGGGGGGCAGTGCCAGTGCGGCCCGTAGGCATGGCCCGCCACTGCTAACCAACTATGACCAGTCTTATTGAATAAAGTAAAGCTCTGTTGACTTTCATCATCCAATCACATACAGACAAAAATGTTATTATTTTCTTTGGATGTGATTGGATATTTATTACAGAGTGAAATTTCACCATATTCACCAAGCTAAAGCTGTCCATAGACTGTTTCGAATCTCTTATGCGGTTCAGCAGGAACTGACCAGATTGGAACCATGCATGGTCAGGCTGAATGTACCCAAGTTGATTGATTGATTGATTGATTAACTTGGGTACAACTAGACTGTCAGTTTTTACATGCGATTATTGCTGGCGGCTGGCAACTGTGTTCTCCTGGTGGGGGAGCAAAGACAATGGCTCCATGGGATTAGCCCCTCAACACCGACTGTGTTGATGGGGAAATAAGCAATTTTCTTTCCTGGAACCCATTGTTGCAGAAAATAAAATAAATGGTCTATGGGCGGCCTTAACCGCTTCCCGACCGGCGCACGATGATGTACGTCGACAGAATGGCACGGACAGGCATAAGGGCGTACAGGTACGTCCCCTTTAAGATGCCGCCGTGCCATCGGGCGAGCGGCACGCACTTGCACCGGTTGGGACCCCCGTGAGGCCGGTCGCGGTCTCGATCGTCTCACGGGAAGGCTGAACGGGGAGATGCGGAAATAAACAGCATCTCCCCATTTTGCCTAGCAACTAGTGACGCCGATCTCTGCTCCCTGTGATTGGAGCAGAGATCAGCATTCACTAGCTGACAGCCACGCCCCCCCCACAGTAAGAAACACACCTCCTAGGCACATGTAATTTCTACACTGCCACCTAGTGGTTAACCCCTTCACTGCCAGTGCCATTTATACAGGAATCAATGCATTTAAATAGCATTGATTGCTGTATAAATGACAATGGTCCCAAAAATGTGTCAAATGTCCGATATGTCCGATGTCTCCGCCATAATGTCGCAGTCACTAATGTCCGCCATTACTAATAAAAAAAAATTATTAAAAAAATGCTATAAAACTATCCCCTATCTTGTAAACGCTATAACTTCTGCGCAAACCAATCAATGATCGCTTATTGCATTTTTTTTTTACCAAAAATATGTAGAAGAATACGTATCGGCCTAAACTGAGGAAAAAAACATTTTTTTATATATTTTTGGGGGTATTTATTATAGCAAAAAATAAAAAAGAATGCGTTTTTTTTTTCAAAATTGACGCTCTTTTTTGCTTAAAGTGTAAAAAATAAAAACCGCAGGGGCGATCAAATACCATCAAAAGAAAGCTCTATTTGTGGAGAAAAAAAGGATATCAAATTTTGTTTGGGAGCCACGTCGCACGACCGCGCAATTGTCAGTTAAATCGACGAAGTGCCGAATCGCAAAAAGGGGCCTGGTCCTTTGGCTGCAAATTGGTCCTGTCTGAAAGTGGTTAAAGTGGATGTAAACCCAAAAAAATTATTTTTTCTTGTTTTATGTCATAATGTAGAGAATACGATTTCCTTTCATTTGAGCCCAGTCTTGCCACGCAGATTTACTCCAGCCCTGAGAAATCCTCTTTTATTGTTCAGTTAGAAATATCTTGACCAAGTGCTGAAAACTTTGTCAAAAACGCCCCCTTGCTGTGAGTGACAGGTGATTTACATATCTCATGCACTAGCCTGAGACAGGCACAACCTGTGCAATTATAAAAAGTGAGAAATTCACCCCTCCCCCACATAACAATGATGAAAAGGAATGTTATCTGTGATCAGGTGACCCTATAACAATCATCAGATCACTGGATGTTCTACTCTGCCCAACTCTGACTAGATACATCTCCCCTATATTCTTCTTGCTGTTCACTCGAGAATACATTTTCTTTCACCCTGGTCTGTGGTCTGTGCCTGTCTCAGGCTAGTGCATGAGATATGTAAATCACCTGTCACTCACAGCAAGGGGGAGTTTTTGACAAAGTTTTCAGCACTTTATCAAAATATTTCTAACTGAACAATAAAAGAGGATTTCTCAGGGCTGGAGTAAATCTATGTGGCAAGACTGGGCTCAAATGAAAGGTAATCTTATTCTCTATATTATGACATCAAAAAAAATATATTTTTTGGGGGTTTACATCCACTTTAAGGAATACTCTCTTGCAAACTGCAACTTGTGATCAGTTACATTGTTCTCAGATATTTCTAAAGCCGGGGAAAACAGGACAAGTGACCGCTCTGGTCAGAGCCGCTGTACTAACCATCCAAAGTTAGTGCAGTGATCTCTCCTGCTGAGCGGTTGTGCTCTGACAGGGAGACCCCCTTCTCCAGGGCTTCAGCTGCTGAGGAGGGATGTTGGAGTTTTGTCACAGTTCATCGATAAATTATATCGTCATCTGTCTGGGCTTTTCTTCCAGGACAGACAGTTTTCTTGGTAGAAGTTTAAAGCTGAAGATATAATTTATAGAGGAGCTGTGACAACACTCCAGCATCTCTCCTCAGCAGCTGAAGCCCTGATGAAGGGGGGAGTGTGTTTGTCCCGAAAGGCACTGACTTTATCAATCTCATCATTAAATTACCTTGGACTCTTGAACATTTGGTGCTCTCATTGGATTATACACCGACGAGCCAGTACTTTATAACCACCCACATACTATTGAATAGGTCCCCCTTTTGCCATTGAAACAGCCTTGACCTGTCAAGGCATGGACACCACTAAACCCTATGCTGTGGTATCTGGCACCAAGCTGTCAGTAGCAGATTCTTTAACCACTTAAGCCCCGGACCAATTTGCAGCCAAAGGACCAGGCCCCTTTTTGCAATTCGGCACTACGTCGCTTTAACTGACACTTGCACGGTCGTGCGACGTGGCTCCCAAACAAAATTGGCGTCCTTTTTTTTCCACAAATAGAGCTTTCTTTTGGTGGTATTTGATCACCTCTGCGGTTTTTATTTTTTGCGCTATAAACAAAAATAGAGCGACAATTTTGAAAAAAATACAATATTTTTTACTTTTTGCTATAATAAATATCCACCAAAAATATATAAAAAAACTTATTTTTTCCTCAGTTTAGGCTGATACGTATTCTTCTACATATTTTTGTTAAAAAAAATAAAAAAAATCGCAATAAGCGTTTGATTGGTTTGCGGAAAAGTTATAGCATCTACAAAATAGGGGATAGTTTTATGGCTGCGATCAGCGATTTTTATTGTGACTGCGACAATATGGCAGACACGTCGGACAATTTTGACACATTTTTGGGACCATTGGCATTAATACAGCGATCAGTGTGATTAAAAATGCATTGATTACTGTAAAAATGTCACTGGCAGTGAAGGGGTTAACCACTAGGGGGCGGGAGGGGTTAAGAGTGACCTGTGCGTTTTTTTTTTTTTTTTACAGTCAGTTTTATTGAGAATGATCAACTTGGATTGGGAGAAAGAGCATGGTATAACATGAAAACTGAAGAATGGGACATTTTGAGGACTCCTCGGTTTATGAATGCACGTCACAAACTGCTGGCTGCACTGCACAACTGCTTAAAGGGGTTGTAAAGGTTTGTGTTTTTTCACCTTCATGCATCCTATGCATGAAGGTGAAAAAACACCTGGTAGTCATTGGCCCCCTAGGCCCCCCTGTTTTACTTACCTGAACCCCTTCATTCAGTCGGTGGGGATGTGCTGTCTCTCTCTCCACAGGCTCCTGGCTCTTGATTGGATAGATTGACAGCAGTGGGAGCCAATGGCTGCGCTGCTGTCAATCAAATTCAATGACGTGGGCCCCGGGGGGCAGGGCCGAGTCCGGCATTCTGTGTCTATAGACACAAATGCTTGACTCATAAGCGCGCCCGCAAGGTAACCCCCCTCAGGAAAGCACTTCTCCGAGTGGGCTATCAGATGTGGGGAGGAGCCGCAAGAGCCACCGGGGGACCCAGAAGACTAGGTTCGGGGTCACTCTGTGCAAAACAAGCTACACAGTGAAGGTAAGTATGACATGTTTGTTATTAAAAAAAAAAAAAAAAAAGGCCTTTGCAGTCACTTTAATGTCCTGCAGGATCTCTATCCTGAAGGTGACCAGTACTCCTTCCAGAGTTTAAAAGCTACACACACTCTAACTCCTCATCAATAGGGTTGCTTACTTACTTAGCCATAGGATCATCAGTTTCTTTCTGCCGATATCCACAAGGCTCTTACTAGTGAGGAAGATGTAGACTCGCACCACCATAGAACAGCTGGACTCTTTCCCACCAACTTCCTCTTGGCTCTCTCCAGTGAGTTTCTCCAGACCACACCTGGTTTTCAGTTTGAGAATAGGCCCCCCCCAGCTAAGCCTAGCTGGAACCTCAATGTCAGGTCACCTGAGTCCAGGTGACAGATGCACACCTCTGGAGTCAGGAGTGCACTGCTAAGGTAATGGAACCTATGGCTGACTGCTGCAGATGGAACTCTGGGTGGTTCAGGAAGGCAGGTCCACTGGAGAACCAACACAGATCAAACTACTACCCAAACGCATTCCCAAATCATCCCACAGCAAAAAATCCCTGCTCAACTGATTAGAGGAGCTGAACTAATTTTACCCTCTACACTAGGAGGGTGCTACACGTGATTCATCGGACCAGACTCACATGCCCATTGTAGGCACTTTTAGCTGCAGGTCAGGATGGGCATCCTGACCGGTCTGCGGCTTATAGACATGTGCAATTAGTTTAGTTCCTAATTAGTTTTTTAACGAATTTTGACAAATTTGTTAATTCCAAATTTCCGAATTTCAAAATTTCCGAAATTTCCGAATTTCAAAATTTCCGAAATTTCAAAATTTCAAAATTTCCGAAATTTCAAAATTTCCGAAATTTCAAAATTTCCGAAATTTCAAAATTTCCGAAATTTCCGAATTTCAAAATTTCCGAAATTACGAATTTCCAAAATTGCTGAATTAACGAATTTCCAAAATTACGAATTTCCGAATTTTCTAATTTCCGAATTTCGAATTTTCGAATTTTCGAATTTCCGAATTTTCGAATTTTCGAATTTCCGAATTTTTAATTTCCGAATTTCCGAATTTCTAATTTCCGAATTTCGAATTTTTAATTTCCGAATTTACGAATTTCGTATTTTCGTATTTCCGAATTTTGGGATTTCCGAATTTTGGGATTTCGGATTTTCGGCATTCCGAATTTTCGGAATTTGGAAATTCAAAAATTTAAAAAATTGAAAATCTGAAAAAAAAGAAAGAGAAAATCTGTTTAATTCTAAATAATAACTAACTATTAAATTATAGGTATTGGAATTCCCTTTCAAATTTGTCTGTTAGTGAATGTAACGAGTACGAATTTATCTGAAGTTACGAATTATCTGAAATAACGAATGCTGCATTTAACCAAATGGAACGTAACAATCTAATAATAATAAATAACAATAATAATAAAACCTTTTACCATTTGTTTAGATGCGGCATTCGTTATTTCAGATAATTCGTAACTTCGGATAAATTCATACTTGTTAATTTAATAGTTAGTTATAGTTATTAAACTGATTTTCTTTCTTTTTTCAGATTTTCAAATCTTTGAGTTCCCGAATTCCGAAAATTCGAAAGTCTGAAAATTCGGAATTCCGAAAAACCTAAAAATCCAAAATTCGGAAATTCGATAATACGGAAATCCGAAATTCGGAAATCCAAAATTCGTAAGTTCGTAAATTGGAAAATTAGAAAATTCGGAAATCTGAAAACACGAAGATTCGGAAATACGAAATTCGGAAATTTGAAAATACGAAATTCGGAAATCCGAAAAGTAGAAATGTGAAAATTTACGAATTTCTGAATTCCCGAATTTTCGATTTTCCGAAAAAAGCAAAAAAACGAATGAAACGAAAATGAACGACTTTTTTGTCAGTGCACATGTCTAGCGGCTTACCAGCCCCATACACAACAAACAGCAATGCCCATTTTTTCTGCTTTCAACACATCAACTTCAAGGACAACATGTTTACTTGCAACCTAATATATGCCATTAACTTTCAGATGCCATTATAACAAGTTAATCAATGTTTTTTACTTAAAGGGGTGTTCCAGGAAAACAAAAAAAATTAAAAGCCAGCAGCTACACATACTGCAGCTGCTGGCTTTTAATAAATGGAGACTTACCTGTCCTGCAGTCCCTCGATGTCGGCACCACAGCTGATGTCTCGATCAGCTGTCGGGTGCTGCCGCCGCCATTGCGGGTAAGGTAACCTGGCAGTGTAGCCTTTCGGCTTCATGCCGGGAACCCTACTGCGCATGCACGAGGCCCCGCTCCTCTCTCCTATTAGCCCGGCGGTCAAGGGAGGAGGAAGCCCCGCGGTGACGTCACAGCCACATCGCGGCTGTGGACGGATTTCCAGAAGTGGGAAAGGATACCTGTCAAAGACAGGTATCCTGTCCCCCTCCCCCTGAAAGGTGCCAATTGTGACACCGGAAGGGGGGAGCAATCCGATGAGCGGAAGTTATACTTTATGGTGGAGCTCCGCTTTAAAGTTTACCTTTTTTTTCCCCTTAAATTCCAGCTCCCATTTGTACCAACATACTATTAGTGTGCTTCTTTTTCAGAAATAAAAAATCAATTTATATTCACACTCCTTACCTTGGTGTCCAACTGGCTTTATTAAAAAACTTCTTCATTACTTCCTGGGTGGACCTTGGGACATGACACAGGAAGGAGTTCATTAGCAAACACCCTGAATCATCCACCCTCCTACTCCAGCAGATCACTACCACCCCTTATCAGCAGCGTGTTTTTTCTATGCAATCAGTGAATATCGTTCCCACTAAGGCTCCGTTCAGACTGCTGCGGTGCGGGAACGCTGCGAATCTACTGCGGGTTCCCGCATCGTATGTCTCCTGCCGGCAGTTCACACTGCCCTATGCGAGCTGCTGGGAGTGTCAGTGAAGTGTTAATGACACCCCCATATCAGCTCGGATATCGCAGTGCGATCTGTAAACTCGGACAGGAATCGGATCGCATGGTGAGAACACTCATGCGATCCGATTCTGCTGCGGACCAAAAAAAGGGTCCTGTGCGAGTTTGGGCCGAATGCAATGCGAATTCAGCCATACTATCTGTAAGGCTGAAATCGCATCGCACAGAGATCGCATATGATTTGCACTGCAGTGCGGTGCAAATCATATCCGATCTCCCGCACCACAGCAGTCTGAACCCAGCCTAAGGCTGGGTTCAGACTGGAGCATTGAGCGGCTCACAGCAGGGGTCCAGTGTGTCTCCAGTCACCGTTTCATGTCCGATTTCAGCCCAAATTTTTGGCTGAATTGGGACCTGAAATGGACCAAAAGACGCACAGGACTCCTGTGCAATTCGCACTGGAGCCACTCCGGAGATGTGTGAACCGGCTCCATAGAGAGCCAGTCACAATCTCCTGTTATGCGAATTGGATATGGCGAAATCCACATCCAATCCGCAATAGTGTGAACCCAGCCTAAGGCCTGGTTCACACCTATGCAGGTTACAGTTTGCATATTCCGTGTGCATTTTGCATTTTTCAATACACGTTTTTGCTCCATTAAAGTCTATGGAACAAAAAACAGAAAAAAAGTCCCTGGCCCTTTCCATAACATGCACAGATGTGAACGTGACCCATAGGAAATCATGTTAAATAAACTGTAGTGCAGTAGTGGCCCGTGCATTAGTGGCGCAGGGGCGATGCACCCCCATCCATGTGTCCGGCCCCCTGATCTACATATCAGGGCACCAGACTATGAATTCCAATGGGGGAGTGTGTCTGATGCCTTCCTCTAGTAAAACACCAGCTAGGGACACGGTTAAAGCGGGATTCCACCCTAAAGTGGAACTTCCGCTTTTCGGAACCCTCCCCCCCTCCGGTGTCACATTTGGCACCTTTCAGCGGGGAGGGGGGTGCAGATACCTGTCTAAGATAGGCATCTGCACCCACTTCCGGGCATAAACTCCCACGGGAGTTTACGCAACTTCCTGTCCCGGCATGCTGTCTGCCGAGACACACACGTGTCACGGCAGACAGCGCTGACGATTCTCATTGCGCTGCGCGACTCGCGCATGCGCAGTAGGGAACCGGGAAGTGAAGCCGCTAAGGCAACACTTCCTGATTCCCTCACCGAGAATGGCGCCGGCAGCAGCAGAGAGCCGATCGATTGATGGGCCTCTGCTGCCGACATCGCTGGAACCTGTGACAGGTAAGTGTCCCTTTTTTAAAAGTCAGCAGCTGCAGGTACAGTCCCGCTTTAAGCCTTTAATCACCCCTGATGTTAACCCCTTCCCAGTCCATATCATTAGTACAGTGACAGTACATTTTTAGCACTGATCATTGTATTAGTGTCACTGGTCCGAAAAAAGTGTCAAAAGTGTCAGTTAGTGTCCAATTTGTCCACCGCAACATCACAGTAAAGAATAAATAAATAAAAATTCCGTAAATCTATCCCATAGTTTGTAGACGCTGTACCCTTTGGACAAACCAATCAATATACACTTATTGGGATCATGACTTCCTTCTTTCAGTAAGGAAGGCAGGAATCCTGTGTTCCTGCAAAGCAGGGACACAGATATATGCCTTCCCCTAGTAAAACACCAGCTAGGCACACAGTTAACCCTTTAATCACCCCTGATGTTAACCCCTTCCCAGTCCGATTTATTAGTAGAGTGACAGTACATTTTCAGCACTAATCATTGTATTAGTGTCACTGGTCCGAAAAAAAGTGTCAGTTAGTGTCCAATTTGTCTACCGCAATATCGCAGTAAAGAATAAAAAAAAAAAATCCCATAGTTTGTAGACGCTATACCCTTTGCACAAACCAATCAATATACGCTTATTGGGATTTTTTTACCAAAAATATATGGCAGAATACATATTGGCCTAAATTTATGAAGAAATTCAATTTTTTTAAAAGTGGAGGGCCACCCTAAAAATAAAAATAGCATTAATATTCTTAATATCTTAATAGCATTAATATTCTTTTAACTTACCAGAAACCGCTGTTGCTATGCAGTCTTCCTAATCTGCCTCTTCCTATTCCTATAGCCTCCACATCTAATGCCTCGTACACACGAGCGGAATTTCCGACGGAAAAATATTGGATACATACACACGGTCACACAAAAGTTCACTGCACTTTCGACCGTCAAGAATGCGGTGACCTACAACACTACGACGAGCCAAGAAAATGAAGTTCAATGTTTCCAAGCATGCGTTGAATTGCTTCCGAACATGCGTATGAATATTGCGCGTCGGAATTAATACAGACGAACGGAATTTCCGATCGGAACTTTTTCCGACCGAAAAATAGAGAACATGCTCTGAGTCTTTTGATGGCTGGAATTCGGCCAGCAAAAGTCAGACGGAGCATACACACGGTCGCATTTTCCAGCCAAAAGCTCTCATCGGACTTTTGTTGGCAGAATTTCCGCTTGTGTGTACGCGGCATAAGACTTCGTAGGCTGCAATATGTTACATTTTTATTTTTGGTTTCAGTTAGATATGCTTTAACCACTTGCCGACCAAGCACGTCATATGACGTCCTTGACTTTGAGTGGTGATATCTGAATGATGCGTGCAGCTATTGGCATCATTCAGATATCATTCTTTCCGGCCGGCGATTCTATGCACCATAAGAATGATCATAGCGGCAGCTCCGCCGCCTGATCGTTCTTATAGGCAGCGGGAGGGGACGTCCCCCCCCTCCCGCCGCCATCCGGTGCTTCTCCGGGCTCTCCCGTGCCATCGGGGGCCCGGAGAAAGAATCGCTCGCCGCCGGATGACGAGCATAGAGATTTCCGGTGACCAAATGGTCACCAGTCATCTCTATGACTGTCGGAGGCCCGGGCGCGACGTTATGACGTCACGCCCGGTACCCGGAAGTAAACAAAGCCGCGATCGCGGCTGTCAGCATGAGATTGGTAAAAATAAAGGCCTTTGAAAAATGATTGCGCAAATACCGTGTGAGATAAAAAGTTGCAATGACCGCCATTTTATTCCCTAGGGTGTCTGCTAAAAAAAACGTACTCAATGTTTGGGGGTTCTGAGTAATTTTCTAGCAAAAAAATGATGATGTTTACATGAAGGAAAATAGGCCAAAATAGGCCCGGTAAGCAAGTAGTTAAAGCTGATCTCTATAGGCATCTGAAGGTAGCGGCAGGGGGGTGAAGATAAAATGAGCATGTGCTGGTGGAAAAGGGGCATTAAAGTGAACCTGCTGATTTGCCCAGCATGGTCAAAGCATATGTTTGCTTTAAATACAGATGATCAAATTAGAATGTAGTAAAACAAATGGATGGAAAAAAATGTTAATTATATTTAAGGAAGTACTCATTTACCCAGTTTGCTCAAAATCAGTTAGTTCTCAAAGCCTAATTGATATGACTAATGTTTCGCCCACCACAAAGGGGTCCAATTGTCATGCTCGTATTGCACAAAACTGGAAAGCCAAGATTCATTGAGCAAGTACTTTATTCCTTTAGATTTGCCTCTCAGGTCCCGAAATGGAGAGGTGAATTGATTTGCATTTCCTTTCCCCAGCTTCCTTATAGAATAGAAATGTTGCTCACCATAATCTTGTGTAGTTTACAGTTGGGTCTGAATGAACCTTTAATAATCTACCCACTGGAATCTGCAATTTTGCCATGTGGGTTGAGCAGCCGGCCATGCTGGTCAACCGGCAGCTTCAGAGGCCTTCATATGACAAGCCGATTATTTCCTGACGTATAATATTTTTTTTTATTTGAAGCAGGTTGGCGGATAAAGGATTTGGTTTCTAATGTTGTAAACACAGTAATTTATTCACAGATCTTTTTGCGTTTCCTACTGCATGCAATGATTCATCCCTTCTCGTTACAATTTCCAATGTATAAGAGTGAGTCACAGAAACTATTAGGCATCTAAATATTGACATTGTTCATTGTTTTTCTCATCTAATTACTCCCCGTATTCATACAGCCAAACAGTCCTACGTTCCATGCCTTCATTTGCATAATAATTATGTTTGTTTGTTGTGCTCATACTGAGCTTTATAAACGATCGACTTTCAGAAAATAGAACTTACATTGGAGCGTTAATATAATTTAAACCAAGCGATTTTACATCAGAGAGCTTTCCATTTCATTCTGTCTGCACCATCAATACCTGGAGCTTCGTCATTATCAGAAATCAGAGACAGATTTCCGTGAAGTTAAAAATGACTCGCAGCCACATTATCTTCTTAACAATTTATGATTTGCAAATAGAGAAGAGAGTGGCAGCCATTTACAATAAGCTGGTGCTGCGTTTAAATTTAGAACTACAAAAGCCGACAGTAATTTCCCCTTGCATATAGGCCTTTTCCTAAGCAGGCAGATTTTTAAAGGGGGTTATAGACATGCTTCAATACAGGGGCAGACAGTCCAATCTACTACCGCAGAGACTGCCTGTCTGCACCACCCACAAATATTGATGTATGTTCATGTAGCACCCTCCTAGTTAGGCTGCTAGATCTAATAAGGCAAATTTAGTTTTGTAGTAGTCAGTTCAGCCGTACTTTGGGCTTCTCTGGGTTCTACAGGCTGCAAGTTTGGTTGCTTCCCCCTGTTCTCTGGAGATTTCCAGAGTCTAGTTGGCGGGAGAGTCCAAAAAGCAGCCTGAATATTTATGTTCCCCCAGCCAATCCCTGGGTAGGTGTGCCCAGATAATGGTTGGAAGACTTATAAATAGTTTGCAACCACAGAGAGAGGGGTTATTATCCCTGGAGGAGAGGTTCCCAGCCAGGAGGGCTGCTTGTCCTTACTGGCCATCCTGCAGAGGGTCCAGCCTGTTCATTTAGGTCTCAGCTGTGTTCAGCTAGGGGGCCTGTCCAGCCACAAGCCCTTTAGGGGTGCCACTGAGGATCTGTGTTGGGAGTTTCAACGAGCAGCCTGCCTGCTGGAGTCTGGAGCAGACATTCCAAGAGTTGGGAGGAACACTGTGAGTACAGACCTAAGGGCAAAGGATCTCACTGACTGTTGCTCTTGTTAACCCCTGCTACACAGAGTATAAAGCTTGTCTGGCCTGGGACATTGCTACAGGTGCCCCAGTGCTGTCCACTTCATGTCCTACTAGTACAAGGGGGAGTGTCCTCTTTGTTCCTGTTAGTGCTTTAATGTATCCCACAGCTCTCTGAACCTCACCCAAGTTAAAATGCAATACATTTTATAAAAAAATGAAACCCTAGACTGTTTTCTGTGCCAAAATTGTGGAAGCTGCTATTGGCTGGCTGCAGTTGCATTAGCGGGAAGAGAACCTGGGACACAAAACCAGGTAGCGCTACATGCATGACTTCTGTTTCCCATCCCATGTTGCCAGCAGTTGCCATTGTGACAACTGAAAACATATAGGAATTAAAGAGGACTTGTACAGGCTAGAATCATTTTCCTTCCACTTCACAATTATGTGCCATTTTGTGTTGGTCTATCACATTAAATCCCAATAAAACACATTTATGTTTTTGGTTGTAACATGACAAAATGTGGAAAATGTCAAGGGGTACGAATACTTTTTCAAGGCACTGTAGTTAGGAGATGTGCATTATTTGGGTCAGGATCTCATCTGGGTTCCCACAATGAAATTATAAATTTCCCAGATAATTATACATAAAATGACTGTTTTAAACTACTTCTTGTTGAGATCTCAGATGACACCTATCATACAATAATATTAAGTACTGATATATGGGACACCAACATAAAAAAAAAAAATCAACAACCTCAATATAGTATACAGCTATTTGCCTTCATTTTAGAAAACCATACAGTACAGGATTACAAAGTACCCAATGAAATGTTGACAAATGAATTAACCAAGCTGGCCTTAATGGGTAACAGGTCAACAGGCTAAATATACTGTACAAAATCCATGCTGTTAAATAGCCGACCTGACATCTCTCTTTGGATGTGTATGTTGCGACAATGGAATACAGTGTTGAATTTCTGAGTATACGTCATTTAACCTTAAAGAGGAAGTAAACCCTCCTGCAAAAAATAAAAATAAAAACACACCCTGTAAGATAAAGGCATAATGAGCTAGTATGCATAGCATACATTACCCTAGAACAAAGCCCCCACAGCTGTTCTTGCTTCCGGGTATCGTGGATCCAGCGCTGTGATTGCCCGGAGCCGCTTGCGCGCGGGAGCCCCCTCGAACGGCACAATACAACTGAAGAAATGGCTTTAGTTGGCTTAAGTGCGCATGTGGAAAAATAAGAAACAAACTGCGCTACGGTATGTAGATACACTCAATGTGCATGTACAGCTGTACAAATTGGTCTCTATGAAGACTTATTGGAAGCTGCTGCATAACATAACTACAGTAGAGAACAAAAGAAAAATAAATGAGTTGCGCTAAACCAGTGACACACATAAATTGTGAATATGTCTGTGACCTCACCTTTGAACAGAATCGCACCGGCTGTGGCCAAAAAGGACAGCGCAACTTTGATATAACAAAGGGGCTGAGTATAGATATGAAAGTGCTAAAGAATATCAAACCCAAAACATGAATATGCTCAATAAATCATATATGCATTAATATCAATAGACAGTGAATAAAGGTTCTCACAGAGTGAATACTGGGGAAAAAAAATTAATTACAATAAAAATAAATATAGATGAAAGAGTGATGGCCTTTATGTATAGTCCAGTAGTGAGTAAATTCAAATATATGGCCTACACCCCTGCATAACTACAAGTGATAAATTAAACATTAAAGTCCATCCATAAGAAAGATCCAATCTTCAAATTGTGAGCTGTATTCAATCCACCACCAATGTGTAAAGCTTTACTTCTAACCAGAAGTCTATGACCCCCCCCCCCCCCCCCCCCCCCCCCCCCCCCCCCCCCCCCCCCCCCCCCCCCGTTACAGAGGATCCCAGAAAGCATAATATATTTTCTGGGCCCTCAGACAATCCTGCTGATCTCCTTATTGCATAATCTCCATAACGCAAGCAATATGCCCGGCACTCTTCAACTTATCTCACATAACACAAGGCTCATGGGTGAGTGTGAAAGGCATGAAAAAGAAAAAGGCTCCAATAGTGTAAAACCTTAGATTTATTAAAAAAGTTAATACAGCAATTGCACTTACAACAAGCAAAGAAATCTGAAGCCTTAAGTCCGGTGCGCCGGCCGGCACACACACAGACAAACCCGTCCTTCCTGGATCCTCCAACCACAAACACGAGGTGACGTCAGCGCGTTGCTCCGTCCTACATGTTTCATAATATAATTACGTCGTCCAGTGCCCCTGGACGACGTAATTCTATTATGAAACTCGTCACCTCGTGTTTGCTACATTTTAAAAGCCAATATAAAGGAATTGTAGTGGTAAAAAAAGTCCTTGTGGATTTAATAAATTTTTTGGGGGTTAATTCTCCTTTAAGGGGGTGTGGCGGGGGCGTGTCCTATGCCTACATACGTTTGTTAGTAGGTGTCCCTCATTCCCATCTCAAAATATTGGGAGGTATGCATTTTCAGCTGAGAGCGGGCTTAAAGTCCTCTGTCAGCTGACGTCACAGAGGTCCTGGTTGGGGAAAGATTGCAACCGTATGGCCAAGATCCACCCAGGAGTCTGGACCAGCACCTGGCTCAGCCACTCAGTGAGCGGCCGAGAGCCTGAGCCAGCTCCTTCCACCCCTTCCACAGCCAAGCTCTCTAGTGAGTGTGGGTCAGAGCAGAGAGTTGGTGGCTGACAGTCACCAGCTCTCTGCTCACAGAGCACTGAGAACTAAGCAATCATCAGTGTTTGATTGTTCAGTTCTCACCCTCAGATACAGCGGGGGACAGATGCAGCAGAAGTATGTTTTTTTTTTTGTTTTTTTTTTAAATAAACATCATACTTAACTAGGTGAATGCAGCATCACATTGATGCTGCATTCACCTAGTTAATTATGATGTTTATTTAAAAAAAAATACTTCTCTTTTAAGGTCCAGGGTACCTCCCAGACGTTTGAACCTCAGATACAGTATCTGTATCCCTGTTGTAAATTAAAGCTCACTGTAATCTGAGAAATACATACACAGTCTTCTGATTCAGTCATCTAAATTCAAGAAAAGGATGAATTTGTGTTTGCTGTGCTTTTTTGTATTTCTTATAGAACAACCAAATGATCGATTTACCTTTCATTTAATGGTCTAATCGATGTTTCAAGCATTGGTATAATACCTGCAGATAATATACACACTAATCTTTGATAAATGGTGTTCTTGTCAAACAGGGTAAACAGATAATGACAGAGTAAACTCTGGGTTTATTTCCTCTTTAACCACTTCAATACCAGACACTTAGACACCTTCCCGCCCAAGCCAATTTTCAGCTTTCAGCGCTGTCGCAATTTGAATGACAATTGCGCGGTCATGCTACACTGTACCCAAACAAATTTTTTATCATTTTGTTCCAACAAATAGAGCTTTCTTTTGGTGGTATTTGATCACCTCTGCGATTTTTATTTTTTGCGCAACAAACAAAAAAAGACCGAAAATTTTGCAAAAAAAAAAGTTTTTCTTTGTCACTGTTAATTTTTTTTGTAAATAAGTGCGTTTTCTTCTTCAATGACGGGCACTGATAAGGCGGCACTAATGGGCACTGATAAGGCGGCACTGATGGGCACCGATGAGGTGGCACCAATTAGGGGGCACCGATGAGGTGGCACTGATGATGGGCACTGATAGGCGGCACTGATAGGTGGCACTGATGGGCATTGATAGGTGGCACTGATAGGTGGCATGGATGGGCACTGATAGGTGGCATGCATGGGCACTGATAGGTGGCATGGATGGGCACTGATAGGTGGGCATGGGTGGGCACGGATGGGCACTGATAGGTGGCACTGATGGACGCTGATGAGTGGCACTGATGACACTTATGGGTGGCATTGCTGGGCACCCCTTTTTTTTACTTTTTTTTTAATTAAATATGATGTGCCAATCAGTGCCCATCTGTGGGCACTGATTGGCATATTATTTGAATTTTTTTTAACATGTGGATGGCCATGGGGGATGTACCTGGCCATCCACATGCTGGGGGCTTCCCTGGTGGTCCTGGGGGCTTCCCTAGTGGTCTAGTGTGGGCATCTGAGGGGGGGCTGCGCTGATAAACAATCAGCGCAGACCCCCCCTGTCAGGAGAGCCGCCGATCGGCTCCCTCTACTCGCGTCTGTCAGACGCGAGTGAGGAAAAGCCGATCAACGGCTCTTCCTGTGTACATCGTGATCAGCCGTGATTGGACGGAGGCTCTTTACCGAGATCAGTGTAGCGGTGTGTCAGACTGACACACCGCTCCACCGATTGCCGCGATGCGCGCCCCCATGGGCGCGCGGCGGCTGTTATCCTGAAGGACGTCATATGACGCCCAGTCAGGATAACGAAACCACTTTCCGGACGTCAATATGCTATTGACCGGGCGGGAAGTGGTTAAGCTGAGCATACACTGTGGGCAGTCAGTTGCAGTATAAAACTCATTCATTTCCACCGTACAAGATCAATGGAGGAATCTGGTAAAAAAAAAAGACAGTGTATGATCAGCTTTAGGCCCCTTTCACACTGGGGCGGTTTGCAGGCGCTATTGCGCTAAAAATAGCGCCTGCAAACCGACCCGAAACAGCTGTTGCTGTGTCTTCAGTGTGAAAGCCCGAGGGCTTTCACACTGAAGCGGTGCGCTTGCAGGATGCTGGAAAATGTCCTACAAGCCGCATATTTGGCTCGCTATAGGAGCGGTATATTTACCGCTCCTATAGCGCCCGTTCCCATTGGAAACAATGGGGCAGCGCTCCGAACCCGCCCGCAAAACGCCGCTGCAGCGGCGGTTTGCGGGCGGTATTGACCCTTCTTCGGCCACTCGCGGGGGGTTAAACCACCCCGCGAGCGGCCGCAATGCGCCGCTAAAACGCCGGTAAATCGGTGCTAAATATAGCGCCGCTTTACCGCCAGCGCCCCCACCGCTCCAGTGTGAAAGTAGCCTTAGAGATAAAAAAAAAGACACTTTTAGCCCTGGTTCACACCGTTGCAATGTGTCATCGCATAACAAGTTGCACCCATTGCTGGCAATTGAATCGTTCAAATTGTTGCGACTCAAGACGCAGCAACTTTTAAAAAGATTCCTGCTCTACTTTTTGGGGGTTTTCATTGTAACTTGCATAGACTTCTGTTAATCGAAGTTGCAAGCTGCAATGAAATCGGAGGTGCAAATCCCGCTGATCTGCGGCTTTGAAATTGCGTTGAAGTAGCTCAATTTCAAAGCCACATTGGTGTGAACCAGGGCTTAGGAAACAGGCAAAAAACATGCGTCACGCTTGCTGCGCCATTGTCAACAGCACCCCAAAATGTGGCAAGCAAGCCTAATGCCGCGTACACACGTTCGGACTAGTCCGGCGGGACTTCCCCACACACGCCCAGACTTCCGAGCGCGTGACTTGCCCACACACGCCCGGACTTCTCCGGCAGACAATCCGCTGGAAAAAGTCAGCGGGAATGAACGGACTTTCCAATGAGCGGCAAGTCCATTCATTTCAAAAGTCCGGCGGACTAGCCTATTAACGGCGGGATTGTCCGCCGGACTGCCAAGTCCAGCGGACAATTTTAAAACAAAACTTAAAACCTAGTCCGCCGGACTTTTGGCGCCAAAAAGTCCGCCGGCGCCCACACACGAGGGGATTGTCCGGTGGACTTGAGTCCAGCAGACAATCCCGCGGGATAGTCCCTTGTGTGTGTACGCGGCATAAGAAGCACCGTCAAAAACCATGCAAAGCTCAAAGTTAGTGCATTAGCTTCTTTGTCGCATTTGTCATTGAAATGAATAGGCTGCCCTATGCATGAAGAGTGATGATAAAAAAAACGCATATGCATGACAACTGATGTTGTGTGACATAGTGTGAATGGGGGCTTTGGGACATATTTATAAAGCAGTAAATGTGTGTTATCAGACATTCACTGGTAGAGAATCAATCACTGCCATTTAAAATGCATGGAAATGGAAGATTCACCTGCAGTAAATATTTGGTGAATGTCTGACTGACTACTCTACTTTTCTAAATACAATTATGGATCTGGGAAAGCAATATGCAGAATGACCAAGTTACCTGTAACCTTGGATCAGGTCGCTTTCCTCTAATAAACAATTGGCTGTCTCGTCTCTGAGGTCAGACCTCAATGTTGTCTGTGGTCTCTCCAATGTCTCTGCTACATCGTATCCTTGCAGCAACTCATATAAAATTATCATTGAGAGACCAGGAGAGCTATGAAAGAACTGTTTTCTGGAAATTGACTGAAAACAAACCATTTTTATACTATATAAACCCATGGTCATCACCTGGGAGTGCGTTTTAAGCCAAACTCCAGGCACAAATTAAATGTAAATAGAACATTGTGCATCAAATACATTTCTCCTCAGTCTGGATTCCAAACACTTCTTGCTAAGCCAGTAAAGGAGTTAAATAGGGCTGATTAGAGTAAACGAATGCCCTGTACACACGATCGGACACTCCAACAACAAAATCCCATGTTTTTTTTCTGACAGATGTTGGCTCAAACTTGTCTTGCATACACAAAGTTGGTCGGAAATTCCGAACGTCAAGAACGCAGTGACGTACAACACGTACGACGAGCCGAGAAAAAATAAAGTTCAATAGCCAGTGCTGCTCTTCTGCTTGATTCCGAGCATGCGTGGCACTTTGTGCGTCGGAATTGTGTACACACGATCGGAATACGCGCAAATGGATTTTGTTGTCGGAAAATTTGAGAACCAGATCACAAATTTCGTGCGACGGAAATTCCGATGGCAACTGTCCGATGGAGCCTACACACGGTCGGAATTTACGACAACAAGCTCCGATCGCACATTTTCCGTCGGAAAGTCAGACCGTGTGTACAGGGCATTTTAGATTCAATAAGGGGTCAAACAGACGAACATTTTATTTAAAAAAAATACTTATTTTCCTTGTCTGGTTGCTTTAGCCCTGGTTCACACCAGGTGCGACCTCAAAGTTATGCGATTTGGTTCGACTTAAGCGTGACTTCAATGCAATTTCTGATGAGTTAAATTTTCCTACAACTTGGCTATGTCCAATCAAAAAAGTACAGTGTGTGACCTAATTCCTTTTCCTTCTAGCACAATTGCCAGCAATTAAAAAAATGAGAAAAAAAATGTGTGGTGGTCCCCCCAAATCCACACCAGTCCCTTCGGATCTGGTATGGATTTTAAGAGGAACCCCATACCAATTTTTTTTTTTTAAATGACGTGGGGTCCCCCACAAAATCCATTCCAGACCCTTATCTGAGCAAGCAGCCCAGCAGGCTAATAAAGGGGGGACAAGTGAGTCCTGAACCATACCAAGCCACATGCCCTCAACATGGGGGGATGCTTTGGGGTGGGAGGGGATCCCCCCAAAGTACATTTCCCCCATGTTTATGAAGACAAGGGGGTGACTTATAGGAATCTGGGGCCCCCCAGATCCCGGCCCCTCCATGTGAATGAGTATGGCCTACTTATTCATCAAAAAAGTGAGTAGAAACACAACAGTTTTGTCCTTTATTAAAAAACAAAAAATAAATGTTCTCCAAAGTACAACCGGAGCATGCCCCCCATGTTGAGGGCATGTGGTCCAGTATGATTCAGGTGGGGGGGTTCACCCCCCCCTTTCCTGCCCTGCCGGGCTATATGCTCGGATAAGGGTCTGGTATGGATCTTGGGGGGACCCCACGCATGGTTTTGGCATGGAGTTTCCCTTAAAATCCATACCAGATATGAAGTGACACACAGTTTTTTTTTCTCATTCTTTTAATTTGCCAGCAATTCTGTTTACATTCAGCTGTCAGCTGGGAACCCACTGCTTTTGTTTTGTGAACAAAATTGTTAGTATGAAAGGGTTCTCAAAGTCGCGCTGATATGGACACAGGCATGACTTCAGTGCGATTTACATTAGTCTATGAGAGAAAAATTTGCACTGCAGTTGGGAAAAAGTAATACATGAACTACTTTTCAAAATGCAACACTTCAATTCGCAGCTATTGAGACAGAGCCATAGAAATACACTAGGTGCCACTTCGGGGTGGAAATCGCATGTCGAATCTAAAGTTGCACCAGTGTGAACAGATGCTTAATCATCTGCAGATCGAAGTTCATCCCTTTGATCTGTAGATGAATGAACAATATGATACAAAAGTAACAATATGCTACAATGTATCTTTGTCAGAGCAAGTGTTATTTACAAACACTGTCAGAATGCTTTTTTCCACCCAAAAGTGGAACTATCCCGCTTATTCTCCCCCCCCCCCTTTGGGGGGGGGGCTGTTTTGAGGGGTCCCCTTCCCCACTTCCGGGAGACCGGTCCACGGCGAAGTACGTCAGCAGCTCGGCCCCCCTTCTGCCGGGCCAGTGAGAGAGCGCAGCGTGCTTCACACATGCGCAGTAGGGACCCGGCTGTGAAGCCAAAAGGCTACACTGCCAGGTTACCTTACCAGCAATGGCGGTGACCAGCCGATGTTGTGAACATCGGCTGCAGTGCTAAAAACGCTGGACTCCAGGACAGGTAAGTGTCCTAATGTTAAAATTCAGCAGCTACAGTATGTGTAGCTGTGAACTTTTAATTTTTAAAGGGGTGGGTGGAACTTCTCTTGAAGCTGTCAACCTACTCTGTGTACACAACAATGCTTGCTTTGATTAATTAAAGCTGACAACTGTTGTTTACTGAAGGGGGGTCCTGGCAAACAGGCAGAGAGTCTGTATGTTCTACACACGTCCTGTGCACAATGATGACCTTTTTTAGGTGTGTATAACACGCCCAAAGTTTTCAACTAGTTAAATAACTTTTAATTATTTTTTTCTTTTTTGCCTTATATTTAAAATGATGATTATTATTATTATTATTATTATGAACTAGCAAAACGTGTCCATACATTTACTGGGCTGATTATGGAAGTGCACAATGGTGTAGCAGCCATTCCTTGAATTCTTCAAAATTCGCAGTGCACTTCCTGTGCCTAGGCACTTCTTCCTTGTATCTTTATAGCTGTATATAGGTAGTGTGAGATCAGTAGGGGAAATTTATAAAGAGTGTTGTATACACCTTTTTTGAAATCCATGTGGCCTCTGCACTGAAATTGATAGGCATTGCACCAGATTCAGGTACTTGTCAGAAACAGGTACATGGATATGTCTGAGGCAAGCACTGAGGTCAGAACCTCAGTCCAATAGCGGCTTACAAATCCATTTAGTGCCTTGTGCTGCCAATAAAAAGCATGGGGACCAGATGGGAAACTAGTCTCTAGTCAAAGCTTATTTGGCCCTAATTTTCCTGTGGTTTACAGGAGTGCACTTCATTCTGCACTCCTGTGACCCAAATTCAGCCAACTGCGGCCCACTGTTGGCTGACGTCACACAGCTGGTTCAGGCTCTGGATTGATCCCAACTGGGAATCACACAGATGCTTAGACCAGCAGCTGGCTCAGCCTCTCAGCGAGCTGCTGGGAGACTGAGCCAGCCGCTCCCATCCACAGCCCGGCTGTGGATGGGAGCAGTGCATACATGTGCACAGGCAGTGATTCCTAGAATCCCTATTTGTGGTCGTACAGCAGGTGCATGTGCGCGAGGCCGCACACAGGTTCACGCACATGCGCACATTGGCACCAGGCAGGAAATTTTAAACTGCACTAGTTCCTTTTGTCAGTGCCGTATGGCCTATTTGGTTTCTGAAGCATCTATGTATCTGTTAGGCCCCTTTCACACTGGGGCGGTTTTCAGGCGGTACAGCGCTAAAAATAGCGCCTGTACACCGCCTGAAAAAAACGGCCCCATTCACTCCAGTGTGAAAGCCGGCGGGCTTTCACACTGGAGCGGTGCACTAGCAGGACCGCAACAAAAGTCCTGCTAGCAGCATCTTTGGAGCGGTGAAGGAGCGGTGTATTTACCGCTCCTATACCGCTCCTTCCCATTGAAATCAATGGGAAACCGCGGGGATACCGCCCGCAAACCGCCGCTGTAGCGGCGCTTTGCGGAGGTTTTTAACCCTTTTGCGGCCGCTAGCGGGGGTTAAAACCACCCCGCTAGCGGCCGCATACCGTGGGTAAAATGATGGTAAAGCAGCGCTAAATATAGCGCTGCTTTACCGTCGCCGCCCCGCACCGCCCCAGTGTGAAAGCAGCCTTACTGTATTGCTTTTTTTTCCCTCAGAACAGTAATGGGGTTCTGAGGGTTAATTGTGCAGGTTAACTTTGGCATCAGTTTGGCTGGGCTGTACTAGGGTTCTGTCTGGTCATGGGTGCAGTGAGGCACACATGACTGGCCTAGAACCAGGCCTGGTTGGACGTCTTGGGTATCAGTCTTCCCCGGAGCCAATCAGTGGGTGCGCCTGGCCCTGCTGGGTAGTCTGGGGAAGGGTACTTAAGGTGCTGAAGTCACATGTTCGGGGTTCCGCGGCAGTCCTGTTTCCTGGTTCTGGACCGGGGTAGCCCCGCGAGGGGTCCCGGGCCTGGGAGCACTTGCCGTCCCACAAACATGGTCAGTTTGACTAGCCCCACAGACCCGCATGGTCTGGGGCAAGGATCCGTCCGTTCCCGAGTCTCGGAGCTGGTTAGCCGAAGCCCAGTAGCTGAAGGAGGATTCAAGGCATCCTGGTGTGCTCTCAGTTTGGAGGGGCACCACAGCTCATTCAAGCGATCGGGGGAGGACTCTTCGGAGAAGGGCCAACAAGCTGGCATCTAAAGAGGAGCCTGGTTGCTGAGTTGCATGGACACTAAAGAATCCACACTTCTGCAGAACTGCAGAAAGTTCCAGGTACTGTGGGAAGGTTCCTATTCACCTTTGGTTGCAAATTCATTTTGTGTCAGAGACTTTTAACAAATTTCCGGATCATATTGTCAGCTGCTATACCTCTGGGTAGAGGCATATCTGACTTAGAAGTACCCAGCTAGTGGCTACTCTCTGGGTTTGATTTATGACATTTGTGGACTTTAGCAGTTCAAGGTGCCTGAGTTTCTCCACCCTTGCCCTCTGTTCCTAACCGAGACTGTGTTTTGTTGGATGTTACCACTGCAAGAATTAAAACCTTCAAAAGGACTTTTATTGTATCAGCATCCAAAGTGTTTGGATATTAACCCTGGGAACCCCTGGACATTCATCGACAAACCAAGCGGAGGTAACCGGTAAGCCCAAAATTCAAGGCCGCCCCTCTGAGGGTTATGGCCGCTACACTTATCTCAGATCTTTTCTGGCCAGTCACAGGATCTCCAGCTGCTCTCCTCCTCCGACATCCTCCTTCTCCAATAAGGGCTACAGCGATCGCTGAGTACCGAGATCCTCTCTGACAGCAGCCGGGGACATAACGTGACCACTGTGCTGACCGCTCAGTCCCTCTTACTGTAGCCTTTAGATCAGAGGAGGAGAGCAGGGTGGACAGGAAGGACTTTTTCATTTGAGGGTGAAGATCAACTATAACTGTTTTCTTTTATTATGCTGCTATCTTGTCACTATTTTTTTCTTTTTTTTTGCATTACGTGTTAGTTTCTGTATCTCCTTCAGCCCCCGTTCACACCTATGCGAATTAGATGCGGCTTACACCGCATCCAATTTTCAGGACATTTCAAAATACATTAATATTAATGAGGCTGGTTCACATATCTGCGGTGCATTCGCACTCCGCATTGCACAAAAAACGTGTGCGTTTTCTAGGCAGTGCGGTCCGGCTCAGGTGCGAATTCAGGCCCATTATCTTCTATGGGCACGCATCTGATTCGCAGATGTGTGAACAGGATAAAATACTGATGCAATCCTGAGCTGATACTGTGGCAATCCTGAGCTGAAACTGAGCAAAAACTGACATGAAATGCTGAACAACTGAGTTTTCTCTTCGCAGGGAAACCTGAGCTTCAATTCGCACCACACATGTGTGAACCCAGGCTCAACCTTCTTGTGAGGTAATTTCCTTTTCCTGTGTGTGGGCTACTGTAATACTACTTTCTTCCTACAAGACACACCTTGGGGCTAGAAAAGCCATTACCCCCTTTTGGCCACCTTAAAGTGTATGTTAACTCACTCTCATCCTTTCTAAACTACTGCGATATTGGTTATCTAGAAGGATATACATGCATGATTACTTATCTGTCAAATGTCTCCCCTCTGTCTGCTATGAGACCCGAAAAACTGCAGATTTTGTGGGTGGGTCTGTTTTTTCAGGGCTCAGTGGGTGAAGTCGTGATGTCAGTAGACCCCCCTGCCCACCTCTACATTCCCCTTATCAACATGCATTTTCTCCTGTGTATTCCTTACACTGAACTTCTGCTATGATCACTAACATCCAGTCAAAACCCAGAAAAGTCCCCACGTGACTTCAGCATGCCAAAATATGTAAGTGTGGAACAGCCAATCTTTGCAGAGCTGCTGAAGAAAGGAGTGGGGGTGGGAATTAAAAAATAATGCATGTCTTAGGCTAGTGCACGAGATATGTAAATCACCTGTCAATCACAGCAAGGGGGAAGAACAGACAAAGTTTTCACAGTTTGTTTTTTTTTACTGAAAAAATATATGAGGGTTGCTCAGAGCTGGATTAACTCTTTGTGGCAAGACTGGGCACAGCTGATCTGAAATCCCATACTCTATATTGTGCCAGACAAAAAAAAATTAAAAAAAATTGGGTTTACATTCACTTTAAACACTTCTATATCAAGTCTACTGCATTGTATTGTATTGCCACAGTGTTCTGCATACAATAAAGTCATTAGTGGATGTCAAGTGTTTGGTGAGTCCAGCTATCTGATGAAGATTGTCCACGGTGAGTGCCTCTGCTATACTCAGCCCAGGCATAGAGGTCTCAGAGAGGGATAGACGCTATTACAACAATTGGAGTCAGAATACCCACCTTTCCCACTACTTGCACCATTGATCTCTGCTGTAATGAAGAAAATCTGTCATCCAAAGAATCTACAGAATCTGACACTTCTGGAAGGGACAGATTCCTGGTTCCTCCCACTAGCCCCTTCATTACTACAGAACACAGTAGTGGTGTAGGGACCAATGGATTAAGCCAATGAGTGCGGCAGAGGAGTACAAATCTGACACTCCTGGAAGTGTTGGAAACTGAACATTGATTTATCTTCATTACAGCGGGCACTGGGACAGGTCGGTATTCTTTATTCCTCACGGTTGACACTTTAGTTCATGTTTTTATTTTAGTGACAGAGCCACCTTAACCGCATGCTGATACTGCGGCAACATGGCTCGGCTGCGCGAATCGTCGTCATGGTACGTCGGTACCATAGACTTCCACTAAGGGGCACGTGCGCCCGAGCCGATGCGAGTGCCCGCGGTCTCAATCACCGCCGAGCTCCTGCGATCGATCGGGGCCCACGGAGAACCCGGAACTGTGTGTGTAAACACACAGTTTACGGTTCTCTGAGGGGAGAACTGACAGATCGTCTGTTCATACAGAGTTTGAACAGACGATCTGTTATCTTCCCTGCACAGTCACCATCCCCCTTCAGTTAGGACACAAACTAGGACACACTGAACCCCTTTACTGCCCTCTAGTGTTAACCCCTTCACTGCCACTGACATTTTTACACTAATCAGTGCATTTTTAATTGCACTGATTGCTGTATAAATGCCAACGGTCCCAAAAATGTGTCAAAAGTGTCCGACGTGTCCGCCATAACGTCACAGTCATGATAAAAATCCCAGATCGCCACCATTACTAGTAAAAAATTAATTATTAATAAAAATGCCATAAAACTATCCCCTATTTTGTAGACGCTATAACTTTTGCGCAAACCAATCAATATACGCTTATTGCGATTTTTTTTTTTTTGTTTACCAAAAATATGTAGAAGAATACGTATCGGCCTAAACTGAGGGAAAAAAAACTTTTTTTATATATTTTTGGGGGATATTTATTATAGCAAAAAGTAAAAAATTATGCTTTTTTTTTTTTTTTAATTGACGTTCTTTTTTTGTTTATAGCGCAAAAAATAAAAAACGCAGAGGTGATCAAATACCACCAAAAGAAAGCTCTATTTGTGGGGGAAAAAAAGGACGTTGATTTTGTTTGGGAGCCACGTCGCACGACCGCGCAATTGTCTGTTCGGTGTCAGTGTGATTCAGCACTACGCAGTGCTCTGGTCTTTGGCCAGCCAAATGGTCCGGGACTTAAGTGGTTAAGGCAGCTCATTCATTTTGAATGGGTTGCCAACACACCAAAACGAATTTCTGCACAGCACATCACCATGCTGAGATATATCACAGCACAAGTGCGTTGCGCTGCGCTGCCTAGATGCATTGGAGTAACATTCAAGATGAAAGCACCGTAATCCACTGCAATCTGTTTCGTACATTATAATGCCTTGTAGTACACATCTTACAATGTGTTACTGCAACACTGACGTGTGAATGGGCCTTAAGCCAACATGCTAAACACAAGTTTTATAATGTAAAATTCAAAATGTTTCTTGGTACATAATGTCAAACATTTATGCATGAACAAATTCATACTCAAGTTTTCCATTTTCCATAAAAACAGGGAACACTGAAGATATGTCAATAATAGAAGCTTTAATCATAAACCGACTGGGCTCTGCTGAGAAGATGCATTATCGTAGAGTAATGTCTATCAGCTGGATGCCTCTACATTCTGATTCCAGCTGCTGTTCCTAGGTAAAGGTGCTCAATTTACCCTCCAGACAGGATGGAAGCCTGTTGTTTTCATGCTCTATTTTAGCAACTGGAATATAGTAGTAAATAAGTATATAGAGCTATTGAAGCACAGTAAGTTTATTTTTTGTCTTCTTAAAAGGAAACCTTTTAAGCCTGTAAACTGATTTTTTTTTTTTTTATATCCATTTTAAATATTGTATTAGTCCAACTCCATGATCTCCACCTCCAAGGTCCCCCTTCCTATTTGTTGACCCCAGTTGTATTTTATGCTTTTTTTTGTAATATACTTACCTTTTTTCTAATGTCTTATGGCCATTGGCCGTCGTGTAACATTGGTCCTCTTCTTCTCAGTATTAATGCACACTAAAGCTGGCTAAAGATGGATCAAAATTCAGCAGATTCAGCAGGACCAGCCTAATTTTGATCCATCTATGGCCATTTCCATTAATGGGAAGTCAATCTAATGTTCGACTTCTAATGAACGGGCTTGCTGGAAAGTTTTGCTTCGATCAGTGCATGCAGCCATTCAGCTGCAGCGCTGATCAGGACAGTACATTCTGATGGCGGGGAAGTCCTACAGTCAGAAAATAATGACATATTGGTGAGGATTCCTGCATCCACCTCAAATGTGTGTATAGATCGAAACAGTTCAGTCATGTATGACCAATCTTGGGAGTGGGGCCATGACGCTATGCCATCATAGTATATACTCAGTCTGATTGAATGTCTGACACTGTGATTCGTTCAACCAGAAGACTGAGGACATCTTTTAGGGGAGCAACTCTGATTTGAAGCCTGAGGTGCTTTTTTGTTTAGTTTAATGCCAGAGGACCCATTTACTTTAATAAAAGGGTGCTTTAATCTGTTTTTAGTAAAAAATACCACAGACCAACCTACTCACCTTTTGACTGCAAACATATGAAAATCCTAATGCAAATACAGTATGTCCAAAGAAAAAAGTCTGCACACCATAATCCAATGTCTATTGTGACAAAATCCTGGTATCCCTTTAAATTAGTCTTTCAGACTTCCCGATCACATGTCCACTATAATTGGCTATTGCGTTGGTCACATAATCAGTAGCCCATCCCTCTGGCTCTCGGTCATAGCTAGAGACCGAGATCTATCTATGACAGCTCGGTCACTGAGCAGGGAGCATGCAGGTAGCGCACACTCAGCACAGGAACCTTGGGTGTCTATAGATGCACATGTGCAGAGTGTGGGCATTATAGCCCATCCACTTTGTTGCCATAGATATGCATTACGTGGGTAGAAAGAGGCTTATTGAGGGAAGTAGCTACTGGACAGGTTGACTATCTATTGTTTTCACCCTTAGTTTATGTAGTGTACCACCCCAACCTCTTCTCAAAGGCACAAATACAAAAAGTCACCAGAGATGACTGTGCACGTAGAGGAATATGCTGTCCACCACAGATGTCTGGGGGTAGTGTCTAGGGCCAACATATGTGGAGCTACAACTAACATACCTCTTTGTTGTTGGTGGGTTGCCTTTTCCTGTCCCAGTAGGGAGATTTCCCTCCACTCCTGGCATAACTGTGACAAAATCTACCTTGTTTAGCTTTCTGCACTGAACTCTCCATATATTACTATGAAGAAACCATCAGTGAGATGGTAACAGCAACATTATGGTTTTTACTGGCCTCCCTAGTAGCTTTTTCTTCGAGTCTATGGAAGACACATTCCAATGAGGTGGAACAGGAAGATTAGCTCATTATTCAGTTCTGTCAAGGTTGGCAAATCTGACCTTTGGGGCAATGGACATCATTTCATACAAACCTAAAGATAAATAGATGCTACTAATCCATTCCTTGCTGCAATTAGGTGAACTACATTACCAATTATAATTTCCATAGCAAGCCCTATCAGGAAAATCAGATGCTTATCAGAACCATAGCTGGTTCCAGAGACTGTTGAGCACAATAAACACATTTTAGGATATAGACTAGCTGGTATGGTCATTGCAGTTTTCATACTACTGCTTCTATCTAAGAAACTGATGAAAAATAACTGCCCTATAACCATTTATTTACATGGCACTGCTTACCATCCTAAATTGAAGATTTAATTCTATTGTTTTTGATTTGGGAGGAAAAGCATAATTTCTAAATAATTTGTATCTATGGAAATGTTGTGCTTCCAGACAACATCCTTGAACTAGATTCTTCATCCTGCCCCATAGATAGTCAAGTGGTTATCTGCTAGCTATAGAAGCTTCACCACATACATTAGCTTGCTAAAATATGGCCAGCTAAGTAGCTGCTGAATACAACAAATACATACAATGCTCCTCATAAGAGTGCTGCTAGCAATCTGAAAGATATCAGGCTTCTTGAGGGATATAAGGGCTCAATGATACTTATAGACGTTTTTTCAACATTTGAGAAATGATCTTCAATCATCATATTTGTCCAAAGAAAAATGAGCAATTATTTTGCTGCGAGGATGAGTCAAGGTAAAGATTTGTGTTTGGTCAGCTAATGTTGCAATTATTATTTTGACAATTAATGTTTCCGTACATGGCGCAACATTTTTAGGTAACATGACAGTTAATCTATTCAGCAATAGCGAACCTTTTCACATGCTGGAAGTCATGAAAGAAAATGAGAATATTTTTCACTGTCCGTAGTTCTTGGGTCTGCCTATCTACAGTGGTGTGAAAAAGTGTTTGCCCCCTTCCTCATTTCCTGTTCCTTTGCATGTTTGTCACACTTAAGTGTTTCGGAACATCAAACCAATTTAAACAATAGTCAAGGACAACACAAGTAAACACAAAATGCAATTTGTAAATGAAGGTGTTTATTATTAAAGGTGAAAAAAAATACAAACCATCATGGCCCTGTGTGAAAAAGTGATTGCCCCCTAAACCTAATAACTGGATGGGCCACCCTTAGCAGCAACAACTGCAACCAAGCGTTTGCGATAACGTGCAATGAGGCTTTTACAGCGTCCTGGAGGAATTTTGGCCCACTCATCTTTGCAGAATTGTCCTAATTCAGTTACATTAGAGGGTTTTCGAGCATGAACGGCCTTTTTAAGGTCATACCACAACATCTCAATAGGATTCAGGTCTGGACTTTGGCTAGGCCACTCCAAAGTCTTCATTTTGTTTTTCTTCAGCCATTCGGTGGTGGACTTGCTGGTGTGTTTAGGATCATTGTCCTGCTGCAGAACCCAAGTTCGTTTCAGCTTGAGTACACGAACAGATGGTCGGACATTCTCCTTCAGGATCTCTTGGTAGACAGCAGAATTCATAGTTCCTTTTATCACAGCAAGTCTTCCAGGTCCTGAAGCAGCAAAACAGCCCCAGACCATCACACTACCACCACCATATTTTACTGTTGGTATAATGTTCTTTTTCTGAAATGCAGTGTTCCTTCTACGCCAGATATACTTGGACACACACCTTCCAAAGAGTTCCACTTTTGTCTCATCGGTCCACAGAATGTTGTCCCAAAAGTCTTGGGGATCATCAAGATGTGTTGTGGAGAAATTGAGACGAGCTTTGATGTTCTTTTTGCTCAGCAGTGGTTTTCTCCTTGGAACTCTGCCATGCAGGCCATTTTTGCCCAGTCTTTTCCTGATGGTGGAGGCATGAACGCTGACCTTAACTGAGGCAAGTGAGGCCTGCAGTTCCTTGGACGTTGTTGTGGGGTCTTTTGTGACCTCTTGGATGAGTCGTCGCTGCGCTCTTGGGGTAATTTTGGGCGGCCGGCCACTCCTGGGAAGGTTCACCACTGTTCCATGTCTTCGCCATTTGTGGATAATGGCTCTCACTGTGGTTCGCTGGATTCCCAAAGCTTTGGAAATGGCTTTATAACCCTTTCCAGACTGATAGATCTCAATTACTTTCTTTCTCAATTGATCCTGAATTTCTTTGGGTCTCGGCATGATGTGTAGCTTTTAAGGATCTTCTGGTGGACCTTACTGTGTCAAGCAGCTCCTATTTAAGTGATGCCTTGATTGTGAACAGGTGTGGCAATAATCAGGCCTGGGTGTGGCTAGAGAAATTGAACTCAGGTGTGGACAACCACTGTTATAGTATGTTTTAACAAGGGGGGCAATCACTTTTTCACACAGGGCCATGATGGTTTGGATTTTTTTTCACCTTTAATAATAAACACCTTCATTTACAAATTGCATTTTGTGTTTACTTGTGTTGTCCTTGACTATTGTTTAAATTGGTTTGATGTTCCGAAACACTTAAGTGTGACAAACATGCAAAGGAACAGGAAATGAGGATGGGGGCAAACACTTTTTCACACCACTGTATAGGAACAAAAGAGGAAACACATTAGATGGCAATCAGGAATACAGGTACAATCTAGCAAAACAGAAAGCCTTTGTCCTTACATTTTGACCTTCTACATGTGTGCATTTATGTCAATAGGGAAGAGAGGATAAGAGTAGCCAGAAACACCCAAAGACATGGGGATCACTACCAAGCGTAGTAAAAATGTGTTTTAATGGGGAGCGATCATCTCATATTAGTGATTTTAGCTTTTGCTAAAAAGTAATAAATGCACCCATATCAATTAATAAATAAAATGTGCATTTATTATCATACTCATACTCTCAGATATAACCGCCAAACTGAACAATTTTAAATGTCTAATTCTACAAAAATACTATCCCTCAGCTATACTCTATCATCCTAGCTGCTGCTCACCCAGACCTTCCCTCACTGTTACCCCCTCGGACTGGGAAAAGTGCTTTGTTCTGACCCTAAAACTATAGTTGGCATCTAAGACAAAGTAAAACCCCTCTGTCCTCCACCACTTTAACCGCATGGTCATAGACACTATCTGGCGGTTTCACACCTCTAAAGGCACCATGCTTGATATCTGGTGGGACTGCCCCCCATCCAGGTATTCTGGACGTTGTCGTGGGTATTTCACCACACTCTTGCGCTAATAAGCGCCTTTCAATCTTATGATATAATGCGCCCTCTGATCGTATGCCTCCCTGGATCCCCAGCTCCCAAAAACAGACATTACCAGCAGCTTCACATCATCCTCTCATCATCAGCATCCAAACCTCACCAGCCAAGCATTCCATCCATCACCCCCTCAGTCTGGCTGCTTCCCATCTAAGCCCCTGGCTTCCCATTGCCCAGTAAACAGCCATCAACAGCAAGTATTCTTACATGTTCATCTCAGCCTAGGTCAGCATCATTGCCCTCTCCCAGCTCATGTGAACTCCTTTATTTAGAAAACATTCCAAGCCACACCCTCAGGGGTTTGCCTCCAACAGCTAAACCCCTCCCACAAAGGATGTGGCCTCATCTCATTCACCCAGGATGTGAATGACCATATAAGGAAATACAATACAGGGACTACAATACAGGGACAATTGTTTTCCTTCAAAAGAACCAATCACAGATGTATACATTCAAACAGACTAAACAGTGATGTACAAACCGTCTAAACTGCTTTCAATGACAACGAACAATATAAAACTATGGCTCCGTGGGCCACAATATTTATACCGTTATGCTAAAGTTCCAGTGTACACAGGGATGTTTGCTTGAAGCTATCAATGCCGTCACTGGGAAGTGGCCAGTCTCCCGGTGAGGCACAAATTAACTTCCTTAAACCAGCAAACACGTCTGTAGTGTCCATAGGAAGGTTTACGCAGCCAATGGTCTTCCGCCAACGTCTTTATGTGCGAATGCGCTCAGATGGGCGCATTACAGCAAAACCGACACTGGGGGGCATCTGACAACATACATTAATAAAATTTTCCATGACAGTCCCTCGTTTTTGTCATATCCTCCCATGTGTCTCTTGATGAATTTCGATCTTCTTACACCTGGCCTTACAGTCCATAAAAAGGAAAACACGGCTTGACATGGAGACTCTGTTCTTCAGTAGAGATGACATGGTGAGCTGTAGTAGTCGCTGGTCGGTCTGGGATCCTCTGTGTCTTGTTTGCAGGTCGGGCATCTTGTTGAGAAAAATGTGGTCATCTGCTCAGGCTCTGGTCACGCGTCCAAATCAGGCAGCAGGAGCACCTCATCACGATATATATAAGGAATAGAAACAAAAACAGCATGAGTGAATATACCCCTACTTCCTTCAACTATGATCCGCTGCAAAAATAAAAATTAAATCACCACAGATTCCCAGACCCTTTAGAGAATTCCAACCTTCACTAGCTACAGCTCTGGCTTTGCCTCTCAGGGATCCAAGCCCCATCCATATGGGCCTGAACTTTGTCACTAGTATCCCCGATTCAGGTATAACAATCTTTACTTATGAATTCCCAGGAACCCCCTTTGGATTGTGGGAACTTCCTTGTAGCTTCAACAGTTACATGAAAACATCCCATCCTCAATGGATGATACACTTTTCAATCGTTTCATAAGCTCAAGTCCCCACCGTGTACAAGCAATTCCCTTCTAGGTGTCCCTGTCATTCTTACCTTCCCTCGCGCCATCAGATCCTCGCGATCGGCCGCGACATAAGATGCTGGGACGAGATTCACCAGCACACATGAATCTCTTCCATTAGGGGAATTACTTTATAAGCTGTAGATCCGAAGCTTTACTTTATAAACTGTGGGCTATCTAGTTATCCCGATACCAAAGCTGGTGAGAACCAGAGCTATTGTCAAAATTATAATTAATTTTACCCTCTAGAAATGTATCGATAAATTCCATTTACAAATGTCTGTTTGGAGTCTTTACTAGTTTGTCACAACTCCTCGCACCAATATATCTATATATCATACACCGCTGTCATCACTGGGGCACCAGAGCTCCGTGGAGACTCAGAGTAGACCCAACCATGTGTCCTGTTCACTTTCTTAGCTAGTTGGACAATACACTTTAAAAAAATATAAATAAAGATACTTCTCATCCTTGTTGTCTTGTTCATCAATCTTCTCTGCAACGACCGAGTCACCTGTCACCTGTCACCTGTCACCTGTCACTTGTCACAAACTTGGCTAGAATTAGAGTGGTTAGTATCATTGGTTTGAAAAATTGTCACTCAGCCCTCTCTTCCCCCCTTTTCCTCATCTTTACAAAGTAGAGGAAAACATTCAGGGTTCAGAATGGTGCAGAGCCTCAGAAACTCCTTGGACCTGAAAAGATACTTATACACACAAGTTATTAATGTGTCATTCATAAACAATACAACATTCATGTACATTCGTAAATTGTCAATGACATTCCTCAAAACCGATAATAGCCAAACCCGCTGTAATCCTTACTTTCATGTTTTTACTAAAATACAACACCCACAACACGACTGTCGCGGTAGGTTCAGACTTATTCTTGTTACCACATAGAACATGACACAACTAAAACTTTAGACAAACATTTTGATACAAATGTGGGGGAGATATTTCATAGTTCCTAAATCAAAAATTAAAATTAAAACCAACCAGATGGAATTCTGCCTTCACTCTTAGCAAAAAAAAAAAACTACATACAATGGGACAGACATGAGAACATCTCAGAATATTGTATGGACCAGCCACACAAATTTCTGGAATGGGCATCTGGATTTTAAGCACAGTTCCTCCTCTGAGAATCACAAAAGCATGTACTACACATCCATCACCCCACTCATCATTACAGATTTCTGAAGCCACAGCTGAACTACTTCCAAAATATTTTTTTATTCTGGGGTCTCGTACTACCAGACATCAAAAATACCTTCCAAAGGAATACACCTTACTGTACCCTCTGACCATATAGGTCACACTTTAAGGGGTCTCATGTCCGGAGCCCCAAACCCAGATCTCATGTGTAAGGCAGCTGTCTGACTGGTGTGGAGCCTTATTTTTTTATCTCCAACGCATGGATGGCCAACATTACCCATGACGATTCGAATCGCTTATGAAGTGTCCCTGCGTCCAGGGCACCTTGCACTAATTTTCGGATCAGTACTGCTTAGCGCCTCATTTTTACAGTACTGGCACCCAGCGTTTTCCGATTATTATACACGGCCTCCTGGTGTGCTAGCGTACTAATCCTCACATTTACATGCTCTACTACCGGTTATCGGCAGCCCCATAAATGTGTTGTCAGACAAACTACAAAACACCATGAAATCCTCCACTATTCAAAACAAATATTATGGCTTCTCTCTGTACCTTGATATTACAATAACTTTAATGCCTCCCCAAAACTGTATTACAATATAAACCTTAATTTACTTTAAAAATCAAAAAGATTTTGTCCTAATTCAAAAGACCCCAGGCCCCTCCCATCAACTTCCTGTTGCACACCTGAACAGGAAGAGGGAGGGGGAGGGGGAGTCTTGAATAGCATCATATTTTGTCTATCAAGACATTAGAAAAATCTATGGCTAGCATCAGCAAATAAAAAAACCTTTTTTCCTGGAGTGGGTGGAATTAACCCCCATGTTAAAATCCCCCTTGACTCATATATCCCCTGGGAAATCAAACCACAAGTTTTGAGACCAGAATACCACACAACAGCGCAATCAAAGCCTTTCCCTTCCATTGCAGGCCACAAACAATCAAAAGCCCCTCCCCTCCTGTGGATACATCAAAACTCATCAAACTGGTTAATTTAAATATCAATGAAGAGGAAAGAGGGAGGGAGGCTAGATTTTCAAGTGCAGGCTTAAACAATACAAGCCTAAAAAGAACAATGAATAACCATCTGAGACACTCCCATACACTTGCAAAGCTAGTTTCACTATACACAAACCCAGTCTAGATTCAAATGGAAATCAAAATTCAATACAGAAAACGCAAAAGCTTTACTTAAAAATATGTAAAAAGTACAAAAAAATAGAATTCACTTAAAAAGGAAAATCTGCACCAAAGGCTGAACACAGCAGATACAACAAGATAGCCGATGAAAAAAACCATATCAAAGGCCAGACTTCAGCAAGATGGAGTTTTTCCCGCCAAACAAAAACAGCTAGCCTATAATAGACAAAGGCTAGGCTACAACATGAGGGATTTTTTTCCCGCCGAAACTAGCACATGGTTTCACACACAAAGGAATGATGTTTGCCCCTTCCCCTATAGGAAGGCCCAGCTCAACTTAAAACATACACTTTAGGAACAGTTCCACTAAAAAGTATGTAATCTCACCGCACAATTGAGAATGCACACTTAGTAACATATGCTATCCAATGAAACAACAACAGAAGGACATGGCAGATGAAAGCCAGGGTACAAAATGGCGTCGTTAACGCATGCAAAGCTGTTGTTCCCGCCAAAACTAGCACAAGCTTCCCTACTAGCCAACCCTTCTCCCCACACAATCGGACACAAATGGGACATCACATTTAACGCATAGACAAACACTTTAGGCTAACTCACATTTGAAAGTGTTAGTTACATGAAAAAGCACAACTTAAAACATACACTTCTTGTTAAACACCTAAAGTTACTCACTGTGGCATCAACTTCCATAACAAGCCAATCCTTCTCCCCACACACACACATACATTCACACACATACACACGATCACACACATACACACGATCACACACACACAGACATACATACATACATACATACACACACAGACATACATACACACACACACACACACACACATGCGATCAAAATTGCGGCATTATACCAAAAGACAAAACATTAGTTCTTTTTGCAAAGCTGAGTTTTCCCAACGCATCAGGCAGAGAAAACGCACCCAATTTGTCTCAGGACAACAAACGTGTCTTGGACTGTGCTCTGTTCTCCCCCCTTCTCTGCCTGTGTAGAGGGAAAGCCCTGTTTGCCCCTTAAACACCTGACCCGCCATCTTAACTGAAGTGGGTATTTCACCACACTCTTGCGCTAATAAGCGCCTTTCAATCTTATGATATAATGCGCCCTCTGATCGTATGCCTCCCTGGATCCCCAGCTCCCAAAAACAGACATTACCAGCAGCTTCACGTCATCCTCTCATCATCAGCATCCAAACCTCACCAGCCAAGCATTCCATCCATCACCCCCTCAGTCTGGCTGCTTCCCATCTAAGCCCCTGGCTTCCCATTGCCCAGTAAACAGCCATCAACAGCAAGTATTCTTACATGTTCATCTCAGCCTAGGTCAGCATCATTGCCCTCTCCCAGCTCATGTGAACTCCTTTATTTAGAAAACATTCCAAGCCACACCCTCAGGGGTTTGCCTCCAACAGCTAAACCCCTCCCACAAAGGATGTGGCCTCATCTCATTCACCCAGGATGTGAATGACCATATAAGGAAATACAATACAGGGACTACAATACAGGGACAATTGTTTTCCTTCAAAAGAACCAATCACAGATGTATACATTCAAACAGACTAAACAGTGATGTACAAACCGTCTAAACTGCTTTCAATGACAACGAACAATATAAAACTATGGCTCCGTGGGCCACAATATTTATACCGTTATGCTAAAGTTCCAGTGTACACAGGGATGTTTGCTTGAAGCTATCAATGCCGTCACTGGGAAGTGGCCAGTCTCCCGGTGAGGCACAAATTAACTTCCTTAAACCAGCAAACACGTCTGTAGTGTCCATAGGAAGGTTTACGCAGCCAATGGTCTTCCGCCAACGTCTTTATGTGCGAATGCGCTCAGATGGGCGCATTACAGCAAAACCGACACTGGGGGGCATCTGACAACATACATTAATAAAATTTTCCATGACAACGTGAATCGTTATTAATCTCTACTGCAAGCTTATGGCGACTCACATCCCAGTGTCTCCCACAATAGCCCTTCTATCCATGATTCCTGGACCCCATAAATTAGCAAAATATGTCCTCAGGCACTTTCTATCTGCAGACAGGATGGTCATACCCCGATACTGGAAAACAACCTCTACACATCCCCTTGTGGAATGGGCAACTTAACTCAAATCCATCAGGGATCTAGAACATCTGTTGTTCCAGGTAACCAGAAAGGAACAATTCAAACAAACTTGGACCACCTGGTCTCTGTTTTGTGACTCTTCTGAGACTGGGTCAAGGAAAAAACTACCTCAATCATGTTGGAGTGACCCCAATACCCTACCCCCCCCCCTACCCATACCTCCAATCACTTGTTTCTCTCACCCATTCTTTTATCTGAACCAGCTATTAGTCAGTAACCCTCTTTCCCCATCCTAGACATATATCTTACAGGTTCAGTTATTCCCAAAATATCAGTGGACAATTGTATACTTTTAAATGTACTACTCTTCTAAATATCTTCTGATAAAGGTAACATTCAACTAATCTAGTTGGATATTTGCGTCTACAGTTACCTATTAGCTGATCTGCGACAGTAGTGCCTGGTTACCAACACCGTCTGTTTGTCATCATTGGAATCTGTGTTTCAATGTAATGTATTGATGTGTATTTTACTGCATTTTGGTAGATCTGTATTTTATTACTTTTTTACCCTTTGTAACTGTAACTTCTATTTATGAAAAGTTTAATAAAATAAGATTGAACAAAAAAAAATTGGCATTTATTATTTTATTTACATTGGAGCCTGAAAGGCATTGTAACTGTGATCAGGATCCTGAAGACTATTCCTCCAGCAGCAGGTCTGTACCAAGGTATGGACATTCAAATAGGGGCCTGGAGGGAATATCAATGTACTACAAGTGCAGTGACCACCGCATAAAGCAAAGTGCTTGTGTAAAAGAATTTTATGGAAACTGCAACTTTGCTGTCTCTTGATGCAGCCTATTTCCAGGCAGCAAAACTAAAGCTACTCAAATAAACTAAAAACAGCCCTGGGACTAAAGTGCAGAGCATGCAGATATGAATTAATACCTTCCATCAGAGCCTGGCCAGCCCTCACAGAATTTTTATATAGCTGAGAAGCAGCGAGATTTAGAGAGAGAGAACAAAGTTGAAGGAAGTGTCACAAGCATGGCACAACATGGTATGGCTGATGACCATTCATTAATTCATATAAGTTGCCCAAATCGCACAGTTGAACACCAGCATCCCTTAAGTTGCAAAGAATAGAAAACAAACATAAATATGACTTTTAGGTGCCCTCGCATATATAAGATGTACTCCAAAATTAAGACCTAATATATTTTTATTTTCACCCCTCTAAAAACATTGATCTTTAGACCTTCAAAATGCAGAATGTTCTGGCCACAAATAGTTCATTCATAAACACAACAATACATTTTACAATACACCAAATACTTATTTCACAATTAGCTGTTGTTCACCCCCTCTACCACATTACTGATATCTTTATGAACATGGTATTTCCCAAAGTCCTGCATGGTAAAAGGATTGAGGGAGGTGGGTACCAACAGTCAATACAACACGTTTAATGGGTCTTTGGAGATCCCACTGTGAAACACTCAGGAGAACCTCAAACTATATCCCATCCAAATTAAAGGTGACAATTTTGTT